>CM051387.1:13550519-13950519 GCA_028015245.1 Cardamine occulta
TACACCAAAATATAGACCTGCTAGGCAAATTCAAGCAATTCCTAGTCACTAAATCTTCGGCTTTGATTAACAATCAATCACTTTGAAACGTTAAAGTCATAGAAAGATTCAGGTAGAAAGAGGGAAATTTACCTTTTCAGGTGAAAATGTGAAGTTGGTGTTTGCTTAGATGCTAAGGTCAAAACTTGGAGGGTGTTGCAGATGTGTCTTTGAGCCATCATTTGTGCCAGCAAAAGAGCTTTCACGCACCAGAAACTGTTGGAGGTAAGCAACGTTAAAGGTTGGCAGAGGCTAAAGTCATGTCACTATAGAACAATAAGTACATTAAAAGCTGACCTTTAGAGTCTGTAAAGAATCTGTGATGCCACTGTCATGGGACATTTTCTGATCTCTAAAAGCTGTTTTCGAGCAAACATAAGCCAGTTAATATGAGTAATATATGTTTTCTTAGTGGACCCAATTTTGAGTCATGTTGATAACTTAGTATTACATGTAAGTTATAACCAAACGAGATTTAACTTTTGACAATAACTCAATGGTTTACAGTTGTATCTCAGCCTTAAAAAGAAACTGTACTTTGATTCTATTAAGCTTTTCAATCTACACTAGTCTAATTCCGTACTCACCTCTTAATGAAACATACTCCATTCTGTGCTTTTTACTGGTATCAGATTCTGGTGGTGAGCTTTTGTAGAGGACAATGACATTTGCGGCTTATTACCATAACATGTTCCCTAGCATGGTCATCTCTGAAGAATGACAAGTATCTAAGTGACTGCAAAGAGAAAATAAAGAGGGTTATGTCTGTTACAGAGAAGTTTCTTGAATTAATAGTATGAAAAAAGCTGGAATATATAAAGAACACTGAATCACAGTCAAAGAAAGGCTAATTTGTCAAATCTGAACATGGCTTTAACAGAAATGGAAGAAACTAGAACAAACACCGTTTCTTATAGGAGAGAAATGGAAATATCATAACCTAAGTGACCTTTTTGGTGATGAGAATAGCCTAATTCTAGGTTTCAAGCCTAATGTGATGTAAAGGGTTTACACAAAATGTAGAAAGACAGAGCTTCAGTGTGATTGTAGGTAAAACAAAGTTTAGGTGTAGTAATCAGTAACATGTGAATTATTGCTACCTACTAAAAGTTGCAAGTGTGAACCAATCTCACAGTATGCTAGAAGAAACAGATTCAGCTTCTGTTGTATATGTATGCGGCCAAAATATTATGAACCAGAAATGAAAAGATACAGCATTTTGGTAGTCACTATCTCCAAAAGTAACTGCACAAACTTACCCAAAAAAAGGGATAAGGAAGCATGCAAACAAGATAAGCATCGAACCTTTTGTTGTTGGATTATACTGTGTCTGGATTTAATGCTCCGTACTTATGCAATTCTCTCTTTTTTGAATACTGAAAACTGTTAAAAAGAAACACATGAGAAGCCTGAAGTGCTCACTTTTCACAGCCAATACAATAACTAGTCAAGAAGTCATCATAAAAATGGCTATTACCAACTCAATTCATCTCACCTCTAATGATTTTTCTCAACTCAATACACCAAATCAAAGTAGGTCCCCAATTAAAGTTACCATTTCAGGCTTCACCATTCAAAATCCACAACGAAATTAATTGAAGATAATCTCCGAATTAATCATTTATACATATAGCAATCGGAGAAAATAAAATCCTGTAACGGTCTTCGATTTAAAGGAAACTAATTGAAGAAGGAGATTGAGCTCTGAATAAACAAATGTTTTGAGTGATTTTTTCATAGCAAACGAAATGTCTACAATAAATAGAAGATAACCTTTTCTGGTGGAGATCAGCAAAACTATCGTCGCAGTCTCGCTGCTTGAGCTCGTCTTCTTCTCTACAATTTATTTTCTCGCATCGATAAGAAAAAGAAAAAAAAATAGATAGCGTTTTGATGTTTCGAATTTGAATTTGGGCCACCAAAACTTTTTCATTAAACAAATAAATACTTTTTAAACAAAATGGGGCAAGTTTTGGTCAAACTCAAGACCTAGACGACCATCGTTCCAATAAGCCACATTAACTTTGTTACATATTTTCGCTATATTAATATATAAATACAATTAAAATTCAAAAAACCCTTAAAAACTAATCTCCTATTAATCTCTATTTAATCTCTGATTTTTCATTAATCGCTAGATTCATCCTTGACCGTCCGACTAGCACCTAGCAACCTTTTAAACAAGGATTAAAGCTACTAAGATTAGGTTCCATTATATGTGTGTCTCTCAAAACTATTATGGGCCTTAAGGCATCATTGTTCTTTTTCTTTCTCTGCATTAAATAGAAAACATGTTTCCTTAAATATAAACTTAAGCTAATAGGGTTAGGTTCTATTATATGTATATGGGCCTCTAAACGATTATGGGCCTTAAGGCATTTTTTTTGTTCTTTTTTTTTCTCTGCATTAAATAGAAAACCTGTTTCAAAATAAAAGTATAACTTGTAGTTTAAATAAATGATAAAAGCGTATTTAAAAAAATATATAAAGTTTTTGATTAATTTTGTCTTTTCTTTTCCTTTTTCGGTTATCTGGAGGTCGAAACATATAAAGGCGTGACGAACATAGAAGATATCATCGACGTCGACGGAATGGACTGCGTGATGGCTGGTCCCAGAAATCTCAGCGCGAGCCTGGAACTCCTGCACGACCCTGACAACTCAAAGGTAAAAGAGGGGCTGCTGAAGTTGGAGAGAGCAATCAAAGCGTCAGATCCGGGGAATGAGGGTGCGTTCCTAGCAGGGATGGCGACGCCTAAAGACCCAGGAGTTATTTCCCAATTAAAATTAGAATATAATAAAAAAATAAAAGAGAAGAAAATTGGTGAGTGCAAATATGATAAGGGCATATATATTTTGCCTCCCATAGTGTTTTCACTGATATGATACGTTGTCTGCCGGCTATTGTAGTCTACATCTACATACATGTGATTTACAATATGGTAAGTATTTTATTAATCAATAAATTTTACTATTTTTGTTTTAAAATCTTACCAAATCATATGTTCTTTTGATAAATGTAAGCAAATCATAATATAAACGGAAAAAAAAAAAAAAAAAAAAACAAACCAAATATGAATGGTGAGAAGTGAGAACTAAAAGCACACGCTTCCTTTTGGATGGACCTCGTGCGATTTTTTAACTCTGTCATATGGATTATTTACTCAACGTTACCGATAGAACGATAATATCTTTTGAGGAAGGTTACGTTAGAACGATCATTCAAATAATACCAGAACTTATTATATTTAATGTAATTTTATTTTCTTCTAATTTTTATATGTAACGTTTTTATAAATGTATAGTTTTATTTTTTAAGAAATCAAGTAAGTTAACCAAATAAATAAATAAGCAAACATAAAGCAAAAACTAAGCAACCTAAGATGGCGGAGAAGTCGAAACTAGAAATTATTCTGAACAGCGATTATATATACACGTATACGTATTAAAATAGGAGTATAAGGTTAAGTATTTATAAAATAAATTTATTTATCTGACACATAAATCATAAGACTATCTTCATACTCTTCCAAATAGTTTTCCACAAAACCATTGAATCCCATACTAGGTTGTACGCACACCCTCGATTTCCTTTAGACGGGTAATGGTTTCCAAAAAACCATTGACATTCTTTATTACTCTAAACCAGTCACCAGTCAAAATTGTAATACGATGAAAAAAAGAAAAAAAATGGTCTGTGCTGCATCAAGCTGAAATTCGGAAATTTGTTTTTCATAAGAATGTCAATTTTCAACGGTTTACAATTGTTTTTTTTTATAAAGGGTTTGCAATTGTTATCAGTTGACTTGTGATCATAATGTTTTTTTTAGTTGTACATGTCACTGGTGTCGTTGGGATTTCAGTCTATGATATCTTAATCTGTTGGCATTGTAGTCTGTATATCATGATTTGGTCCAACATTAACCACTATAGTATGAGTATGCAATTATGTTGGAGTGGAGGTTTTATTTGTTGTTACGGGAGAGGCTTTTACTTACATGTTGAGAAAAGTCTTCTCAGTCATATTAAATTAGTTTTCTTAATGTTTAATTAGAAAACATCTTTTGAGGAAGGTTTGATCGATAAATTCAAATCGTCGACATCTCGATCGTTTTCTTCACGTAATTTGCTTTCTCCGATCTACAAGTTGACCCCGTTATCTTGGAAATGTAGGCTATACGTTGACATTTTTTAGATTTATCATTTGTTTGTTCTGCGTTTTTTTTTTTTGTCAACGATAATTTTTTATGGGTCCTCGTGTGTTCAGTAATTAATATTTCCCACCTTTTTAATTTAATTTTACATTCTTAAGTTGTTCACCTTCTATAGGCAGCCGAATTTGAACAAGTCCATCTTACGTGTAGTGATTACATAATCGTTCTTGCGGTGTTGCTAGCTCTTTTTGGATATTTCCCACATGAATTAAAAAAAAAATTACTTAGGAAATGTGATATCTGTTTTTTTTTACAACAGGACATGTAATATCTATATTAAACAATTTTTTAATTCAATATATATATATGAGCACATTAAAGCTTAGTAGTATTATAAAAAGTTTCGTTTAAATGAAAAGTAATTTAACTAATATATATTGCTCTTTGACGTCGTCAAAACCACTGAATAAAGTACTTTTACCAGCGAGGAAAAAAACAAATTATTTCATTGTGTCTTTGTTATTTTATATAGCCGACCATCCATAATGATTACTCTTAAAATGTTAATTCTTATGTTAGTGACACCACTGCTTGTCGTTTTGTTTTATAACAACATTGACTAGTAGACATTTAGAATCTAACGTTTTAGTCACATTGGTTTGTCTCCATATACATACGCTTTTCTTTTTTTTTGATAGAGTTGTCTCCGCATATATGTTTCATACGATCTTAAGTTCGTAACATAATGACGGTGATCTGGTCTGGTCCAGCTAAGATATACTGGGGAATTGAAAATGTGTCAGTCATATGAATGAGGATGCAAATTGAGCAGAATAATTACGAATTTAAAAAGAACTGAGAATTGTGGTTTTATGTAGATTCTTTTGAGATATACAAATCAATTAATTTATTTCTTGTGGGATGGTTTCACAACAGTTATGTTGGAAGACAGAACCATGACTTACGGCTACTGAAACTCCCTTTTCGATACACTAGAGGTTGATGTTTGTGAAAAGTATATACAGCAAACATATTTATCAAAAAAAAAAAAATAGTATAGAGTAAACACTTGTGCAAGTATTTATCATACAGAATTTAATGAAGAATTGCTTTATTGTATTCGTTACTTAACATATAAGTGGTGTTTTAAGTTTTAATTGCTTGTTGATTGAAATACTTTGCTTCCATGCTTTGCATATAAGAGTTTAGTTATTTGCAAAACCGACTGATATTTCTTTTAGTGGTATTTCATTTTTGTAAATTGAACATGTTTTATGATGGAATTGGAACATGCTTTTATGCCAAATGATTACTCTATAACAAGATTTGAAAGCGTTGGATAATTTATACATAAGGGTCAGCATGGTGTTGACTTTTATGCCAAATGATGAGATGCTTCTACTAAAAGTTTATTTTTGTGTTTATAAACTGGTAGAAGAGTGAAACTAAACAAAAATAATAATAATTAAAAACCTGGTACGGAAGAGTGTTAATTTAGAAAGTGTGTTATTCTTGTTCCGTCATCCGTGACTTTGGTTGAGTGAAACTTGAATAAAGTTTGTTGAAAAGATTTATAAATTGAGTGAGGAAAAAAAAAAAAAAAAAAAACTGGACTTGGTGTGTCCAAATTCGTGAGTTAATTGATATGGCGTCCGGTTAAAAATTTAGCCACCAATTTTTTTTTTTTTTTTTTGACTAATTAAATCATAACTCTAGTCTGTTTCATGGCAGAACGGCTTATAGCCAATCAGGAAGTTTATGGCCCTAATTATAAGTTATCCACTCAAAGACTCCGAATATAAGAAATCTTGAAAGAAATCGAGACGATAATTCCAGATCTTGTGATGGATCTCATATAACTTCCCGACCACTACTTTGGGACATTGATGTATAAACGCCAAAGGGAATGGTGACTTGGTGAGGGTGACACTCCTTTTCTAAATATATCTAACTCGGAAATTTAAATTATGACATATTATGCAACTAAAAAATAAAGCAGATAGTGGGTTATCTTTACATTTTTAAATCATTTTATGGTTGAAATATATGATCTCCATAATCATATAAATACAAACTATGGAAAGTGGAACCCGTATCACGATTTTGCCTTTATTTTATTCGTTGGTGACTAAAACCAAAAGAGGGACTAATGATACTATCGCCTGTTCCATTTAGATGCTGGACTAACCCTCTTCATTCTTCAACCCTTTTTGTTTTCGGTTTCGTATGTTTTAAATTCATTTCATGTTTTCTTTTTGGTTTTTATCACGCTTCTCGCTCATGTTCATGCATAATGATTAGCTCAACTCAATTTTTATTGCTAACCACTGATTTAGAGCATTTAAAATGTTAAGTATTTTATTTTTACGTTAATTCCATACGAAGCATAATTTAATAAGAAAAAGTCGGCACCGAAAAAATATAATCCAGTTACATTCCATTTAAAACAAGGGAGTCTATTTCTCTAATGCCAATTGTTGAGAAAGTTTATTAAATAATGTCATTTGTGTATAAAAAAATAAATTTAACTTTAATGATCTCTTAAATTGGGTTATATAATTTGAATTGTAAGTGATACCAAACAAAACACGGTGGCTTAGTGACACAGCATCAGTTATGTGCGTTTCGAGTTCAAATCCGTTACGCACGACCAGAGTTCAAATCTCATATTTGTGATATAACTGAGAATAACTGGGTATAATTAAGGACAACTGAATACCAGTTGTCCAAGTAGATGTACCTAATTGTTCGAATATGTATGTTACAACTGGATATAACTAATACCCAGTTGTACCCCTCATCTTTTTTTTAAAAAGTAAAGGGCAATTTCATCACTTCACTAAAATCGAGTGGCATACAGATTAATTAAAAAAATGGGTAAAAAAAACCTGACATTTTTTCAAAAACATGAAAAAAACCTTCATCTTTTTTTTGTGGGATTTTAAACCCTCCCCTTTTAATATATGGTGAAATAAACCCTAAATATTATAAAACAAAAAAAATACATCATTATATTAAAATAAAAATAAATAAATAAAATTTAGTTTATGATTTATTTTTTTAAATTTAAGTTTGTAAAATTTTCCCAAAATTAAGTTTTTTAACTAAAATATTATTATACATTAGCACATTTTATGTTTTGATTCGAATTTGTTAGAACTTTTTCTTTTGAATAGATAGCTAAAAGTAATTAATATTAGTTGATTTTTGAAATATTTTAAAGTCATATATTAAATATATTTTAATTTTATGTATTTAAATTAAAAATATTTTGGTATGAAAATTGATGTACTTTTGTAATAATAAAAATAGTTTTGTTTATTTCATGTTAATAAGTTTGTGACCAAACAAATAAAAATTTATTAACATAAACTCATATTCGATTATCGATTATAGTATTATAGTATTGTCGAATATGAATTTTATGTTAATAAATGTTTATTTGGTCTAGTCATATAAACTTATTAACATGAAAATATACAAAACAAATGTTATTAGTGAAATTGATTCAAAACAAGGCTACAAAGTACAGACTCATTACAAGAGTCTATACTCTATATGACTATATCAATCTCTATTTCACCTTGCCTATTTTTATCAAGTTGATACTTTTCTAAAAATATTTCATTTTTTATTTTTATGTTTGGTCAAACCCTTTCTTAAATTGTATTAAAATTAATATTTCTATTTTACAAGTGGCAGAAGTTTCTATAACAGTTCCCTAATCAGTTATCCTAATACTCAGGGTTCTAATCATTTTGTGGTAGCAATTTTTTAAAAACAAAGACTTTTAAACTTTTGATTCATAATCTCTTCGGACTGAAAACTAACTGCAAGATTTTGGAGGTTTGATTATAAACTCGATTCTATAAAACAGATGAACATTAAAAAAAAATACTACTGCTAATTGGGGACGTAATGTTTATATTTTTAATAAATATTACACAGATATCACTTATTTTCACATTATCTCTCATCCCAAAGTTGAATCAAAGTTTCTCTGATAAATTTTAAAATATTCAATAGAACGAATACTACAAAATTATATGATAAAGTATTATTGATAACAACTCTTCATAAATAAATATTAAAAAACAAGCTCTTCATGTTTTTTTTTGATAAACCTCTAAAACTCTTCATGTGCATATATCTATCACAATACTTACTCCTTATGTTCATAGG
Source organism: Cardamine occulta (assembly GCA_028015245.1). Lineage (NCBI taxonomy): Eukaryota > Viridiplantae > Streptophyta > Magnoliopsida > Brassicales > Brassicaceae > Cardamine > Cardamine occulta. The sequence continues at coordinate 13,558,894 of CM051387.1, forward strand.
AGTAAGTTTTTTTCAAAATAACCTTATGAAAATTTTAAGTTTTAATACAAACAACATGATTCTTATTTCGCTAATTAACGCAACTTGTTGAATGATAAAAGTAAATTTTAACTAATCCATCAAATTAAGACACACAAAAAAGAAACACCCGTCAAATAACTAGTGAATCGCACTAATAATTCTAAAAGAACCAGGTGGGCCCAAAAATTGTCTTTTCTCCACTTCTCAATTCCCATTAACAAGTCTCGAAAAGGCATTACGTAATAAACATTTCAAAGTTTTACAAAATTACAAGACTTTATAATAATTAATTAAGGATAAAGAGAAATGAAAGTATCATTTGATTGGTGCATTCCCACCCCGAGTATGCTGAACGTGTCGTTAAATCCAGCCGTCGGACTTGGCAATGCAGAAAATGCTACATGAAGCTAAATAATTATTGTTGCAATAATATCCACTAATTATTAACAATGTCATAATTTTATATATTTATCAAAAATAAAATGAATTGCACTATTGTAGAATGTGAAGAAGTGAACAACAAATGGTTTGAATTTCTCCTAATACCAAAAGCCAGAATAATGATCTGTATTATATGCTTCATGTCAAATATCCTTTTTATTTTATTTTTTTATAGCTGTCCAAATTATGATGATATACATAAGGAAAATGATTTTGGTGAATAAAATCTTGAGGAATATCAAAAAAAGAAGGAATAATAATATTATATAAATGGCGGGCACAGTTGTAATGTGAAGCAGAGAATCGGTCAATATATTATCCGAAAATGTTTTTATTTATTCAATTATTTTAATTTGTTTGATTCTGCGATATTATGGAATCACACTCTGCCAATTTGACCTTTCTCGTTTCTCTTTCTCTATCCAATCGAAAAGAGATCAACGAGCAGACGATACCTTTCCCGGGAAGATTCCAGAAAACTGCTAGAAAATGTGCGAGCCCGACGAAAACACCGTCAGAAACGGCGTTATTCCACCACCGTCGAGGTCAAGGGAGCTTCTGATGGATGTAGATGACTTAGATCTCGACGGTTCCTGGCCGTTAGATCAAATCCCTTACCAATTTTCAGCTAATCGAATGATTTCTCCTATTTTTGTTTCCTCTTCCTCCGAGCAGCCTTGCTCACCTCTTTGGGCTTTCTCCGACGGTGGAGGAACCGCTATTCACCACGCAGCCGCCGGTGGTGATGATGAGAAGATCAGCTCTACCTCCGGTCTTCCTTCTTTCCGTCTTGCTGAGTATCCTCTGTTTCTCCCTTGTTAGTCTCGCCGAACTCTTAAGCTTCTTTTTTGTTTCTTTTCCGATCATTTCCGTTTTTGAGTTTTGTAGGAATTTCGACATATCTTGATCATTAGACTCGAGTTTTGAATTTTGTTATTGTAATCAAATGTTTTCAAACTTGAATTTTTATGTTGCTGCTTACGGGTTGAATAGAGATTTTGGTTTGATTGATTGATTGTGATTCATCGTTTGACTTTGTTTGTCCCTTTTCAGAAAGTTATATCATATACGTAATTTAGGTGTTTTGCAAATTCTGGACCTGAGTGTTTGAATTATCTCGTATTCATTTATGGTAGTTCATTAAATTGCCAAAAATAGATGATTTCTATAAAAAGTAGTGAGCAAATTTTTGTTACTTGTTTTATTAGCAAGTTCTTATCTGAAAGTGTGAAATTTCTGAAATCTCGCAGACTCTTCTCCATCAGTGGCTGAAAACACAACAGAGAAGCATAACAATTTCCAGTTTCCTTCTCCAATGATGAGCCTAGTCCCACCAGAGAATGCTGACAACTACTGTGTGATCAAAGAGAGGATGACTCAGGCGCTTCGATACTTCAAAGAATCAACCGAACAACAACACGTTTTGGCTCAGGTCTGGGCTCCTGTGAGAAAGAATGGTCGTGATTTGCTGACGACTTTGGGTCAACCTTTTGTTCTTAATCCTAACGGTAATGGGCTCAATCAATACAGGATGATCTCTCTCACATATATGTTTTCTGTGGATAGTGAAAGTGACGTAGAGCTCGGACTCCCTGGTCGAGTTTTCCGTCAGAAATTGCCTGAATGGACTCCAAATGTTCAATACTATTCCAGCAAAGAATTCTCGCGTCTTGACCACGCCTTGCACTATAACGTGCGTGGTACACTGGCCTTGCCTGTCTTTAATCCCTCGGGTCAGTCCTGCATAGGTGTTGTGGAACTTATAATGACCTCTGAGAAGATTCACTATGCACCTGAAGTGGACAAAGTTTGCAAAGCCCTTGAGGTTTGGCTCTCTTTCCTCACTACTGCACATACTTTCACCCTTACTGTGTTTATCCTGTATCTGAATTGATTCCAAGAACCTGGTGTTAATGGATTAGAATTTTAAATTGCAAGTCTTGCCTTGCTTGTTATTATGAGAAATAACTGTTGATAAAAAGTATCTCCACATTCTTTTGCATGTCCTTTTTGAAGCTCTATCTTTCTAAAGCACAGTTTGTTCTTTGATAATAGCAACTAATTCATATCAGTGTCTCGCTGGCTTCTATCTTAGTTATAGCTTCTTAGTTTGGAGTAATTATTTTTTTTGTGATTTACTGCATCTTTGATGTATTTTTTGGTATAGAGCACTATATTTCTAATTCCTGTTAAATGATAACATGATTCGGTAATTTTGTCAGGCGGTAAATCTGAAAAGCTCGGAAATACTTGATCACCAAACCACTCAGGTTAGCTACAACTTACAAGTATCATTTTTTGGTTTACCATTTAAGCACTGGGTTCTCACTGTTTTCAGTTAATTTGGTATCCACAGATATGCAACGAGAGTCGCCAAAACGCGCTTGCTGAGATTCTGGAAGTGCTGACAGTTGTATGTGAGACCCATAACTTGCCTCTGGCTCAGACTTGGGTTCCATGCCAGCACGGGAGCGTTCTTGCCAATGGTGGTGGCCTAAAGAAAAACTGCACCAGCTTTGACGGTAGCTGCATGGGCCAGATCTGTATGTCTACAACCGACATGGCCTGCTATGTTGTGGATGCTCATGTCTGGGGATTTAGAGATGCCTGTCTTGAACACCATCTCCAGAAAGGACAGGGAGTCGCTGGACGAGCTTTCCTCAACGGCGGCTCATGTTTTTGCAGAGACATCACCAAGTTCTGCAAAACACAGTACCCACTGGTCCATTATGCGCTCATGTTCAAGTTGACCACTTGTTTTGCAATCTCCCTCCAGAGCTCTTACACGGGCGACGACAGTTACATTCTTGAATTCTTTCTTCCTTCGAGTATAACAGACGACCAAGAGCAAGATTCGCTGTTGGGTTCTATTTTAGTAACAATGAAAGAACATTTTCAGAGTCTGAGGGTTGCATCTGGGGTTGACTTTGGTGAAGATGATGACAAATTGTCTTTCGAGATCATCCAAGCATTACCAGACGAGAAGATTCATTCAAAAATAGAATCCATTCGAGTTCCTTTTTCTGGTTTTAAGTCAAACGCGACAGAGACGCTGTTGATTCCTCAGCCTGTGGTTCAGTCTTCTGATCCAGTAAACGAGAAAATCAATGTGGCCACTGTTAATGGTGTGCTTAAGGAGAAGAAGAAAACAGAGAAAAAGCGTGGGAAGACTGAGAAAACAATCAGTCTGGATGTACTGCAGCAGTATTTCACAGGAAGTCTCAAAGACGCTGCAAAGAGCCTAGGAGGTAATTTATATCTATGTATCATTTCATCTTTTGGTTAGTTACTGGCTAGAGATAATTAAACTGAACTCTATATTGTTCTTGTCTCAGTTTGCCCGACGACAATGAAGCGAATTTGCAGACAACACGGAATCTCGCGGTGGCCATCAAGGAAGATCAAGAAAGTGAATCGTTCAATCACAAAGCTGAAACGCGTCATCGAATCTGTTCAAGGCACTGATGGAGGACTCGACCTGACTTCCATGGCCGTTAGTTCCATCCCTTGGACACACGGTCAAACAGCAGCACAGCCACTAAACTCACCCAGTGGTTCTAAACCACCCGAGCTACCAAACACCAATAATTCACCTAACCACTGGTCAAGTGATCACAGTCCTCAAGAGGAAAATGGTTCACCCGAGTTACCAAGCAATGGTCACAAGCGATCACGAACGGGTGATGAGAGTGCTGGGACCCCGACCTCTCATGGCTCATGTGAGGGTAACCAATTAGATGAAACAAAAGTTCAGAACCAAGATCCGCTTTTCACGGTCGGTGGATCAACTGGGCTCTTTTTTCCACCTTATTCTAGAGATCATGATGTATCCGCTGCATCATTTTCAATGCCAAACAGGCTTCTTGGTACTATAGACCATTTCGGAGGAATGCCCATTGAAGACGCTGGAAGTTCAAAAGATCTGAGAAATCTCTGCTCCACTACAGCTTTCGATGATAAGTTTCCTGATTCAAACTGGATGAACAATGATAATAACAGCAACAACAACTTTTACGCTCCTCCAAATGAAGAGGCCATTGCAAATATTACACGGGAACCAACGGATTCCGAAACAAGAACGGTTACAATCAAAGCAAGTTACAAAGAAGACATAATACGGTTCAGGATATCCTCGGGCTCGGGTATAATGGAATTAAAGAATGAAGTAGCGAAGAGACTGAAACTTGATGCAGGCACATTTGATATCAAGTATCTTGATGATGATAACGAATGGGTTCTGATAGCTTGTGATGCTGATCTTCAAGAATGTCTCGAGATCCCTAGATACTCCCGCACTAACATCGTAAGGCTCTTAGTTCATGACGTAACGACGAATCTAGGGAGCTCCTGCGAGAGCACTGGAGAATTGTGACCGAGGTAATTCATTTGAACTCTTTTGTAAATAATCCTTTTTGGATATTTTTCTGTTTAGGTTTTTTTTTTTTTTGAGTGGGGAGGGGGGTTTGATTAAGGAAGAAGCAAGAATGTGTTGGGGAACAAAGGTGTAAGAAAAAACATTTGTTTGTAACTTATAACCGTAAGAGAAAGTGAGGTTAGAAGTACATTTTAGTTGTAAACTGACTGAAACATGTTATTTTTAAAAATAAAAAAATTGAAAATTGAGAATAAGAATCAAAGAAAGAGGCTAAATATTTAAAAGCCCCAATTTTGTATGTATTGAAGGTTTTTTAAATACAAAATTGAGTCAATCGATTAGCATGGCGAAAATTTTACATATGTTGAGACTTACACATGTTAATGATTTTTTACTTTTTTAATAATAGTTTGATTTACTTTCTTTTATAATAGTTTGACTTACCCAAATAGTTTGATTTACCCAAAAAAAAAAAATGACCCAACACACTTTAGAGAAGAAAATAAAACTACTAGAGATGAAACACTCATTGCATAAGCTATGGACACTTATAAATAATGCAGTCGGATCCAACGTTGAAAGCAATTATATTTGTTAAGGATGTTTTTCCCTCGTTCACTTTCATACAATCCCATCATCCGAACAATAATTGCATATAAATGTTTTAACTTACTATGAGAATGGTTGTTGGATTGGTTGAACAAATATGTAAAATAATCACATTGATTAGAAAAAAATGCACCAAATAGTACTCCTCGAACAATTGATTATAATTTATAAGTTTTATGTTCCAATTTTATTTTTTTTTCCGCAGGAATATAGTTTCTATTAAAAATCAAAGACCCCAAACAAGGACTAAGTTTAACAAAGTAACAGGCCAAAGCGCGGGTCGTCGGAGTGTAGCCTCATCCAAACTACTATTTAAGTCTGTATCCACAAGAGTTTTGAAAACCGATGTATTGCCACACTGAAAGTATGTATTCGAGTTAGAGCCACACAAAAGTAGATTTTCCGTTTACTTTGACGGTTCCGTTAAACTGATTATTTTATCCACTAACAGAGGCGCGTTAACCACTAACAGAGGGATTTGGACCGGTTATAATTAAAATCTCGTCTGGTTAACTATGCCAAAATCCCTAATCCGATAACCAACTCACCGATTTCAATTTCAATCTCGAACCTAATTAAGAAAAACCGAACCCAGAACTTAAAAATCTCCCAAAAAATTTTCATCCCAAATTCTGGGATTTCGCTGCTTCATAGGTACTTTCTTCTTGAGGAGTTAAGCTTCGGATCAAGAATCATGAGGCACATTTCCTCGACTTCGAGTGGGATGACATCTGGAAGGGCTCGAGGACGCAACCACGGGATACCAAATGTGTGTTGGTGTGGTGATTCAGTAACAGAGTTCACAGCCAAAACCGATGCAAATCCGGGTAGAAGATTCTATCGGTGTTCGTTTGCTGCAAATCGAAAGCTGAAGATAGATGGTTCGCATGTTTTCAAATGGGTTGATGAGGCTTTGGAAGAAGAAAAAGCAATGGTGGATGACAAAGAAAAGAAATTGGAGGAAGAGTTGAAGGCTATGCAAGAGATCATCACCGACAGCTTAGAAAATGGGAAAAATATGATTGAGAAGATGAAAATGGATTTGGAGGAGAGGCTTATTGAAAGGGTTGAAGTCGAAATGTTGGATACGAAAAGGAGATTATGGAAGAGTGTGTGTCTTGTTGTTGTTATTGGATGCATCATCATCATGGGATGTAGGAAGCTTGTAGGTGTGTGAGAAGGATTTGATCTTATTTAGTATGTGTCTTGTTGTGTGTCTTGTTGTGTCTTGTTGTTCTTGTTGTTCTTGTTGTTCTGTTAATCTTATTGTTTTGTTGTTATTGTTGTTTTAAAAAAATGAGATTAAGAGACAAACCAACCATCGGATCAAAGTGTACAAAAAATGACAACATAAAATGTCACAGACCAATCCGAAACAAAAAATAAAACCAATCTGAATAAAAATACTAAAACCAATCCGACACAAAAAACAAAAACCAATCTTCAAATTCACCAATCCTCTACCTAATCCACCACCTGTGACATGGGCTGCGTAGATTGCGTCTCTGAAGCTTCAACCTGATCCTGCAACCACCAATTAAACAACCTGAGTCTAAAATAAACCAAGTAACATCATTTAAGACATGATTAGAAATTACCTTTTTTGCTCTTTTGCCACATGATCTAACATTATGACCAGCTTGTCCACATGTTTTGCAATGCATTGTCCGCTTCTTGTAAGTAGCTGTAGCTGTTTCATCTGTATCCACTTACTGGTCCTTATTCTTTCTGCTCTTCTTCTTCTTCTTGTTCTTCTTCTTCGATGGAGACTCGTTTGCACCTTTAATCTGTTGCTTCTTCGCCTTCTTCTTCTTAGACCTTTGTTGGTCAGCTCGTAGAGTAACCAATGCTATGTCACCTGTAGCCCAATGACCTGGTCCTCTAAGTGGGTTGATACTTTCAGCATAAAGGTCTATCAAGCGGTCTGTGAGAAACCAATCACTCACATAATCATCTGGATTAAGCGTCTTCTTCAACTCACTCCATAGGCATGCTCACATGGTATTCCACAGATTTGCCACTTGCAACACGAACACGTCCGCTTATTCAAGTCTACACTCTCATAGTCATAACCAAACTGAACCTCATACTTACCACTTGTACCAGGAAAAAGAATGCAATCTGAAGCATATTTATGTTCTGCATCAAGAAATTGCTGCATATAAGCTGTATACTTACCTGGCCAACTGTTTGCAGCAATGGATCTCTCTCGTATACGAACCATTGCTAGTCTCCTGATGGTTTCCAGCATTGGCATGAAAGGCTTTTCTCTGGCTGTCACAATACTGCTGTTGAATGACTCAACTGAGTTGTTTTCCACATCTTGACAACATTTCCCATCGAGCTTGTAAAAAGCTCTGCACCAAGTCTCTGGCTTCTTTTTCAGTACCTCAGCATAAACATGTTGATCATAATCTTCAATCCTTTTCAAGTTCTTTTTAAACTGTCCGCTATTGTAGCTCCATGCTAATTGCCAAATCAGCATCTTCATGTCCATCTTTTTTCCAGTCTGTGCCTTGATGTTTCCGTAAATGTGTTGCACATATTTTCTATGCTCAATAAGTGACATCTCTATCTCCACGGCATTGATCAGTCCCTGCACCATAATAATATTCAAGATAACTTTATAAAGCAAAGTTAATTATAGATAAGCTAATAATCAATACCTTTTGTCTATCAGAGATTAAGATGTAGCCATTTCCATCTTTCAAACCCAAATCCTGCTTCAGTAATCTCATAAACCACAACTAATTGTCCTCATTTTCCACTTTCAGCACAGCCCATGCTATTGGATAGATCTTGTTCTCAGCATCTCGGCCTTGAACAACCAACAACTGCCCTGAGAAGGTACTTCTAAGGAAAGTACCATCAACTCCAATGATTGGCCGACATGCTCTCTTCCATGAGTCTCTGAGTTTGTGGAAGCACACATAAAACCTATCAAATAAATCTTCACCATTTGGCTCTTGAATAGTATCAAGTGACACAGTTGACTGCGGGTTTGTTGTAGTGATCTCCTTGCAATATCCACGGATATTTGCAAACTGGACTTCGTGTTCCTTCTCGATCCACTTGAGTGCTTTCTTCCTTGCTTCTTGACACTGATTTCTTGTCACAGATATCCGCCAATGATCTTTGATAGTAGTTTGTATCAACATAGGCTTCCACAATTTTGGATCCTCTCTAATCTTGTCTAAGAACAACACAGCTATCACTGGATATGTGAGCATCTGACATCCTCCATCCCTGTTACATGTATGATAACCTCCAACAGAAAATCTATTAAATCCTGTCACCTCCCATCTGTTCTTTCTTGTTTGCAAAGCACAATAAATCCTCCAATCACATCCAGCTATAGCACACCTATACTCTAGATTAGTTTTATCCCACCTACTCTGTTTGATGTTGCGGCCTTGTGTCAGAGCATAATCCAAGACAGCCTCTTTGAATGCTGCACCACTGTCAAACACTTGACCATAGTACAATCTTCCATCTCCTCTTCTTCTAATCATGTGTCTTCTAGTTCCACCGTGTTCAGCAACCACTTTTACTTCTTCATTCGCATTTTCAGCCTCAGTGTCGCTATCAGGACACACATCATGTCGGATAAAAATTTCATCCCTAAAATGAGCAACATCATTCTCTATTTCTAATCGAAACCTATCCATCAATTCATCTTCATCGTCAGAGTCAGATTCCTCTTCACAACTCGACGAACTCGATGAACTTGATGAACTCGATGAACTATCACTACCCTTAGCACTTTCGACTGGAGAAGCGTAATCAGGATCGTCGGGATCACTTTCCTCTTCCAACATCTTCAAGTATCGCTCTCTCTCTGAATCGTTAGGGTCCTCGGTACTATCACAAGAAGAAATTCAAGAATTTACATAGAAATTCATTACAAAATTCGATGAACACTCAACCAAAAATTCAACAGAGAAATTTAAATGGAATTCGAAAACAGATCTCTTACCTCATTTCGCAGCTTCGGTCGATGCAACGACAGCGGTTGGGGATTTTTTTCTAGGCTTCCAAATAGGGTCGAAGACGAGAAAAGGAATAGAGCTGTTGAGGAGTTTTTTTTGGGTTTGCAAAGAGGGTCGAAGACGAGACTAAGGAATATAGCCGTTGGGAATTTTGGGAATTTTTTTCCGTTGAAATCGGGTTGGAGATTCTGGGATCGCGTTGATTTGGGTTAGGGTTTTTTAAGTTCTCGGGTTCGAGATTGAAATTGAAATCGGTGAGTTGGTTATCGGATTAGGGATTTCGGCATAGTTAACCAGACGAGATTTTAATTATAACCGGTCCAAACCCCTCTATTAGTTGTTAACGCACTTCTGTTAGTGGATAAAATAATCAGCTTAACGAAACCGTCAAAGTAAACGGAAAATCCACTTTTGTGTGGCTCTAACTCGAAAACATACTTTCATTGTGGCAATACATCGGTTTTCAAAACTTTTGTGGATACAGACTTAAATGGTAGTTTGGATGGAGCTACACCCCGACGACCCGCCAAAGCTTACAAGAAAATTAAAAACATAAGACGATATTTAAAATCGTAAAAATTAAGTCCAATAGCTTAAGATTGATTGGAACAGAATAACGCCTCACGAAGAATTCAAAGCCTCATCAATTCGGACAAGTTCAGGTCGGAAGCCATTCAATAAAATAGAGCAGATATCATTCGTCACCAGATGGTCTCTCCCAGCGGAGAATGCGAAACAACCACGACGAAGCCCCCTGAGCACTGTAGGATTGATACCGAAGCCCCTCTGTAACACTCTTTGCGATTTGAAGCGCTGGATTATTGCAGCAAGTAGATGTTAGAACAACACTCCATTCTTCAAAGCTTCCAAAGAGGTAATTGATTTCTCGAATCAGCCCCGACATATCTTGAAATTCACTTGGGTTTCCAAAAGCCACAAAAGCTTGATTTGAAGATAATTCAAAGATTACCCTTGAATGTCTTAGGTTACCACCCAGATTTTCAACCGCCCAATGTAAACTCAGAAGGTCTGCCTCTAATTGGGATCGAGTTTGACAGTAAGATCTACGGCTGTGGGATATGATAAGCCCGCGATGATCCCTTAGAACCCATCCCACTCCGAAATAAAGATTCTGATTCTTCCAAGAGCTACCAATGTTGCATTTTTTAACCAAGGCCGGTTGAGGTATCCAATTAGTACTCCGGTTCAAAATACAAACCTCAGTTGCCTCATCTCTCCCAGCAGCCGATTGAGCAGAATACCATTCCTCAGTTTCCTCTCTTGCCTTATTAACCACAGTCTCCGTCGATGCTCTCACATTCTCGAATGTAAAGCCATTACGTGCTTTCCAGATATTCCATAGAACCCAAGACATGATGAATATTTACGAAAATTGAAGAATGAGAGAACCTGGACCTGGGATAAGGCAATTGTGCTTCCTTCCAGACTTGTGTAGCCAAGGGGCATGTAAACAAAGCATGACAAACCGTCTCAGGGACAGCCTTACACGACGAATAGGTGGTAGCAGCATTAATGCCTCTGGTTCTTAATCTTTCATTCAGTGCTAGAGCTCCCTTGATAGCTCTCCATAACATATGTTTGATCTTAAGTGCAGTCTTCAAACTCCAAATGCGCGACTAGAGATGTGTCTCCATAGGATGAGTATTAAAACCTGGATTTTCAGCCTCCTCTGCAATATTTTCACAGAACCTATAACCGCTCTTTGTGTTATAAGTTCCATCCTTGGAGAACCTCCATTCATATGAATCTTTTGTTGCAGGTTTAGGAATTATTCGCATAATGAGCCTCACGTCTTACTCAACAAAATAGTGTCTAAGCATAGGGACATTCCATCTGCAGGAATGTGGATACCAAAGATCAGCAACTCTTAGATCTTCATCCACAGGGTTTGGTGGATGGTAAGGCGGCCTAGGGATACCATCGAATATCCAGTTCTCCTTCCAGACCCGTGTTCCCTGTCCATTTCCAATTGTTCTACTCAAACCTTTCATCAGTAATTCTTTGCCAAATTGTATGATGCGCCAAGCATAAGATGGCATATTCCCCATTCCACTTTCCAGAAAGGTTTTGTTCCTGAAATACCGATGTTTCAGAATCTGGCCTAGAAGCGACTCAGGATGGGAATGAATCCTCCAGGCTTGCTTCCCTAGTAGGGCTTGATTAAACCACCCAATATCTCAGAAGCCTAAACCCCCTAGTTTCTTTTGACGACAGAGAGCATTCCACGCCACCCAAGATATCTTTCTCTTATCTTTTTCATTACTCCACCAGAGTTCTGTCATTGCACTAATTATTTTTTTACATGTCTCGACTGGCAGTTTGAAGCAAATTATAGCATAAACAGGAAGAGACATTGCCACAGATTTTAAGAGCACTTCCTTACCTCCTTGAGATAATGATTTTGCAAACCAGCCTTGTAACCGGGACTGAAGGTTTTCGCGGATGAAACTCAAGAGCTTCACTTTTGATCCACTGAAACACTCAGGTAACCCCAGATATGTACCCTCCCCACCCTCTTTGTTGATTCCTAAACATTCCTTCACTTCTAGTTTAGACGCTTCCGGGACCTTGCTACCAAAAATTATGGATGTCTGATAATTTTTCATCTGACCTGAAGCATTCCCATAATTTTGTAAGCTTTGTTTCAGCTCCAAACTCTCCTCTCTGCTTGCTTTACACAGCAGGAGACTGTCATCTGCGAATAACAAGTGATGGACCGTTTATGTTAAAGTCGAATTATATATGTTTGAATGTTAAGTTTCAGTGTTTCACTAAGGTGGGCCTACGTAATTCATTCAAATTAGCATCTATCATGGATTGAACATTTTTCAGTTACATGATCAGGATTATGAACATAGATGCATCCATGACATTTCTATGCATATTGCAGGAAATTTATGTGCATGTAACATATATTATTAAGCCAAGAAGAGAGTTACACCAACAAAAAAGATTCACATTTAAATAGGTTGTTGTTAACAAACACAACAAATATTTAAACTTAATTGCCACTAGAAGGATTACTGGATACGCATTTGTTATGATGTTAATAATACAGCCAATGAGTCCAACGATCAAAGTCCCAATGTCAACTGACTCAACAAAAGTTAAGGTCAAGAAGGCAATTGCCGTCATGACCAAAACTTCAAGTACATACATAACGATAATTACAACCCGCACTTTTAAGCGGTTGATAATCACACTAAATAGGATAATAAATATAGTTTGAATGGTAATTCCATCACCATTCACATAGAGGAGAGTAGTACTGTCAGGATGCACAACTAAAATACCGTACAGGATCCATACTAAACTGCTCATAAAAGCAAGTAGGTATGGGATTGGTGACTTCTCTACGATTTTAGTCTTCAACACTTTTAGGAATGTTGGACTACATATAATAAAAAATAGATTTAATATTTCTCTAAAATTTCATGAAAGTTTTACATAATGATACATAATTTTTAATGACATATAGTGTAGTTGACTCACATTTTATTTGTTGAAAACAATATTTATTTAATAAATTTTAACAAAATTACAACGGAGCCAAGAAGAGAGTTATACCAACAAAATTTTCTAAATTAAATAAAAAATGAAAAATTAGAGGATTGGTTTATAAATAAGGAATTCAAATGAACCGATAATTCATAATGTTTGTGTGATGTACACATTGATAGTGTTTGTTATTAAAGAGAAGACATAGAAATTAAAGAAGAAGAATAAAAGAAGAAATAAGTGTTTAGAATATGATAAAATGTTAGAATGATGAGACTTATATATACATACTTGTATATATGATGATAAATTTTATTCATAAATTAAAAAGATAATTATGTAGATTTAAAACCTACATTCAATGAATTATTTTAGCTTAGAACTATTCAAACTCTGATTAAAAATTTTGATATAAAATTTTAAATTAGTAAATAATAAGCAAAAGTAAAGTAAAATATAAGCAAAACATAACTATTAAATTACATTTAAAAGTATTAATGCAATCAATTTAAATATTTATACACAAACAAAACTACAAATATAAAACTCCACTCGTATGTTACAAATTATCAAGTGAAAATAGTTGGATTTACCATAGCACGTAGAAAAGTAATATATTAAGTATTTATCACTTGCGTACATATATATACATATATATATATATATATATTGTAGTTTTTTGTTCGTTTTAGTGTTTATATATCTATTTTTCGTGTCATTTTAACTTTAGTATACAATACATTTTGGTTGACATCTTACTTGTGATCACTTTCTGATATAGATTTCATTTTGAATTTTCTGTTCAAGTATTTAAACTGGAATGTGACGGTAAGGTCCGACCCCCCCCCCCCCCTAAAGCAAGTGAATCATTTTCTCTTCCCTTTAGCTACAAAATATATTCACTATCGGAGATTAACATTCTAAAAAGTTTAGCTAGGTCACATTGGTTCATCTTTAAAATGGGAGATTTAAGTTCTATTCCTTCTTCCTAACATTATTTGTTTTCCTTATCTTTAGCGTTATTGCATCTTTCCCCATTCTTTTTTTTTTTTACTTTCCATTATTTTCCGTGGACATTTTTTTTTTCTTTATACTTTTCTTATTATTAATTAATTTTATTCTTTTTTCTTTACCAAGGAAATTTCTTAACATAAACTTTTATTTAAAAAAAACAAAGTCTCTTAATATTTGGTTTGGATAAACAAGAGATTTGTTTCTATGTCAAACAAAATATAACAGTTTTCAATGAAATCATATTACTTTACCTAATCATTCGAAAAAACTTTAATTTTTTAAATCATGCGTTTTAAGGGCAACCACATTGAAAAGTTTTTCACCCTAATCTCTCCAATAGAAAAAAAGTAATAAAGAAACAAATAATACTATTTAATTGTGAAAATTTCTCAAAAAAAAATAGAGAAAGTCTCTCATTTAGATGATTTCATAAGGACCGACCTCTTTTATAGTTTAGTGCGACCGAACCGATTCTGTCACTTAGATTATTTCATAGTTTCAAATTTGCGAAAATGTGATTATTGATCAACTAAGTGGACTTTGGTTTGATATAAAGGATTCAACGGTTCAGAGTAAATGTCGTTTTTTAATTGGAAATGTCAATTTGTGCTTAATTCCAAGGTTTCTTCAAAATAAGATAAAATATTTTTTAAACGTCGTTGTCATGTACATATCATAGGACCATATTGAGTCTCTCTCAAACCTTTTTCCCTAGAAAATCTCACTTAATACCTTGAACACAATTTGGTTAAATTGTTTTTTTTTTTTCCTTCAAGATTCTTAAATATACATTATAGTAGTGGATCTCCCTATGGCTTACACCGTCGTTCCCATTGCTGAAGAAGCAATATGTTGACTCAACAATTACTCTGCTCTGACTGATCACATTATATATCTCTTTCTCATTTTGATCAAATTGCATCTGAAATAAATAACAATGTTAATTCCTCAGCAAAAAAGTTGAGTCACGCACTCCTCAGCAGCACGCACTCACATTCTCTAAGTTTCATCAATTATTTTTCTTAAGAAAAAAAAAAGTTGTGTTTGTGTACGGTTAGGCATGTTTCCTCTATTAATTAAGAAAAAAGTAACATGAGATGTGTATGTTTCAACTATAAACTATATCTTTAATTATTAAGCCCACTATCAATTTTGTGAAAGAGATGATGTTAAGTATACTCTGAAGCGTGTCACTTTTTGCCCGTGATTACTTCATTAAAATAGCAAAACGACAAGTTTTTATTTTTGCTAACTTTTACTAAAGCCGCGTTCTATTTTGAGAATATAGTGTTTTTTGATAAGTTCATATTGAAATTGACCTCTTTGGAAACTATAGAGCTTTTATAAGAAAGAAGATCCCAAAATCTTAATTCTCAAGCTTATCAAAAAATCTATTTGTTCTCATCCTGAGACAACCAATCAGGATGATCCATCTGACTCAGCAAAAGGGTTTAGTAGTCTACATTTGCCAGTTATATTCACACTTTTTTTGGCAATGAAATCACGCAAACATAAGGCTAATGTCAAATTCTTATCTTCTTCTTCTCCCTATAATTTCTTATTCTCTTTGCCTTCTTTCAAACACCTTAAACGCCAACGTAACTCTCTCTTCTTCTTATACTTCCTCCTCTGTTTTACTTTGACTACTTCGATGGTGGGCTCCGACTCAGGTCCCGTGGTTCCTACAACCCCACTCGTCACATTCCTCGAGCGCGTGCAGCTCACGGCACTTCGATCCTACCCCAAAACCCTAACCACCCTTGACCCCAAATCCTACATTGATCTCTCTCTCAAACGTCCTTACAATCTCTCCACCATCGAATCAGCCTTCGAAGATCTCACGAGAGAGTCACGTGACCTGAAAGTGCCAGTCGACAAGTTTGAGAGGTTCGTCAAAGAATACTTCGACGGCGCAGGGGAGGATCTGGTGCACCACGAACCAGAGGATTTCGTCCCAGATCCCTCCGAGTTTCTCTCCAACGTAGGGAACAAGAAAGTCAGAGAATGGGCGCGTGAGGTACACGAACTGTGGAGAAACCTGAGTTGCAAAGTCTCTGACTCCGTTAAAGAGTCTCCAGACCGGCACACGCTTCTCCCTTTGCCGGAACCGGTTATCATTCCCGGTTCGAGATTCAGAGAGGTTTATTACTGGGACTCTTACTGGGTCATCAAGTTAGTGTTTCCAACTTTTTAAATCTCAAATCTCAAAATCAAAATATTATTTAATCAATTGGTGCTTCTTCTCCCTTTTTATTTAATTTCGTGTTGACTACGTAACAAGAGCTCACATGTGTTTTTTTGTAATGTTGTGCTTTATGCACATGCAGAGGACTTATGACGAGTAAAATGCTCACTACAGCCAAAGGATTAGTGACGAATCTGATGTCACTTGTGGAGACTTACGGTTACGCTCTTAATGGTGCTAGAGCTTATTATACTAACCGAAGGTAAACAATATATATATATTTTGGTCGTCACTATTGGCTATAATAAAGGGTAAATAAAATGTTATGTTTTAATTGTTATGAAGCCAACCTCCTCTATTGAGCTCGATGGTCTATGAGATTTATAATGTAACCAAAGATGAGGAACTTGTGAAGAAAGCTATCCCTGTGCTTCTCAAAGAGTACAAGTTTTGGAACTCAGGTTAGTTAGTATGTAAGTTAACTATTACAATGGCTTGCTTTATACATTTAGTTATGATATCTTCTTTGTAATTTGTAGGTAAACATAAAGTGGTTATTCGAGATGCTAGTGGTAATGATCACATTCTAAGCCGTTATTACGCTATGTGGAACATGCCACGGCCTGAATCCTCTGTTTTCGTATGTTTCTTTCTCTATTTGCTAACAGTTGTTTTCTATTTTTTGTGAGAAACAAAATGTCAACTCTCTTACTCACTCTATGTGTACCACAGGATCAAGAATCCGCTTCAGGGTTCACGAGTATATTAGAGAGACAACGGTTCCATCGTGATATAGCCACGGCTGCTGAATCAGGATGCGATTTCAGTACTCGTTGGATGAGGTTAGTGTTAGTTAAGAAACTATTAATATTAGTTAATGTCACTCCCGTCACTGTTAGTTAATGACAACATAATTATGCAGACATCCTCCTAATTTCACAACAATGGCTACAACATCAGTTGTACCAGTTGATCTAAACGTCTTTCTTCTCAAGGTTTTCTCTACTTTCATATATCACATTCTCTTTGCGGTTATTGCACCTTTTCTATGCGAATATACTCTAATAAACATTGAATATGTGATCTTTTACTGTAGATGGAACTCGATATCGCCTTCATGATGGATATTTCCGGGGATAAACATGGTTCAGACCGTTTTCTGAAAGCATCAAAAGCAAGAGAGAAAGCGTTTGAAACCGTGTTTTGGAACGAGAAATCAGGACAGTGGCTAGATTACTGGCTTTCCTCCAAGGGTGAAGTAAGTTACAAAATCTTTCATTAAAATTTCGGGTTTCTTGAGAGCGAGTTTGTGTTTATAGGAGCCAGAGACATGGAAAGCTGAGAACCAGAACACCAATGTTTTTGCATCTAACTTTGCTCCAATCTGGATTCATTCCTTCAACTCAGGTTAACTATCTCTACTTGTATATGTACTAACACATTTATATGTTGAATATGAACGTTTTATATTGTACCATGTAGATGAAAATCTTGTCAAGAAAGTCGTGAAAGCTCTTAAACACTCGGGGCTTATTGCTCCTGCTGGAATCCTAACCTCTTTGACACACTCAACACAACAATGGTAAATGAAGCTTTGTGGTTCAAGTTTCAATATTTTGAATCTTGAAATTACTTTGTATCTTAAGATTTTCTTGTATTGGAAACAGGGATTCTCCGAATGGATGGGCACCGCAACAAGATATGATTGTGACAGGGCTTGCGAGATCGGATCTAAAGGAAGCTAAAGAGATGGCAGAGGAGATTGCTAGGAGATGGATCAAAAGCAGCTATCTTGTTTACAAGACAAGTGGGACTATTCATGAGAAGCTCGACGTCACAAAGCTTGGTGAATATGGTGGTGGAGGAGAATATAAGCCACAGGTAAACATTCTTTTTGTTTCCTTTCTTCTTCAATTTTCTTTTGATTGCATGGGTTTTAGGGGTCTCAAATTGACAAACAGAAATATAAGGGCTAAGTTACAGTTTTGGGAGATAATTGAGGGGGGAGTTTCCTATAATGTTGACTTTATTTTCTGTTCAAAAATTTGCAGACAGGATTTGGATGGTCAAACGGGGTTATATTAGCATTCCTGGATGAGTTTGGATGGCCCTCTCACCTCAGCATTGAATCGTAGACTTAATACTTATAAAGTTAAACTAAAAATTGAATAAAGGAATTAGTCATTTTTATTTTATAAAAACCTCATGATAATGGTAATTAATTGATGTAGTAAAACCTCTATAAATTAATACTCGATAAATTAATAAATACTATAAAATAATAAAATTTGGTGGTCTCAAGTCGGACCAGTGTAAAAATGAACAAAATTCGATAAGATAATAAGATAATATATTTTTAGAATCTCTATGTAAATATATGGTCCAATTAATAATATAAATTAATAATCATGTAAATTTACATATATATATATATAAAGATAATGTATTTTTAGTATTTTTAATGAATTTCTATTAGAACCCATCATTAATTTTTCTTATATAAGAAAATATTATATTGTATTTTAAACTATCTTATTGTTATAACGTAAAATTTATCATAAAAATAAGTAAAATTTTCTATAAGTTTTTAAATACTAAATATGCATAATTTGTTTTTAACATTATGCATAATATTTATTTCAATAGTCTTATAGGCTGTTTATATACAATAATTGAAGTCATTAATCATAAATTTAAGTTTATATTGATCGTTTATATAAGTGGATTCATCTTTTGTTATTTATTATCAAAATAATTTTTTTTAAAAATTTTAAACTTTCAAGTCCAAAAGTATTAAAATTTATAACATCCAAAACATTAATTTGATTTAGATCAAATTTTTTTAATTTTTATATATTTTTAGTTTTAAAAAAATCTCTATAAATTAATATCACTATAAATTAATAAAATATCATGGTCCCAATATTATTAATTTATAGAGGTTTTATTGTTTCTTTGTTGTGGATCTTTTTCAGTAGGAATGCTTTTTTTTTGGTGAATTGTTTCTGGCCGAATGTTTTTTACTGTTCCAAATGTTTTATACAAAAGATGTAAATAAGGTTTAAGCCATAAATGTTTGAGAGTTTTTAAATGGTTTTTAAATTAAAATCAAAAATCAAAAATCAAAAATCAAAAAAGTTTATGGTTGTCATGGATGTATTTAAACCAAAAAAATTACCCTATCCTATTTTAATCCGGATTTAAAAAAAAAAATTGTATAGCTAATAAGTTGTGAACTTTAAACTAATAATCTCTTTTAGCCGTGGAATAGATCATGATAAACTAGTCACCGTTTGTTAGGATTTTTTTGTTTTATGTATCTTCTACAAATGATAACAAAAATCTTATCCAACTAAAACAATAATTAACAGCACCAAACCGTAGGTATTAAAAAAAATAATTCAAACTCATCATAGATCTATTACAAAAAAAAAAAAAAAAAAAAAAATCTAACCTAAAACATCATACTGACCTATAATCGATTTCACTTTGGTTCATTTTTTTAATCGAAAAACTGGGTGAGCTATAAATGAATTAAGGAGCTATGGGTTTAAATGTTTAATACAATACAGTATATATAATCAAAATATTCAAAATACAACATACGAATTAGTGAAATTTTAAGTAGCCAAAATTTTGAGTATATATAATAAGCTTCTAATGTACATGGAAAAATTGGTGGATTTAGTTGGTTAACACGTCTGAATAAAATGACAAAAGGCTTTATCTTTAAATCAAAATATCACATTCATAATCTCTTCTCTGCCTAAACCACTTGATAGATTCTTTGAATGATGGACAAACTAACTTCCTTTTTGGTGTCCTTGATGAAAAATAATTTTATAAAGGCATCAAAAAGTCATTTTTTAAAGACATCAAAATTCTTTTCTCCAATGTCACAATTTCGAATGTTAAATAAGAATGTAGGAGCTTTGCAACTATTTAATATTATAACTGATAATAGAGTTAGAGA
This sequence comes from Cardamine occulta, assembly GCA_028015245.1. Lineage (NCBI taxonomy): Eukaryota > Viridiplantae > Streptophyta > Magnoliopsida > Brassicales > Brassicaceae > Cardamine > Cardamine occulta. The sequence goes on from CM051387.1 coordinate 13,579,020, forward strand.
CGTGAAAACGTACAAGTGAATGCGATCGAAAAATTAAATCAAAATCAAATGGCTTACTAACAAAAACATAGAATATGGAAAAAAAATAGAAAAAAATGCCTTAAAATGTAACATAAGACAGTAAATTTAAAAAATTATGAAATTTAAGTTTAATAATTTGTTTAAAAAAAAACTTAAATCCATATTTTAAAAGAAAATATTTAGAGTTTTATATTTGCAAAACTCATAATATTTAGTGCAAGGGTTAGGGCGGGCTGATAAAAAGAGTGGCAATCATTAAGAAGTTGTCCTCTTCTTTTTTTTTTTAAAAGACTTTTTAATTATTTTCTAAAACTATCCCAATTTGATTTACACAACTTGGTCCATCTTAAAGTTACTCCAACGGGCTATAAAATTCCTTGTAGGTTGAAAAAAGGGAGTAAATTTTGAATTTAAAACTACTTTTTATTTCTTGACGTTAAAAAAAAGAAAAAAGAAAAAAAAACTACTTGTTATTCTAGCAATCTTTTTAAAATAGTTAATCATTAACATTATTGGTGAACACCGCTATTTTAAAAAACATAACTGCACAGATCGATCAAAGATCGGTTGAATGCGATTTAAATCTCCAACATTTCACAACGCCATGCTAAGCTGCAGCTAGGACCAATACAAGTTGGCTTGCCCAGCGAAAGCCATATCCACATACTAAGTCCAAAGCAATCAACAAAATAAACTTATATTAAATTATGACTAAAAAACTATATATGTAATCTAACACTTACTTTGGTGTTATTTGAGTTGTTGGCTTGAAATGGATGAGCGGAAACTGAATTGTTCATAGAAGCTACTTAATTAGGTGATAATGACTAATGAGTGATTAAAAAGTTCTTAGTCAAATATAGTTGGCACAAAATATATATATATTTAGTTTATGATATTGGTTTAATCTCTATTTTAATTCATTTAAGTTGGAAAAAGGTGATGATAAACAGAATCTCCGTTGGGATGAATCAGATTGTACCAGAAAAATCGTAATAGAAAATTTGCAGCTTGTTTAGTTTATAATCAAACTCATGTTTATTATAAAAATAATCATTTTATTATACTATATTTTCGGTCGTTTTATAAAAATAGAGGACAATTTAGATGGTTGTAAATTGTTTTTGAATCGGGAATGCAAGTTGCAATGAGCCAATGGTGTCAAAACATTAGTTACAAACTTAAAATTGAATTAAAAATACAACTAGGGTTGGTAATAATGGTTAATAGTTTAGATTATGCCAACGGATGATGGCATGCTGCACAACAGAATCTTCCGTCCAAGTAGGGATTGGTTTGCTGTTGGTCAAAATTCATTTCGTTTCCCAAAACCCCATGTGCACTTTCTCATTAGTCAAACTTTAAAATGTTTTAAATAAACTTTAACTTTCTTTAACAACTGTTTATAGTAGAATTTGGACTGTTCGCTTAAGATTTGGTTCGTTTCCGAATTCACTTCAGCATACTTGCCTGCATTCTCTCTTGATGATAATTTTCCTTTGAATTTTAAAACCATTTTTTTAAATTAAAAAGTGTCAAGGACATTCAACCCCGTCATATATGTTGCAATCATTTGAGCCACTCTATGTGCCAAAGAAATTTCTATAGGAAGCTACCTTCATAAAATAATTGTTCCAATACTATTTTTATAACGGAAATTTATTCCGAGCACTTGATTAGCGGTCCTAACCATTTGACTCATAGTAATTTCATTTTTTTTTGGTCACAAAAACATGTTTTTCATTTCAGTCATCATATTTTGTGTAAAAGAAGTCCAGTTAACAAAACGGTTTTTTTTTTTTTTAAGTAAGAGGTGAAATATGAATGATCTATGAAAGCAGAAGCTGGACCATGAGTACGATTAGGTGTTGAACATTTGCATTTTAGCTGTTTCCTTTCCTCACCGTGTAGACAAGAGTCTTGTTATGTACGATAACATGATTAACTAATCATGTTGACATAATTATTTTATACTAAAACTAAAATAGTTAACCAAATCGTTATATAACAACACATGTAAGGTTGAAGAATGGTACGTAACATCTATTCTCCTTTATGGATATTGGATATATATATATATATATATATATATATGAAAGTAGATTTTTTAATTTTTTATTAATTTTCTACTACTAACTTATCAATTTATGTTGTCAGCTTTGTGTTATATGGTTTGATTTATGTAAGCCACAAAATTGTCCCATAGCACCTTTTCGTTTGATAAGGAAGACGCCCTTCCACTCGCTATGATGAGGAACTTAACTTTTTCCAAATTATTATAACAAAGAGAAACGCATACGCCAGAAAAGAATATTCATAAAGTAGAACACAATATAAAAAGTATTTTGAAATTCGATAGAACATATGTTATACTGATAACTCTTTAGATAACTACGCATTTAAAAGTATATACCTCAACATCATAATTCTTAAAGAGGTATACTTTGGGGTGAATATTGAAAGTGATCAATACCCAATTTTCGGGAAATAAAATGCAGATATGATTTCATGTGCTGTATCTTTGTTACGTAATAAATATTAAACGGCTTTCACAAAAGAAAAAAAAAAGTATTAATCCAATGAAGAATATATATGAATAAAAATGCATGGGTCCCCAGTTTCGTTGGCGTTAGCAAGTATATATAAGTGCTCAAAAAAGCTGATTTTCCATTATCTCTATTTTGTTCGCAATTTTGCCTTTGTTCAAACCGAAAGTATTTTCTTATTTAGTTTAACAATCCATCTGGACAACTGAATCGAACCAAAGTTATTTACACTTCTCTTTAGGAACTAGCAGACTGACCATTTGCCACTGTTTTTTTTTTTTTTTTTTTTTGGCATTTCATATCATTTTTGTCATCTATAATAAAAAGTTGACACAAACCACATTTTTATAGTTTAATCCAAAATTAGGTTATTGGGTTGAAGCAAGTCTCTTATAGGTAAACAGTCTCTGACTAAACCAGAGTACTCGAAGACATGACTTGATCAAAAGGATTAATACTTTCAACACATGTCTCAAGAAAGAAAAACAAAGTAGGTAAAAGACACTGATAGAGAGTAAGAGTTCAAAATTCACTTTCGGATGAGTTCTAATCACTCGAGCTACGAACGTGACAATGAGCTGGAATCTTGTACCCAAGACACAACAAGGACAATACGAAAAAGATGAGGAGGGAGAAGCTTTGTATCCGCTACTATCTATTGTCGTTTGTTGCTATGTTTTGTTATGAAAGGGAACATACATGAGGCTCTCGGATGGGCCAGACAAAGAGGGATAAAGAAAGCTATATACATAAGTTCCCTGGTGTTTGAATGTTCTCAATCGTTGAAAGAATACGTTTTTAGTGAATTTGGGGATGAATCCCGTAAGTTCCAAAATGTAAACACAAGAAGATAAATGGGATAAATTATAAACCACATGTGATGATGTGAATATGTGGTAGAGACCAAGGAGATATGAAAAAAAAATGAGAATATTTTAGTTCCATTCGTTTCTCTACAATTTAATATTTAGTTCATTTTAAATATTTTTAGAGGAATTAGAAAGAGAAACAAAAATCATGACTTTCATTTTGTAAATCGTTATAATCTAACTGAATACCGATAGCTGTCAAAATCAATCCAATTTTATTTCTCTCGAAACACAAGCAACTACACCTGTAAGCATTACTAGACCGGTTATATGAACTTGTAAAACTGTCTGTCTTATTTATATTTGAGTTTAAGTTTTTTGTTGTTGTTTGTGGTAAGATATTCATTCGTGAGAGGTGCATGTGAATATTCAAACAAATTTTTTAACATACATAATGATTGGATATGAGTCCTCACAAAAGCTTATACTAACGAAATTAACAATTTAGTAGCCTTCTACATGGTCATTGAATTATTGAAAAATGATTGATCACTAACAATTATTAACAACCAAACTAATTAGTTAACAGATTAAATAAAAATGATCAATGACCGTGTTTCAAGGGAGAGGAGAAGCGATCCAGCACGCAGTTTGTAAACCTCACGTGCGTTAACAGTAAATCCTAGGATTCTTCTCTTATTCATCCACATTGCATGTCCTGCTGTTTTCACCTTCCCGCTTCAACTACTTGCCGTCTCACTTTTGACGCCAAATAACCTACAACAAGAAATATACCATCATTTTATCAATTAACTTAACTGCGTTTGGCTACATTTTAAAAAAAAAACATAACACTTACATTTATCTATTTTTGACTAAATTTGAGCACTAATATTCGTTCGTAATTTTTTAATACAGTACTTAATTTCGTTAAGCTAGTTCTGAAATTTTTCATTAAACTATGGTTTACGGTAGTCCCAAGACCGGTGTTTATTCCGAGATTGATATAGGAAAAAATTATTATTTACAGAGTATGAAAAGATAAATAGTTTGTTTAATTGAGGATTAGTAAACGAGGATAGAATAATGAGTTAATGAGTGACACCAAGTAATACGTCACGATTGTATAATTGTCCCCTATTACTAGTCAAACCTTAGGCCGTTTGACTGCTAATGTTTGCCTTCGACGACAATCTTTCCCGTTTTCTTAGCTGATTCCATTCCATCGTTTTTGCGGTACAAATATAGTTTAACCGTTGGTAATTAATTATTAAACAAATTAAATCATGGAAGATAGGAAACCATGTCATTTTTATTGTCAAATGAGAGACTGACAGCTGTTCAATTAGTTTGAATAGTATTTAAGCAGGTTTGACCCAAATCGCTTCATACGTGTTTTTTTATCAATCCACTGATTAAGTTACACAATTAAAAAATGATAATTACCAAAAGCCACATGATATAACTCTAAATATAGAATATAGATTTCCATACCAAAACTTGATTATTTGTTTCTCATTACACCATTTATATGTTTAAAATTTCCATTGAATAGTTTAGAATTTTCTTCCCATTTTAGTTAATATATTTCAAATGATTTTATATTACCTTTATATAGCACACAATATCTCAAAAAAATTCTCTTCGCTTTTTTTAACTGGATAGGTATCTATTTGATTTTAAAGAAACTTATTTCAAATTGATTTTTGCTTAATTTTTAAAGATACATTCTAATCATCCAACGATGAAGTCTAAGTAGAAATCATTGTTTTGTAGTATGCAATATTTTCTCAGTTTTGCATTATCGGTATCCCTTATTTTTCTTCTTCAACGTATTGTAACATCGTTTGTTAAACATGTATTCTAGATTTTTAAATAAGGACTAATATTGTTGACAAATAATAACGTATTAAAATACATAATACAAGTGCTAGACCTACTACCACCGCGAAATGATTCAAACAAGAAAAGAGTACACTAATATGATAATTATTTAATATATATTTTCATCGATCCTATTGATAAAAAGTTGAATCTACTTTTTGATTTTTTATTTTTTTACCTCATAAAATCAAAGTTGACTATAAATACTACATTACTATTTCCCCTCTCTTGTCAGGCGGCGTTTGCCTACAAAATCCTGATATGAGAAACAGAGTTTTCTGTTAATACCTGATTTGACCATTCTACCCTCCTAACTGAAAACGGCAAATTACGTTCCCTTCTTATTTTTGGTTTGTGGCTTTAAAATTTTTCAAATTATTTCGGAAAGAGAAGAAGACTCGTCACTCAAATAACAGTCGCCGGTAACAGAAACCTCCGACGAATATATAAAATGATTGAGACTGGAAAATACCTTCTCGGCGCAGCCGGTGCTAGCGGCTTCGGTTCTAAATCCACCGCCGATGAGGTTACCGAGAACTGCGACCTTCGTTCCATCACAGCCGTAATCACCGGTGAGTTTTTTTTATTCTTCTCGTTCGAATTTTCCGGTGGATTCTCATTTTGTTGTTGATTTGATGAAGGTGCGACGTCGGGGATCGGAGCGGAGACGGCGAGAGTGCTGGCGAAACGAGGAGCGAGGTTGATTTTTCCGGCGAGAAACGTGAAATCCGCGGAGGAAGCGAAAGGAAGGATCGTCTCTGAGTTTCCGGAGACGGAGATCGTCGTTATGGAGCTTGATCTCAGTTCTATCTCCTCCGTACGGAGCTTCGTCGCCGATTTGGAATCTCTAGATTTACCCCTTAATCTTCTCATGTAAGTCTAATTCCTCTTAATTTTTTTCAAAAACAAAAAAAAATCTGGAAAATTTACGTTGATGAGTATCAAATATTTTTGTGTATTATATGCTTTAATTACGTAATATAAACGGTATGAGAAATTAAACAAGATTATTAGTATCAATCATTTTCCCGGAAAATCAAAATCAATTTATATGCATGTATATATTTATACACACATACGTGCGGGTGTTTCTGGGAATTTATGTGAACGGGAACACTATCTCAGTTTTTGTTTTTTGTTTTTCGAATTTGTGTTAAAATATTAGCAAGTGTGATTTTATTGTTTAAAATACATTTGTGGAATCAGAAACAACGCAGGGAAGTTAGCACATGAACATGCAATATCCGAAGACGGGATCGAGATGACATTTGCCACTAATTATCTTGGTAAATATTTTCTTAATACGATTCCCTCACTCTATGACACATATCTTAATTACTCATTATACTAATAATATCTAGTAGCGTTCTTAGTCCTTATTAACCAATTCAAACTTGTTTTTTTTAAATGATCAGGCCATTTTCTTTTGACCAATATGTTGCTTAAGAAGATGATTCAAACGGCAGAGGAAACAGGAGTTCAAGGACGGATTATTAACGTCACGTCGGGTATTCACGGATGGTTTTCCGGCGACTTGATCGAATATCTCCGACTCATTTCACAACCCAAGTGGTAATTAAGATAATCTTTTTTTTGGTTTCTCTTATCCTCCGGTTGAGTCAGGAGTCATGAATGTTACATTCTTCCATAATTAATTCTCCAAATCAGAATAGTAAATATACCTACACCTACAATTCAAATAAGAGAACCTAATAGCTAGGACTGTAAATGATAGACGTAGGATTGGTGTGTTCTTGAAAGGTGAAAAAAAATTGATCAGAAATTTTACTTTTTACGTAGGAAAAAGCTGCGTAGTTTTTAATTTTTTGACTGCTGAGTGACAGTAAGTCGATAGGGGGTAATAATAATAAATGGGAAAGAGAAGTAAAAAGGTTTTGACATTTGGAAATGTATGTAATTAATATCTGTTCTTCTTTTTTGTCGTTGGTTTGATCGATTAGTCAATTCGATGCGACACGTGCATATGCTCTCTCGAAGCTTGCCAACGTTTTGCATACCAAGGAGCTCTCTTCTAGACTCCAGGTCTCTTTCTCTCTTATTTACATTCTATTAAATTATACGCACCCCCAATTAAATAACTATTCCAAAAAAAAACCAAAAGCATAATGGTAGAAATAAATGTGTGTCATAATGGTGAAATTTATTGAGTTTTTCTGAGTGTAAATGAAAAGGTAAAAAAGGTGTGGGAAGGAGACACCAAGAAACCTAGATAACTAGGATTTGTATTCTAACCAAATATATGAAAGTGTTAGTTTAGTTAAGTCACACACTATAAAGTTTATTTTGACTATTGACCATAGTTAGGATATAGGACAATCATGTGGGTCATTAAAATAAAGTGATTAAAGTTTAGTGTATTAAAATAGAATTTAATGGAAACGGGAAAAAAAAAATTGCAGAAAATTGGAGCCAACGTGACTGTAAACTGCGTACACCCAGGAGTTGTTAGAACTCGGTTAACAAGAGACCGGGAAGGCTTATTGACAGGTTGGTTTATTTTAATTTTTTCTCTCTGCATTAGCATATTCGTTTATCTTTAATTATAATCATATAAACTAATTAAGATTCCGAATTAAATCTTATATGACTTGACTTACCTTTGTCTTTTACCTACTCAGATCTCGTCTTCTTCCTGGCTTCCAAGCTCGTTAAGACCGTCCCTCAAGTAATAACATTGTTATTTTTTTTTTAATTATAAAGTTTATAACATAATCTGTGGTGCATAAGTTATCCTTTTTGTTTGTTAATCTTATTAAATATTTTGGATTATTGGATTTATGTGCTTACTTTGTTGATTTTGGCATGGGATTAGGCAGCAGCAACGACGTGTTACGTGGCAACGAATCCAAGGTTGGTGAATGTATCGGGGAAGTACTTTACGGACTGTAATGAAACGACACCGTCTGGACTCGGATCGAACTCCTCTGAAGCTACCAAGTTATGGGCTGCTTCTGAGATTCTGGTGACTCAACATTCCAAGGCCGGTTTCGACCCATTTAGCTAAAGAAAAAGAGAGAGTAGTAATTATCTTATTTTATATACATACCCTTAGGAATATTAAAATCTTATTAGATGAAAGAAGAAGTATCATAAAGTTTAGTTGATCCCCCGAACTTATACTGTTTATCAAGAGACTTACAAACATATATAGTTGATATATACAATTAGTATTTTATTTCTATAGTGCGAATGCGAAGCCGATACACTTTGTAGTTTGTAGTCTTTGTTTATACATAGTTATATGAGTACTGAGTTTTTTTTATATAATTCTTAAGTATGTAATATGTATGATGTGAAGTTCAACTTGGACTATTATACTAAAATTAGAATAATAAAGCTAAATGGGAAATCATAATGTCAATCATTAGTATCGAAAGTGCTTGGAAGTCCTTCTCATCTTTTGATAATTTTGTGATTAACTCATTTGGACTGATCTGCGAGAGAGATCTCTCTTCATTTTTTTTCTTCCTAAAATAATCTTTATGTCCATGTGAGATATTAAAAGGAAGTTCTGGCTTTCCATCACTGTTTTATTATTACGTGTTGTTTGATTCTTTTTTAATAATGAGTTTGCACTTTGCATTGATTAGATAGCCTCATGCTTTAATAGTGAAATCTATCGTGAGGAATAGAGGAAAGTGTTTATGCTTTTAAATGCTGTACTCGTGATTTTATGTAAAATTCAATTAATTCAAACTAATATTCTGAATTTGTACAAGTGTTCATTTTAGATAAAATAAGAGAAAATATGGATAAGAAAACTACAAAGAATGGAAGCAAAAAAAACATAATATGAAAAAGGAGAAAAAGATAGATGAGGATCGGTTAGAGATGGGACTTCAAGATTTAGGACCATATAACATGGCGCATGATAATACTTTTGCACGTGGGTCTTGCTCTATCGTTTCTTTTTCTTTTGATAAGAAGGGACCCTACTAACATGCGCCAGGAGTTTTCACTTCTCAAAAGGAGCTCTCGTGCGCCATCAAATTGCATCGTCCTTTTGGAATTTTAATCATTACTTAAGAGACGAAAAAGGGGAAGAAGGTTGGCGCAAAGAAGAGAGCTAGCTTGAAACTTAAACAACAAAGTGACAAACTATGCACATTCTTTCCTACTTTCAACTTTCAAGAGTACTTTAGTGTTATAAGATTTTACCATGTATGTAACGGAAAAATAGTGCATAACTCATAAGTGCGATACATCGACAGTTTATTCGGTGATAAAAAAAATTAGCAATTTGTTTTAGTGCACTAACTATAAATTAGCAATTTGTTTTAGTGCACTAACTATAAATTAGAAGCCCAAATGTTTCAGTACCTCAAAGTCCGTAAATGCGAATGTTTTTCTTTTAGTTTGCCAATGATGCGATGCTTTAACTTTTAGTAAAGTGCTGCATATTGGTTGGTCGTCTTCGTCCAAGAGTTCATCGTAAAAAAAGTATCTACTATGTAAAAGTTGAGTTTTGGCTCATCTATGCGACTATGCCATCAATCTTTTCAAACGACGATGGTTAATATTATTAACCTAGTGTATTGTATTCTATCACGTTTAAAAGAGCATTATGTTCTCTTTCTAACCAATTGCATATTTTACAAGTCTTAGTACACATTCTTAGCAAAACTGGAAAGAAGCAAGCCCAATAAGATCACTAATATTAGGAGCCCATTAGTACACATGAAAACTAAATTAAAGCAATCAATTAATCCAAAAAGGACCAAAACATTTAACCCATACACTAAAACCAGCCAGCTAACCATTATTTTTTGGCTTCTACCACAAGGTCCACAATCTTTTCCATTTTTCCTTTTTACTAGAGTGCTTCATTTTCAGCGGAACTCAATAACAAGTTCAATTTCTTACAAACTCATCTGATATCTAATTTCGTTCTCATTTGTATTAAAATATGGTTTTTTTTTTCCATTTGATACCATATGCCAGATGGTGTGAAAGTAAAATATGTAAATAAAAAATGGCCAGAATTAACTACCAAATAACAGTAAGTAGTTCGAGTGATATTATAAACGGTTAAAATATTTTTTGAAAAAATGTTAAATGATAACGAAATAGTGAAAATACGTAAGAGATGGCGTACAAAGAAAATATTAGGATACCGTTTTTAGTACTGCTAACTGTTTTATGTTTTTATTATTGATAAACTATTGAAGCATTGTATACCCTTCTACCCATGAATAGATAAATGATGGAACAATTGATGACAAAAAAAAAAAGAAATGATGGAACAACGAATACACTTTTTTATTATTATTATAGATAAAAATCTCTTTTAAGTAAATAGTAGTATTTATATGTTTTAGTTGTATTTCTAACACATTTATCAAAAAATGCGTAAAATAATAATAAAAAATTAATATGAAAACTTGACTAACAATGTGAATAGTACAAAAACATGATAGAATCTGAAGGTATGGTATAATGATCATCGTCTAAAGCTAACATGTTGATTAAAGTTTTAACAGGAAATAAAAACATCTTAATCAAGATTTTTTGTTTGTTATTCGAAACATGTTGATTAACTCTTCTTGCATTAGATTTAAAATTTGCTCCAAATATTTGATGAACAAAAAAATTACTGTTGGTAAAGTTGCTACTAATATAAGGTGCAGAGGATGGATGGCAAGTTGTTAAGGTGCGGGTTTGTCCACACACGCTGACATGGACCGCAACTTCAAAGATGCTATCCACGCACTACGTGGGTCCCACACATAAATCCAACGGCTCAGATTCCGTGGACCTTTTCTTCGGCTAGAATTATCAGAGAAGGCACGCGCATGAGCAAATGTGGGACCCAACTTCACCGAACCGTTCATTATTCGACCCCGTCAACTCAAATTATGACACTTGTCAACATCTCAGACGCCAATATGTTCTATGATTACCGCTTTAAGAAATTATGCTTAACAAAGTTTGTTTCGACCATATATATTACATATGATCGAATGACATTTAACTATGAACATTTCAGTACAAGTCGAAAATTTTCATATATTTGTGTTGAATATTATTCATTTTTCTTATAAAAAGTATATTTTTATGTGTTTGGTAACTTCATTGGTGATACGAAGATGACTAATAAGGGAGCGTGGCATGTGGAGTGAAAGAAAATTAGGTATCCCTGAGCTGTTTTGTACACTAAGATAGCTCACGTGGCGATGACACATAGGTCATGTTAAATCTGGGTCCCGGACTAATCAAACACACCACAACGTTATGATGGAGTAGATCGTGATCGTCAAATAATATCAGCTTAAATTCGTGCGATACAGGTAATCATCGCTTAATTGGAATCTTAAGTCACACGTGAAAATACGGATAAGTTGTATGAATAAACAGATCGATCATCGATGAGTTTTTTAATCTGGGGCATGTGGACCTTTAAGGGCGTGTTTGGTTCTCTCTTCTTAACATTGGCACATAATTTTGTTTCTATATATTTGAATTTGACTTATACGTGTAAATAAGTCCCAAGAAACATTGTTAAAGATAGATGAAATTGTGTTCATTTTGTTGTTATTTGATTTAATAATAAAATAGATCGACCTAATACGAGAGAATGAATATAAGAGGGTCAAATTATGGTCAACTGATAAGGTCTTTGAATTTAATTCCTCCGTACATATATGATACTAATAATATACTTTATATCGTGAAATACTTTTTCTAGCTTTTAGACAATTTATTTCATTCGATAATTATTTAAATCGATAATTTTCTAACAAGTTAGTTACAAAGGACACAAATATCACTGTTCGTAACGATTTTGTCTTCAAAAAGGTAAAGTATTGATTTTACGTTTAATTATGTGATGATGTAGCAGCCTAGTTGTGTTGATATGTTGTACTTGTAAAATAGTATACTAATTATATGCAATACAATGCTATATGTAATAAGCAGATGTTTATACATGCAATCAGTGGCGGAATGAGAAAAACATTTCATGGGGATCAAAGTATAAAATTTTAATTTTATGGGGGTCAATATGTTAATTTAGCTAAAATTAATATAGTTTTGTAACAAAAATACACTAAACCTAAAAACTTTGTGGGTGTCATTTGCCACCCCTAATCACTACGTCCCTCCGCCACTGCATGCAATAAAATAGTGTTAATTGTGTCAAAATTTGTTTTTTTATAGTATATCATGCTGCATAATACAGTAGTTAACATCATAATAAAATAGTTCAGTTTTATGTTTATCTTTATCGGTCGTTTTATATATAACAAGTTCATTTAACATAAAGCTACGTTAAATATAAACTCGGTAAGTGACATGATACATATTCAGAATAGTATATATATTTTTAAAATATATCTATATTTACATTAAACTAAGAATTATTCTGGATGCTTATGTGATTCTTGATTATATTTTTGACCAAAATATTGCAGAACTATTGCCTAATAACTTTCAGTCATATTACAATGGAAAGAGCCGTCGACTTTTGAAATAAAAGAAGAGAACGACCTACTTTTAAGCTGAGGCATTCAAATCAAACTAAGAAATTTTGATGTATATATAAAACATTAAAAAAATTAATTTAAACATAATTGATTTAGTTGTGGACGCTAAGACTTAAATATCCAATACCTAACTAATGACCAAAAATTCATTCTGACTCGGATTTTCAATTTGAGCATTCTTGAACTGAGAAACAACAGGTGAAATCTACTAAACAATAGAAGTAGATAGTTGATGTGGTATAAAATAATAGCCACATAGTCAAAATATTTCCAAAAGCAGAAGAACCGTATTCTTCTTGTCGAATAAGATTTACAATGTAACTTGTTTTATGAGTTAACGCGTTGAAACTGTCCATCAAAGCCTTTTACGAAAAAATATTATTAATTATGTTAGAAATTAGAAATGTAATCAACCAGCTAAATCATGTGTGAATCGCATAAAAATAAGTACTTTATATCTAAACTGCAGCATTATCTTCTATCCATCTATACATTTTCAATTATCATTGTCCAAATAACATATGAATAATTATTCGATACCAAAAAATACATATGTTTAAACTGATAAAACTATATATAGATATTTTTTAAATGAAAACATATAGGCAAAATATATATATATACGTATATGTAATATAGCCAATAGATACATGCTTATATTATATATATGGACTAGTAAAGTATTTGTATATTTCGAGTACGACAAAGATTCCCACTCGGAATGTTTTGGTAATCTTATATTATACAGATTGTTCTCTCTCTTTCTCTCTCTACCATAAAGCAAATGTGACCAGAGAAGCATACGAAGAAGTTCCTCATTCAAAAAAGATTTCTCAGCCATCAAAGTTTCCTTTCTCTTCATTCAACCAAAAAAAAAAACCATACCTTTCTTTTTTCTTCCAAATATAAAATTAAACTAAGAAAAGGAAAGATCAGGTTTTCTTTCTGCTGATCTGTGGAAGTTCATCTAATGGATACGGCTCAATGGCCACAGGTATATACACAAACATCTACATATTTATATATCTGCAGTCTCTTACAACTCAATATGTATGTGTTCATGTAGATTAGATAATTTGATTCATCTTGGGCTCAGTACTTGATCTTAACTTGGATTTTTTGTTTTTGTTTTTGGATCTTTAATTCTTTTTTGATGTTTCTCTTTCACAGTTTGTTTTTTTTTTGTATTAAATATATGGTTTTTCACTTTACCCTTTACTAATTTGCTTTTTTTTTTTTTTGTTCTTTTATGTTTTTAGTTAAAGCCTTTCTCAAATATCACAATCATTTTTATCTTGATGAAAAACATTTAATTTTATTGATAGACACTTGTTATTTATGTCTTTACATATAAGGTTTTTGTGCTAATGGTTGGAAGAGATGTGTTTGTGATTTTGATGATCAGGAGATCGTAGTGAAGCCCTTGGAAGAAATAGTAACAAACACATGTCCAAAGCCGCAACAGCTACAACCGCCCCAACCGCAACAGCAACCTGCGGCTGGGGCGGCTTCCGGAGAGAGAAAGGCAAGGCCGGAGAAGGACCAAGCTATAAACTGCCCAAGATGTAACTCAACAAACACAAAGTTTTGTTACTATAACAATTATAGCTTGACGCAGCCAAGATACTTCTGCAAAGGTTGTAGAAGGTATTGGACAGAAGGCGGTTCTCTTAGGAACATTCCTGTTGGTGGTGGCTCAAGAAAGAACAAGAGATCTCACTCTAATTCCATTTCTTCTTCTTCTGATATTAGCAACAATCACTCGGATTCTACACAACCAGCTACAAAGAAGCATCTCTCTGATCATCATCACCACCACCTCATGAACATGTCTCAACAAGGTTTGACAGGTCAAAACCCTAAATTCCTTGAGACAACGCAACAAGATCTCAATTTAGGTTTTACACCACATGGGTTGATCAGGACCAACTTCACCGACCTCATCCACAACATTGGAAACAGCAACAACAACGCCAACAAGAGTAATAACAACAACAACAATCCATTGGTTGTTTCTTCATGTTCTGCCATGGCAACTTCTTCTCTGGATCTCATAAGAAACAATAGTAATAACGGGAATTCTTCAAATTCTTCCTTTATGGGATTTCCAGTTCATAATCAAGATCCAACATCTGGAGGGTTTTCAATGCAAGATCATTACAAGCCTTGCAACACAAACACAACCCTGCTAGGGTTTTCATTAGATCATCATCATAACAGTGGATTTCATGGAGGATTTCAAGGAGGAGAAGGAGGAGAAGGTGGTGATGATGGGAATGGAAGGCACTTGTTTCCTTTTGAGGATTTGAAATTGCCAGTTTCTTCTTCATCAGCATCAATTAACGTCGACATTAATAATGATCATCAGAAGCGAGGAGGTAGTGGTGATGCAGCTGCTACATCTGGTGGGTACTGGACTGGGATGTTGAGTGGAGGATCATGGTGCTAATTTCTCCGTTTGACGATGAAAATAGTACTATTAGTGGTTAATTATTGCTATTTATTTAATTAATCAATATGTTCGTAGTTTTACTTGGAATTTTCTTATTGGTTGGGTGTTTTTTTTTTTAATTTTGGGGTTAATTTGGATTTAAAGATATTATTTGGGGTGCATGCATATTGAATGACTTTAATTTGTTTGGAATTTTGTTATCGCTAACACAGATTATAAATGATACATTGGTTTGTCTTTCAATATTCCTTCTCTTGTTGATTCTATATATTTTTTCATGTCTTTTTCCCCCAATAATTTCAGATATAACATTATGAAAAAAATAATGCTAAAAATATGTTGTATTTTGGGTATTAATTTCAGTATGTGACTATATGCAACAGCATAGTTTTTTTTTTTTTTTTCAACGCAACGCATGGATATTACTAATTTGTTAAAGAACAGGTAGATATTATTAAAACATTAAGAAATTAAGTTAAAAGCGACAGGTAAGCTCTGATGACTTTCACATGGTCACCACTAAATACACTTATCTATTATTTATTGCTAAAGATGGTTTAGCCCTACCATCCCAATTTATTAATAAAACCATATTCCATTTAATATCCATATAAATTTAAGTTATTGGATTCGTTCGTGACCAACAAAAATTGATTGGGTTCATTTACAAGAACAAGGAAAGGTGCCTAATTAAGTTGATGCATTTTGAATAAATATACATATATGGCATGAGTGAGTTTGGAAAATGTTGATTTCATGGACTTCCATGGAGTATTATTTTGGTTCGGAAAACAATTTGGAATGAAGTAGTGTGTTTTGGTTTTTCGATGTGTAGACTGAATAGGCAAATTAATTTACAAACAATAAATTGAATATGAAGAGAGGGAAGAATAATGTGAGAGACAAGTCACAAGTCCAAGGACTAAAGAAGGGGGGGGGGCCCACAGAAACATTCTCCTTGAAATCTGTGTGTTTGAAATTATACATCCCACTATGGTTTTAGTTTCATCAATCTAGATCTTGACCCTTGCTATTTGTTTTTTCTTTTCCTAGTATTATTTATTTCTTCATTTCTTCACATCTGCTTAAACTGAGAGCACGAACATTATATATTTTAAAAAAAATGATTCTCAACTATACGAACTATAGATCACGAAATACCTATATATATATGAACTAATTTAATATTTTTATAACTACATAAACTATTGATTTTGTATAGTAACATGCACGAAATATCATGTGTCATGTACCTAATTACACTAAGTATTGTGATATATACGGACTATCAAAAATTATATGCACAACACCATAATCATTTTTATGATTTTAATTTAAAATCATCATATTTACTTTTACATATATATATTATTTTGTATATTATATAATGAATAGAATAATTGATCAAAATATCAACAAAAATAAGTTTCATTTAAAATTTTTTGTGTATTATTTTAAAAATTATACAATAAAAATGTTATAAAATTGAACCCATTAACAAAAAAATATGTTCTAAATCTTTATAAAAATCAACATTGAAATGTTTTATATTAACATTTTATATATTTTTAAAGTAAATATATATTAATATTTTATTTTGTATAGTGTAGAAACGGACACAGATTTTATATTTTAAAAATTTAGAGTACAAAATTTGGTCCGTCGAATCAAAGAAAAATTACTCGGATATGTCCAAATAATGTAAAAATTAGAATAGTAATATAAATATTATTTTACTATTGATGTTCCACTTTATAAGCGTTCTTCAGGGAGATCTAGGACAAAAACAAAATTCATATTACTATTTAATTTTGACATATTTTGGACAGATTCGGTTAATTATTTTTTAGATCTAACGGATCAAATTTGGTATTTTGAAATTCCAAGATATTAAATCCATGTTCACTCATATATTAGATAAAAATTAAAGTAGGATATTAAATCCATGTTCACTCATACATTAGATAAAAATTAAAGTAGTAAGATAAATTTTATTCTAAAAAATAAAAAAATGTAATATAAAACATTTCAAGTTAATTTTTATAAATATTTTAGAACATATTTATTATATGATTTATAAAATAATGTACAAAATATTATATATATATATATATGTAAAAACAAATATGATGATTTTAAATTAAAATCGTAAAAATGATTATGGTGTTGTGCATATAATTTTTGATATTCCATGTATGTCACAATGCTTTGTGTAGTTTGACACATGACACATGATACTTGGTGCATGTCATTATGGGAAGTCAATAGTTTGTGTAGTTATGAGAACATTAAATTAGTTCGTATGTGTAGATATGCTGTGATCTATAGTTTGTGTAGATGAGAATCATTTTTCATATATTTTATTTTAAACTATATATAGTGTTTTAAATTAAAATCTATAGTTTTACTGAAAGTTAAAGTTATTAACACAATGGGGCTGAATATTTCAGCTATTTAATTTTCATGGCACTGAAATTTTCTCGAACAGCTTCGATAAAAGTTTCTGTGAAACATCAGATAAATTTGGAATTTGACTGTAAGAAAAAAAATAAACCAAATCGAACTTTTTTATGTTAAAAACCCCAGACCTGTCAAATGGCAGTTGAGAATATTTCAACTATGTTTTTTTATTGCCGGGAATATTTCAACTATCTAAACAGGAAAGGTATTAGCATAATTCAGATATAAGACACTTCACAGTTCAGACATAACCCTGCCTAAACGTCGCTTAAGTTTAGTTAGACCAATGATAACCACATGATCATTACCTAATTAATTAATTAAAGGTAATTAATTTGTTTTGCTACAATATTCAAAGGCAATTAATTGGATAATCTCAAACACTCTAAGGTAACGAGGTTTTGGAGCATTAGTTTTACATTTGCATGAAAATAACATTATTAGTATGTTATTCGTTTCGAAGATCAGTTTTCTCACGTGTTATAGTTTTAGTCCATTTGTGAGTAAATTTGTATAAAAATATATAATTGATACAAAATATTAAAAAGACATATCATGTTCTTTTTTGTTAAAAAAAATTGAAGAGACTTTTACAGTTTTACAGCGTCGAACAGCAAAGACATCGAGGTCAAAGGACTTAGGTGGTGTGTTATGGTGGCCACTATAAAAAGAGAGAGAAAAAGAATCCGACCAACGTTAAATAATTTTGTCTGAAAGTGACAATGACTCGACCTTAAGAATATACTTCTACACTAAGTTTTAAATTCGGTGTGTTTGTGTTGAAGTGAGTATTCAAGTATGGATGTGATCTCACGGATAAGTTCTAGTGGAGAACGGAACATTTTAAAATAAAATTAAATAGATGTCAAGTTAAGTTTTCTCTCAGATTGTAGCTCAACAACTTCGAATAATAAATCCACGGCCATGAAATTAGTTGAATATTTACCATAATCTTTCTCGAACACTTTTAGTTTGCTCTTAGATTTTTTCTTTCTTTCTAGTAATAAGATATTCTTCTCTACAAAGTATTAGTTTTGAAATCCAAAGCCACTAGCTAATTCAAAATTCACATTTGGCCAACTTTAAATAATTTTTGGAGCATCACTTGAACATTATTGAGATAGGTTCTAAGTTCTAACTACGATCAATACAATTTTTCGTACAGATCAAATTTCTGTCATATTTCTTCTATGAGAGAATTGTATTATATCAATTAATTATGTTTTTATAACAATTTATGTCTACATATATTTCGAAAGTGGATTTCAAGTTGTTCGGCAAGTACTGGAGTACTATAATTAACTTAAAAGATAAAGGGATGGACCATGACATGTAATGTACATACTACACAAGGTAAAATTAAGAGTACTATATGTTAGAATTGGTTCTTTTAAAAAGAATAATAGATTTCAACATCATGAAATAATAATAGCTAAGGGACATTATTTGATAACTAAAATAATTGATACCATGGAAAAATATTTTGAATTTCTGAGTAGAAGAATTCTACTTAATTATTCAACTTTTCATCTTATAGTATATAATGGTTTGGTGAGAAAAAAAAAATTTAGATAACTTGGGAAGGAAGATATTACCATGTAGTGGATCAAGTATCTTAGGATATGAAGATGAAGTGAAACTCCGAAAACTTAAGATGTTCACCATTAACCTGTAATGGCCATTTACCATTAGACTGCTTAAACATTGCTTAAATAACGGCTAAATTATTAAAGGCCGCAAAACCAAAGTCCCTTGAACAAAACCAACTCTGTACACTCGGAAAAATATTCTCTATATTTCCGATATTATTTTTGTACAAACATATTTCTACTATGAATTTATTTTATTTCTATTAGCAAATTGATAGTAAGTAGGTATAGTTAGTGGGGTATTATTAGTAGGTTTAGGTTACTACTGCTAGTTTAATATAAGAATACAACTCGATAAGATTAATCAAGTACACAGCGAATGTGATAAACTTTGATACTACCATTGACATAAAAAAAGAAGAAGATTTGATGCGACCTAAGCATAGGTTTTGAAAGGCGTTGGGAAGAAGATTTCATACCGGTATGACCCTCGAACGTTCTTTATATATATTGTGACTTATACATATATGGTTATAAATAATTGTGAACGCACCAAACATACAAATCTTGTTCGAGAAATGTGACTTATAAGTTATAAGCTTCAAATGATAGCTACAACGAAAACAAAATCAATAAAAACAGAATGTGGGAGGATGGAAGCACACAAAGATTGCCAAATCAATTGGAAAAACCGATCTTTGTTAGACCTTTTCATGTCCGTAGACTTTTCAAGTTGATAATTTTCTGTGTCACCTTGTCTCCAACTCTGTGAATCAAAGAGTTTACATTAAATCGCATTTTCTCTGTGAAAGCCCAAGTACATGATCACTGATTGGGCCGGCCCTAAGAATATCAAACGTCGTATAATTCTTTTGTTAATTAATTAATTTAGTATAAAGTTAGGAGAAACGAAAAAGCGAGGGAAACTCCATTGGTTTTTTTTTTCTTTCTTCTGCGGAATAAATGGTTGATGTTGCCGAAAAATTAGCCTACTTTCAGGCGATTATAGGCTTTGAAAATGCCGATTGTGTACCGATTATCCTGGTGGCATTGGCAATCCCGAATTAACCGATTAAGAATTAGAGTTAGAGACAAAATCATACGAGATTATGAATTAAATAATGAGATTTTAAAGAATTTATAACTAACGACTTATGGAAAGAAAATCAGGATCAAACAAAAATATGACTAGGTAAAACATGATCGGACAAGTTTTGTAAATATATATATATATATATATATCTTATCATTTTATATTTTCTTGTTCCCATTTTATCAAATTATTTGTTTTTTCCCTTTTAAATTCATATTTATTAACATTTTAGTTATAATTCCTATTTTATCAAGTATTCCGATTTTTCCCTTTTTTAATCTTGATATATATTGTTTTAGTTCTATTTCTTATATCACAATATATAAATTTAATATCTTCTTAAATCAATATATAAATATTACCTACATAACCAAAGTATTACTATTGACCAATCAGCCTACCACCACCATCTCTAATGGCGACGCAGAGTTCAATTTTGTGAGTTTGATCACTGGTTGTTATTAAACTATACATGCCTCAATATAGTTGATTTTGTTGTTCTTTCTCTGATGTACTGGTTAACAAATATCTCAGAAATCCGTTACTAATCTCAGAAATAAGAATTTTGAGTTGGATTACTCTTGTATTGCTCAATGTAGTTAGTTCAGATCTCGTATCTTTGACAAGTATCTTTGTTATGGAACAATTAGGTACGGTAATGCTGAGACTGTGTCACAAGAAGTTGATATTTCCATCAGCCCTCGTGTAAATTCGCTAAAGCCTTCTAAGACTATGCTTATAGCCGACCATGCTACGACCCTTGCTCAAGCCAGTGTTCCGATTATCTGACTAGCAGCAGGAGAACCCGATTTCGATACTTCTCCTGTTATAGCTGAGGTAAACTTAGAATTTGTCTATACATTTCTAAGTGGTTTAACTATTCTCTATGTTTTGTTATAATGGATCATTGTTTGCATTAGGCCGGGATCAATGCAATTCGTGGAGGTTTCACAAAGTACACTCTTAATGAAGGTATTCCAGAACTTCGTGAAGCAATATGTCGCAAGTTAAATGGTATAAACTAAAACATTTTTCTTTGTATTTTAATTATGCCACTAATTGTTGTTGTTTTGCAATGGAGTCTGTAATGTTTTTGATGTTTGTATTTGGCTTTTTTAGAGGAAAATGGACTGTCTTATATGCCGGATCAAATCTTAGTTAGCAATGGAGCTAAACAAAGTATCATACAAGTAGTGCTTGCAGTTTGTTCTCCTGGAGATGAAGTAATCAAAACAATTCTTTCTTTCGAGTTTTTATTTTTTATTAAACAGTAAAAGATGGTTTTGTTTGCTATGTATTTTCTAGGTTATAATTCCTGCACCGTATTGGGTGAGTTATCCAGAACAGGCAAGATTGGCTGATGCAACACCAGTGATTATTCCTACCAAGATTTCTGATAATTTCTTACTGGATCCAAAGATGCTTGAGTCAAAATTAACTGAAAAATCTAGACTCCTTATTCTCTGTTCTCCCTTAAACCCTAGTGGATCTGTTTACCCCCAAGAATTTGCTTGAAGATATTGCAAAGATCGTGGCTAAGCATCCAAAGCTTCTGGTAGCTATAGACTAATTTATAATCTTGTTAATTTGTTTGCTAAGCTGTTTAAAAAATAATCTCTAAAAAGCCATGTTTCTTCATTGCTTATTTATATAGGTGCTATCAGATGAAATTTATGAACACATAATGTATGCGCCAGCAATACACACAAGCTTTGCTTCTTTGCCAGGCATGTATGATAGAACTTTGACAATAAACGGTTTCTCCAAGGTAATTAGTGTATCATGTCTCTTACTGTCTGTTGATCAAATTAATTATTCTGTGTCTCTTGAGTTAGTTTTTTTTTTTTTGATAAAATCTCTTGAGTTAGTTACCTATCATATGATATGTGTACAGGCTTTTGCAATGACTGGGTGGCGACTAGGATATCTTGCTGGTCCCAAACATTTTGTGGCAGCTTGTCGTAAATTACAAGGCCAGGTACTTATATATGTATGCATGTAATGTTCATCCAAAATCTTCTTTGAGATGATCATAAAAGCTAAAACTGGTTGTGTGGTTTTCAGTTAACTTCAGGAGCAAGTAGCATTGCTCAGAAAGCAGGAGTTGCTGCGCTAGGATTAGGGAAAGGCGGAGGAGAAATAGTATCAAATATGGTGAAATCATACAAAGAAAGACGAGATTTCTTAGTTAAAAGCCTAGGTGTATTACAAGGCGTAAAAATCTCTCAACCTCAAGGAACTTTTTATCTCTTTGTTGACTTCAGTGCTTACTATGGATCAGAAGCTGAAGGTTTTTGGTTTGATCCATGACTCCTCCTCTCTAGCTTTATATTTCCTTGACAAGTTTCAGGTAAACTAATCCATCGGTTTTCTTAGTTATAATCTACACAAAGTGTTATTTTAAAAAAATATTCTTATGAATCATATGAATAAATTTGGATCTGGTTTAACATGTTCATATGTTTTTGATTGTTTTTAAAGGTTGCAATGGTTCCGGGCGATGCTTTTGGAGACGATAGTTGTATTCGAATGTCTTACGCCACATCTCTCGGAGATATACAAGTCGGGGTTGAGAGGATCACGAAAGCCCTTGAGCCACTCCGTGTAACCAATGGTTCAGATACAAAAGGTCTTTGATCATATGATGTCGTAATGGTCTTTATACCATTTAATAAAATGTCTTTTCTTTTGTTGAAAGGTCCATTAAAAGTTTAAAACTCTCGTCTAAGCTTTGTTCTTTCCTTGAAGTTCATGTAGTAGCCATGAGAACCGTCTCTTTTTTAATAAACATGGGTTTGATTTTGATATGTGATCATCATATCGTAGATAACTTTTTTTTCCCCCCGAAATTTAGATAAATTTTTAATGATAACTTAACTACTTGTTATATGTATTCACATTTTTTTTGTAATGAAAATTAACAATCGAATGAATAAATTATTCAAATAAAAATTTAATATCCCACTAAATATTAGTATTAAAGTTAGTATATTAATAAAAGAAAATTATCTTTGACCGGCGATAAAAAAAAATACAAACTAAAAAAGTTGATCAAAGATAACCCTAATTACCACTACTTTTCTCACCTACAGCCGCACACACTTGTCTTTTCCTGACATATACTTCTTCGTCTTACTACAACATCACTTACACATTTTCAAATCTTTCGAAAAATGTTATCTCGGTTGTTCAGGCGCTTCCCCTGTACGTCCATGCTTCAAAATTTGAACCGGACGTCGATGCTTCATAGGGTACAACAATAGTCACCAATAACCTCAATTCCCTCCATAGCCTTCTTCTCCTCTCAGAGATCTCTTAAATCACGCCTTAGAGAAGGAGAAAATCTTATGGCTTATTTCTCCTTTCATTTTCTCCGGAGATGGCGGAGATCGCGGCATTCGCCGGCTACGACTTCATTGTTATTGATCTGGAACACGGTGCCAGCGGCATTCGAGAGGCCCTCCATTGCATTCGCGCTTTGAGGCAGCAGGATCTTCAACAGTTCTTCGTGTACCCGATAATTGTCAAGCATGGACAAAGAAGGCTCTGGATCTCGGCCCCGACGGCATTATGTTTCCGATGATCGAGACCGGAAAAGCCGCTTCTGATGTTGTCTCGTACTGCCGGTATCGACCTGAGGGAGTCCGAGGTTGTTGTGCTTACACAATTGTGAGAGACTCTAGGTTTGGTTTCGACGAACAGTATTTAAGTAATTACGCGGACCAGGTTCTTATCATGTGTTAGGTCCTCACACATATGACTTATGTTTTATTTATTTAGTTAGAAATTTTAAATATTGTATAGTTAGTAGTTAGTACCAGATTAAGTTATATGCAAATTTAGACGAAGTTTTCATGGTATTTTTCTTGAATTCATCAGATAGAATCGGAGGAAGGTGTGAAGAATGTGAAGGACATCGTAGCCGTTGATGGGATGGATTGTGTGATGATGGGGCCAAGGGATCTAAGCGCGAGTTTGGGGCTTCTCCACGATCCAGGAAACCCGAAAGTGAAGTCAGTCTTGATGAAGGCCGAGACAACGGTTTTGGCCTCCGATCCAGCGAACGGCGGAGCTTACTTGGCTGGGATAGCCACGGCTCAGGACAGAGAGGTAGATCTCAAGTCACGTGGGTATCACATGATACTTGGAGCTACTGATGTGCCTTTGTTTAAGAAAGCAGTGGTTGACGACGTCAAATGTTTTAAGCTTCTGTCTTCGTAAATCTCTATTAGAGAAATCAATGCGTAGCTATATTTTGATATGGTATATTTTGACTACAATTGTATAAGTCTTATATGATGAATTAGTTGTGTTTATCGGAGATGTAATGAACCATTTGTTTGGTCGTAGAGGATTACATAAAATAAGGAAGGAGAACATTTGTTATCTGAAAGCAAATTTAGTTTTTTTTTTTTTTTTTGATGAACGGGTTAATATTATTAAAATAAAAGATGAGAGAATTTAGTTTTAAACTAACTATTAAAAGGGTAATGATGAATAAAGGCACTTTATCGAGTACATGAGGTAGCGAAGCAGGCGCCTCGAGGGGGATTTGTTAAGGTTAAAATCTAGATGTCTCTTAATGATATTGGTCTCCATCCTCAGGCGAGTCTCTTTGTAGAGTTGAAGTAAATAGAATGAAAAGCAAAAAACCGGATTTATTCTATTTCGTTTATACACAGAAAAATAAGAATCTTGAGCTTAATTAGGTTGGAATAATGTAATCATGTAATGTGCTATATAACTTATAACACATCGATTTATGAAAAGATTGAAATATCAATTAAATAAATTAAGAGTTACAATATCATTAAACTAAAAAATAAAAACTTGCAGCGTCACATCATCGATATGCTATCCCATAGGATACTAATCTAAAAGATTTCATAAATAATAAAAATGTTTAATAGATGACCATAGAAATAGTTAGGAACAATTAAGGCTCAACCGGAGACTTAATTATGATAAAAGACAGACCATACAACAGGCGCGATGGTCACGACCACGAAGAAGGCGAAGACTCCTGCGATTAAAGCGATGACACCGAAATTCATGTTCTTTCTTCATCACACCAGAATTTGTTATTTCTAGCTTTTCTCGTGTTTTCTTCTTCTTCTTGGGTGTAAATATGATACTTATTGACAATTCTTATATACATGTATATATTGTCAAGACTCAATACAAATATTTATATTGCTGTAAGTAAATCGGAAAAATATGGAAGTTTAACATATTTTCATGAAGGATAACAAACAAACATTGGAAATTTTACATTTATTCACTAAAAAAATATTTAAGAAATTTTGAAAATTTAACATGTTCTGGTACTTTGCTAATCGTCATCACAAATGTATACATATGCATGTGGTGATTTAAACCTACTACAATATTTTGTACACATGAGTAAGGTAACAAACATTTATTTAACAGTCAGTAAATATTCATTTTTATTGTGATTCAACTACGCAATCTACGATAGGTTACAAGTCCTAATAAGATACTGTCTCACACTCACATTTGTTTCATTTCTTGGTGGGGGGTTAAAATCGTCACATGCATATGTCAGGTTCTAACGTAAACCATTTGGAAAGGTAAAGGTAATATATTTTTTTTTTGAGTGTGTGGAAGTGTTAAGTTTGAGCTATAAAACAGATAAAATATCCTATAAACATATTAAAAATTAGAAAAGAATTATACAGACAAAATATTCAAAGAAAGAATTCTCAAAATAAGAAAAAATTCACGTGTACGATGATATTTAGTCAAAGAAACCCTGTAAACAACATTTAACACCACCCAACGCTTTCTTCTTCTTCTCTCCAAAGTTGCTCCACAACTCTCTGACTCTAAAACTCACTTCTCAGTAACAATGGCGTCAGGTAGATCATCCATTACTCAACCGATCCAACCCAAAAAACCTCTTAAATCTCGTCTCCGTGAAGGAGAAACGCTGCACGGCCATTTCCTTCTCTCGTTCTCCCCTGAGCTCGCAGAGATCGCTGCATGCGCTGGATTCGACTTCATCATCGTTGATCTAGAGCACGGCGCCGGCGGAATTCGAGACGCTGTTCACTGTCTTCGAGCGATTGAAGCCGCCGGTTGCTCCACCATTATCCGTGTCCCTGACATCAGCCAAGCATGGGCTAAAAAAGCCTTGGATCTAGGACCCGACGGGATTATGTTTCCGATGGTCGAAACCGGAAGATCTGCTTCCGAAGCGGTCTCGTTTTGCCGTTATCGTCCCGACGGTGTTCGTGGATGTGCTTTCTCCGTTGTGAGAGACTCCGGCTTTGGGTTTGACGAGGCCTATATAGGTAATTACGCCGATAAGCTTTTCATCATGTGCCAGGTTCGATTCCTCCTCCTCCCTTTGATTCTCAATTTTTAATGGGCAAAACTGTTAGATTGAATTCTATGAGGGTAAAATGTTATAATTAAATTAAAAGTTGGAATATTTGATGAAATTGGTATATTGTTGAGTGTGTAGATTGAATCGGAGGAAGGTGTGAAGAACGTAGATGAGATCGTAGCCGTTGATGGGATGGATTGTGTGATGATGGGACCCAGGGATCTGAGTGCGAGTTTGGGGCTTCTTCACGACCCAGAGAACCCGAAGTTGAAGTCTGTTATGAGGATGGCTGAGACGGCGGTTTTGGCCTCTGATCCGGCGAATGGCGGAGCTTACTTGGCTGGGATGGCTACGGCACAGGACAAAGCCGTTGATCTCAAGGCACGTGGGTATCACGTGGTGCTCGGATCAACCGACGTGGCTTTGTTCAAGAGAGCGGTGCTTGAAGAGGTTAAAGCTTTTAAGCTTAGTTAGGTTGGATTACAGTAAAAAACGGGGTTGGATAAGAGTACGAGAGATATTGTTGTAGGTGATTAAGGACACATTAAACCTCAGTTTCATGTTTTATTACTAGTTTGTTTTTCTGAAAACAATTTATTTAGAGTGGCTCTAATTCAAACATTTCTCAATTAGTTTGCTTTCGTGTTTTTTTTTCCTGACAGTGAACTGAATGAATTCACCCTTAACTAATATACCAAATATAACAAACCTCCCTGAAAACAAATTCCATGCGTGGTTAAATGTTATATGCTAATTTTCCAATCTAGAATAATATTGACTCTATCTGATGATTCCTATTGTTATCTATAAAAGTATTTAAAAGATTTATTACCATTTTAAAATGTAGTCCTGACGTGTATACATGAATATGATATTTATTCAATTTTTAATTGCATTTTATTTCAATATGTTATCCTATTTTTGCGTTTTTTCTCGTCAATTTTGTTCATATTCAAATAATCTTTATCAAATACATTTACTGGCATATCCAAGAGAGGGCATCTGATTGCATTCGATATGTAATTAAAGTAACTCTCAATTCATAACCTATTTTGAAGAAATTAGTCCTATAAATAAGACACTTGACTAACTATTTGAATCCAAAACAAAAACGAAACATCAAACTAAACAACATGAAATCACCATCGAAAATATCCGTCGTTCGTTCTATAGATTTTGCTATGTCATGGATTCAGTCTTTTACCAAAACGAGACAGCGGTCCATACGGTTGCGTTTGTTCCACATTCTTGGCTTTTACAACTTTTATATGCATCTTATAATGATTTACGTATTATTAATTTAAAAATATTGATGCTTTGTAAGTAAAATTTAAAAGATTTATTAATTTTAAAATATGATAAATTAAACTTACCAAAATAAATATCAGAGAGATATACAAGATGATGTTGCATATGCAACAAATATCGCCAATTACAAATCTCTGTAGACCTCTCGAATCGACTAAAGTTGAGATCAATATGACAAGAACTATCACAAATATGATTTCGACTACCAAAACATCGATCATTACTAATCGTTGTCTAGATATATCGCAAAATCTGAAGTAGATACCGAGAAATATCCCACTAATGATAACTCCTGTCACATTAGTAATGTAAGTAGGAGTGCTAAAAGGATGCATCGATCCGTCCACACACCATACCATACAACTCCTGAAAGTAGCTAGGTATGGTATCGGTGTTATCTCTCCCACATAATGATTCCTAACTATGTGCGTGCATAATCCTTGGTCTATTTAATATATTATATCAAAATAATTAAAATAACTTATGATTATGTTAAAAGCATGTGTTTTCCGTTTAGTAATGTGTAAATAATAGTAATTGAAAGCTAGTGTTATTGGTATAGTGATTTTCTATTGGTTTAAATAAGAATTGAATTCAATTAATGTTCGATTTTAAAATTGTTGAGGATTTCCAATAAATCCAACTAAATAAAAAAAAGAAGTAAAAAAACATAAAGCAAAAAATAGGGTAAAACTAAGCAATATATAAGTAGAAAGGAAAAAACACAAAGTTTATTAAAAAAAGTAAACAATTAATAGATTTGAATTGATATAATAAAAATCAAAGATCATTATCAGATTCAGACTCTGAAACATTAACAAACAAAGCTATATGTAAGCCGTAACCAGAATCCAAAAGTAAACCATTTGGAAAGGGAAAAATCTGTCATGTGTTGAAACTTGCAAAAGTAAACAAAATGATGTTTATAACTTAACTCCAAAAAAGCCGTCAAAAAAAAAAACTTAACTCCAAAAATAATTAACAAAAAAAAACATAACTACAAATATAAAATAAGTACATATTTCTATATATTTTATAACTCTAATTATGTGAAGGGCTCTAATTCAAAGATTTCTCAATTAGTTTGCTTTGGTATATTTTTTCTCCTAAGGCAGAGAATTGAAATGCATGCCGTACAAAATTTTAAAGATTGCAATTTGCAAATCATATGCATAATTTCAATTGCAAAATGCAAACAGAACGGAAGTCGAATGCACACGTTTAGATAAATTAAACTGCGTGTCGTTTAGGGATTCCAGGACCTAAAGTATCGTTGTTGCTTTTTAAAAACCCTGCCGCTTTTTCCCATATCGTTTTAGTGGCCACTTATCATATCGGACCTAAAGACGAGTTTGAAATGTTTTTTTTTTCTTTATCAAAATGCAATATTTATCTCTACAATCGCTTCCATGGAAACCAAATCCAGTGATTTTATCGGAAACCTATCTTTTGAATCCCAAACAAGCGACATCCTTCAGTTCTCCGCATAGCAGAACTCGAAACTGGAAAATTGGAAGTTCCCGGGAAGAGAATTTAGCAAATTCGAGTGACGACGGAGATTTGAAGAAGTCATTGTCTGGTATTGTGGGAAATCAAGTAGAGGAGCTATTGAGCAGAGAAGAGAACAAGAATTTGCTTGATGGTCTGGAAAAAGCTTCGATGAGAGTGGAGATAGCGAAGAGAGAGCTCGAAGAGATAGAGAGACAAGAAATCGAGGCGAAATTGCTTCAGGATTATGTTAGTAAGCTCGAATTAAGAGACTCAGAGGTGAGAGCTTTATTCCGAAATGGTGTTATATATGAGTTTGGTTCTTTTGCAATTGGAATCTGATGTTTTGTGAAGTTCTGTAGAGTATGGATTAGGTTGGTTCATAGTGAATTTTTGCATTGTATGTGATATGTTTAAGCTCTTTCAGAGATTCAATCGTTATCTATGGTGTTGCTTTTGTGCTTGAAACCTGGAAATGTGTTTTCTCTTATAGTTTGTGTGAAGATTATTCATTGGATAAGGTTACTAAAACATGAATTTGGTAGCATTTTGAGTTTTCATTTTTGTTTTTGAACAAAGTCTTTGGTTTGTTATTGTAGACAGTGGAAAGTTTTTGTTTTTCTACCATCAAATTCCTTGAAAGCAAAGAAACTATGACAAGAACATGTTCATCTTATTCAATATCTGATTCAAGATCGCAGAATGCCAGCAGGAGATTATCGCAGCAAAGTCTATGGTTGAAGAAGCAGAACGCTCCCTGTCCTTAGCAGATACCGCAGCAATTAGTTATTCGATCGATAAAGACAAGGAGAGATTAGAATCAGCAAAAGCAGCTGTGGTTGCAGCTGTGGTTGGAACCATAGCAGAAGTCCCATTTGCTCTATCTCAAATCTCGAGTATCGAGCAGCTTCTTCTTCCCTTGGGAATAGCCTTTGCAAGTTGTGCATTGTTTGGAGTCACATTTAGGTATGCAGTGAGAAGAGACTTGGATGATAGTCATCTCAAATCTGGAGCCGTTGCCGCCTTTGGATTTGTTAAAGGTAACACATTTGATTACTGTTTTGATCTAACTTATTTGAATAGGTCAAAAAGAGTTTTTCTTTTGTGATTGAATTTTGTGTGTTTTCTTTCATAAGCTTAAGGGAAACAGTAATAGAAAAAGACGTTTTTTGTCTTGTTATATTGTGTGGAAGTGTGAGCTGGAAATACCCATCGCTGTCCCAACTTTAGTTGTTTAAATTATAATTTGCCAAGTAATAGAATACTAATCAACGATTAAAATAATCTCTTACTAAAATGATTGATGAGTTGATTACTAATCTCTTGAGTCTCTGACCTGTATTATTTTGAATCTGTCTACTTTAAACTGATATATTATAAATCTGGTTTATCTTTTTGGTATGATAGGACTTGGTATGTTGAGCAGAGGACCGCCATTGGAACTGAGCTGGGAAAGCTTGGCTTCACATGGCATTGACGGCGCCGTTTTAGTGTCTCAGAGCGTTTTGATATTTGCGTTTGCGTCTATAGGTTTGGACTTCTGTTTCAAGATGAAACTCTTAAGACCATTTCCTAGCTCTGGTCAGGTGTAGAAATGAACAAATTACTATGAATTCTCGTTGAAGACTTTTATATATTTGTTGAATATTATTAATTGGTTCAAAATGTAAATTATTCATCTTTAATTATATTTTCTTTAGTAATAAAGATGAATAAATTTTCAGTTAAAAATAGATATATATCACATCATGAAGAATATTTATTTATTTATGATATTCTGGCCAAAAAGGAATAAGATATTTTCTTAATTGTTTTACCCATTTTGTAAACTATTGTTAGACGAATTATTTTATCCTTTTTCAACGCCAGCAAAGTCATAGTCACTCATGAACTTAGCCAAAGAGGGTAGATGGGGTCAAGCCCATTCCCAGCCATTCATTATTATACTGCATCCACGTGTAACAATCTAAGATACTTAAAAATTTACTACGTCAGCAAAAACAGCTCTTTTGTCTCTCAAATCCTTCTCAATCGCGCTTGTCGTTGAGGTCAACTGATGAGAAAAAAAATATATAAAGCAGCGAAAGTGAAAACCAAAATGACAAACAAAAGAGCTGAATTATTCTTTTTATTAAAAACAAAATTAAAAAATTAGTATCCAATTTCAATGGGATTTCGACTTGTTCTCGAGTAAGCTACTAGTCTCTCTCCCGCTTCAGATTTTCTGTTAATTCATTTGATTCTCAATTTGAATTACCGGTTTTTATTTTTGGTGGTATTCAGGGCGGTTTTAAAGCGACGGAAGAAAATGGTGGGAGGAGGAGGTACTTGTAGTGGTGGTGTTTTTCGTGGTGGTGGTAGTGGAAGTAGTAAGCAGCAGAGAGGTTTCTCTATGAATCGTAAGGATTATAAGCTTATGGAAGAAATAGGCCATGGAGCTAGCGCTGTTGTTTATCGAGCGATCTATCTCCCAACTAACGAAGTCGTCGCTATCAAATGTTTGGATCTCGATCGATGCAATAGTAATCTGGTTCGTTTTCTTTGAGAGACTTGAGCTTTGTGATTTCTAGTCTGAAATTTTTTGAGATCATGTGCAAGTAGCAGAAAATTCTGCTGCTCCATAAAAAATTGCAGCAGTGAAGCTTTTTCGTATTGGAAAGAGACTTTTAATCATTCTATTAGTCTTTAGATAATTTTCTCAGTTTGCATTAGCGTGATTAGATCTGTTCTTTAGCGTTTTATATTTGTTGTAGCATTCCAGATTTGAATTACTGACGTATATGTGCTTCAATTTGTTGTTGTTTTTTAGGATGATATTAGGAGGGAATCTCAGACTATGAGTTTGATAGACCATCCCAACGTTATAAAGTCGTATTGTTCATTTTCTGTCGACCACAGTCTTTGGGTAGTTATGCCATTCATGGCGCAAGGTTCGTGTTTGCATCTTATGAAGACTGCATATTCAGATGGATTTGAAGAGTCGGAGATATGTTGTGTACTTAAAGAAACTCTTAAAGCTCTTGATTATCTTCATAAACAAGGCCATATCCATAGGGATGTTAAGGTTGGTAAAAGTTAAACTTTTATTAACTCATTTATATTTCTGGCATCTCATATAGTGATATAAAATTTATGTGTTGTTTCTTTCGTCCTAGGCTGGAAACATACTTCTTGATGATAATGGGGAGATTAAGCTTGGTGATTTTGGCGTCTCTGCTTGCTTGTTTGACAATGGTGATAGGCAACGTGCAAGAAACACATTTGTTGGTACTCCTTGCTGGTCGGTTACTTGACTTTCTTTCTTTTTTTTTTTTCTTTTACTTTACCATCACTTTAAATTCAGTGGTTTACATTTAAACTCCTGTTTCTGTGTGTAGGATGGCACCGGAAGTCTTGCAGCCGGGTAATGGATACAATTCCAAGTGCGTATATACCATCACTATCTTTTTTCTGTTTGTTTCCTTGTCTAATATATAAAGTAGCTCACTTTGCTATGCATCTTAAGACAACTTATCAAACTAGTCTGCATCTAATTCGAATGTAATCATATTTGCTTAGTGATGCATATCAAACTCTTTATACTGAATCGAACAAAGATATGGAATAATAGCTTATTGTTTGGTTGTTCTTATGTCATTCCTTAACAGGGCTGATATTTGGTCGTTTGGTATCACAGCGCTTGAATTGGCCCATGGTCATGCACCTTTCTCAAAGTATCCTCCCATGAAGGTGTTTAACATTTCTTTTTCGGCTTGTGTCTGTGTTTGCTTCTATAGAGTGGTTCTGATTCTTCTTCTTTTTTTCTTCTGGTTACAGGTGCTCCTAATGACTATTCAAAATGCACCTCCCGGCCTTGATTATGATCGTGATAAGAAATTTACTAAGGTACTCGTGTTCTTTCTAGGTGTAATCCTTATATTGTTCTAGTTTTGTTGGATTTTCTGACGTTTCTGTTTATCATTTCCAAAATTTATATTTTTACTAAACTAACTAGAGGACTTCCAGTTGTGCCCAGTCCTTTAAAGAAATGGTTGCAATGTGTTTGGTGAAAGATCAAACAAAAAGACCAACTGCTGAAAAACTGCTGAAACACTCCTGTTTCAAAAACACGAAGCCTCCTGAGCTTTGTGTAAAAAAGTTGTTTTCTAATTTACCACCTCTTTGGACACGTGTAAAATCTCTTCAGGTTAGCCATGTTTTTTTTGTGTATGTATCAGCTTCTTTGTTGAAATTAGCTTGTTCTTACTTTATTGATTGGCTTGTTGTATGACAGGCTAAAGATGCTCAACAGCTTGCATTAAAGAGAATGGCCACTGCTGACGAGGAAGCTATATCACAGGTGACAAACGCCTTTGTTTGATGTCATTACTTAAATACTTTATGAGTCGAATTGCAGAGTGGACATAAAACTATACTTTTGATGTCAGAGTGAATACCAAAGAGGAGTGAGCGCTTGGAATTTTGACATCAGAGACTTGAAAACACAAGCATCTTTGGTAATTTAATTTTCTCAAGTGATCTATGATTGTACTATCCTTAATATCTGTTCATTGGTCCATCACATAATCCCTGTTCTTATATTCTTTGTTTCTGTGATAGGTAATTGATGACGATGATCTAGCAGAGAATAAGGAGGACGAGGAAATATTCCGTGCACATTTTAATAAGGCACGTAATCTGAAGATTAAATTCAGAAAAAGGCATCTATGAATTTTCACTTCCTTTGTATCCAAGTCTTGTGGTCTGAACATATCTTAGAAAACCACTGCAGGTGAATGACAGAGCTCAAGTATTTGATAGTCCGCTACTATGTGAAAACATGAACGGAAAGGAAAAGGTTTTCCGTACTGCGGCGGTGGGAGAATCAACCTGGGAAGAGAAATTCACTTTCGTTACAACTGCTTCTTCTGTAGAACAAATGGCACCAAATTCAGAGCATGACATTCCTGAGGCCAAGGTTAAGCCAGTAAGACGCCAAACTCAGAGTGGACCGCTTACAAGCAGGACTGTTTTAAGCCACTCAGCTTCAGAGAAAGGTCCTATCTTTGAAAGGTTCGAACATTTGTTATTTGTTGTTTGAGACTATACTTCAGCCCTGCTTGTCCTTTATTTAAAAAGTTTTCAGAAAAATCCAACTTGTAATTTCTATTTGTTAGATCCGGGAGTGAACACCAGACGGCACCGACAGTTCAAAGAACACCGAGCTTTAGTGGTCCTTTGAATCTTCCAACTCGTGCTTCTGCAAACAGTTTGTCAGCTCCTATTAAATACTCAGGAGGTGAGCAAGTGACATTGGCAATCTTCTTGCAGCTTAGTGGTTTTATTACTTCTCTTGCAGCTGAGTTAAAGAGTGTTTTTTCCATCTCTAATAGGATTCCGTGATTCTCTGGATGATAAGTCAAAAGCTAATCTCGTTCAGAAAGGACGATTTTCAGTAACATCAGGAAATGTAGATCTTGCAAAGGTTGGTATTTAATTTACTGCTAATTTGCTTTCCTCTTTATTTGACAGTAACTAACAATACAATCTATACTCTAGGATGTACCATTAAGTATAGTCCCTCGTCGATCTCCACAGGTTGGTTTCCAGTCCCTGGTTATTATTGTAGACTGATGATATCTCCTCGCCTGATAAATTATACACTTAATTTCAGGTGTCCCCTCTGAGAAAATCTGCAAGTGTCGGTAACTGGATACTTGAGCCCAAAATGGTCAGTGTGCCACCTGAAAAGTGTCCTTCAAGCCATTCATTAGTAGTTTTAATTTTATTTAATCTTAGTCTCGCTTTCTCCATCCTGCAGCCAACAGTTCAGCCTCAGACCATCAAGGAGTTAAGTAGCCATCCGACGTCTTCCTCACTCATCATACCTCAACTTCAATATCTATTCCAGCAAAACTCAATACAACAGGTTAGGAACATCCATCAAGACATGAGACTTATCTCCTACTAGTGAATTAACAACATCTTTAACTACTGCAATTTGAACTATATCACTGCAGGATCTTATTATGAATTTACTGAATAGCGTACAACCTGTGGAGACAACTGAAGGTATGATAGACAATCATACTTCAATCTGCTGTGACATTATAATTAACTAATGATGAAACCTTTCAGTAACGGTACCTTCACCTTTCTTATAGGTTCTCAATCCGGAAAGTTACCACCTTTGCCTCGCTCAGACAGTAATGGAAACGTAAGTTCAATTATCTGATATGTTCTCAAAATTTTCGTCAAAGATATTTTGCTCAACACCTATGTAACTATGTGACTATTCCTTAATATTCTCCACCTCTTCTTCGGATTACAGGTTGAACCTGTGGCTTCTGAGAGGGAGAGGTTATTACTTATCGGTATCTCCGAGCTCCGCGCTAGGTTAGTTCTCTTCTTCAAGCAAAATTTTTGTTTCTAGAGAATGATGTAGTGTAGTCTTTCTACAAGCTTTTAACTGCCAAAATATTCAGGCTGAATGACATAACGGAGGAACTCGATACAGAGAAATCAAAATACAACCAAGTTAGTTACACACTTTCAACTCGTTATAACGTAATAAACTGTATGTATCTTCCTTGCCATCAAGCACTTCTTTCGTTTATGTTTGTGTACAGCTACAGCAGAAATTGAAAGCATTCACAGGTCGAGAACAAGTGTAAGCAGAAGGAAACCGACACTGAAAACACTGAGCCAGGCCGGCCCATTATTAATGCAAGTAAAGCGTATGCATTAGGCCTAGGGATGTTGCATTGAGTAAAAAAACAACAACAGGGAACGAGCCTGTTTTGTGTCTGACTTCAGAAAACCACGAAAACTTGAAACCCTAATAGTGTAATCCAAAGATCGGGTTTACCTGCGAGTACCTAATTTTTTTTTTTTTTTTTTGTTGGTTTAATTTGTTTTTAAAATATTTACATCAACAATAAGTTATAAATTTTGAATTGTAAATTTGTTAAACATGTAAAAGCATAATAATATTAAATTTATTTTTGAATAATTTTATAAATATTGATATTATTATTTATTATTTATTTTTGAATTAATTTTATAAATATTAATATTATTAATTTCATAAATTTCATGACTGATTAAACATTATGTTTGTTGATAATGTTTTATGATTATGGCAAAAATTGTCATTTTGTGATTTTTCCGCAAAAATGTAATTTCATGGTATTAGCAAGAGAAAAACAATTCCAAAATTTTATGGTTTTATCTTAAAAATATAATTATAAAATTTTATAATTTTTGTGAAATGATATTATGTGATTTTTGGTGAAAAAATGTTATTCTGGTTGTGTGATTTTGGGGTTTTAATTGTTTTTTTATAAAATATTATCCACTATTTTAAGTCCTACAATTTTTTTGTTATTCACTAGAACTTTTAGATATCTTAAGAGTATATTTTTCCTTCTTCTGATTTTGCTTAATTTATCAAGTTAAGGGATTCAATTGAAACCGGAAAGATAATTGCTCTATGTTCAAATAAAAAGGAACTCGTCAACTCTTGTAATCAAAATCATGGGGTTTTACAGTATATTCGAACGTTATTGTAATTTGTACAATTAAACTGATTGATTACACATTAAAAAAAAAAAAAAAAAAATACTAGAAGAAAGTTCTTGTCCTTCTTCTTCTCCCACTTGTCAAGGTTTTGGTAGAGGCCTTAGACACCAAATAGCCCACACCCAAACACATAACCCAAATCCCTAAATCAACGGCCCAGCCCATTCCCTCCGTCTCAGACTCCATCTCAGCCGTCCATTCCACCTCCTCCCACTCTCCCTCTCCGTCGTCAGATTCACCACCGCCGCTGCACGTGCAAAAACAAACGCCGCCGTCAGATTCCCTCCCTTCCTCTCTTTCCTCTGGAATCTCCTCCAAACACTCAAACCCAATCTTTTGCTTCCTCCTTCGTCTATGTTTCCTCGCCATCGTCGCCGTTGCCACGTGTCCCTCCGTCGCTACAACAACCTCCGCCGCTCCTTCCTCTTCCATCTCACACTCACACTCAAGTTTCCACTTGTCTCCTTCGTCTTTTCTGAAGATACCTTTGATGACTCTCTCCTCACCCATGTACACTTCGAACCGGATCCCTTCCCAGACCCGAACACGTTCTTTAGACCCGTAAATAGCCTCTCCTCCTTTAACGACCCTGTGGAGCGTCACGAACGCTGGGGAATCGGGTCGGATCTTGGAACCGTCGAGCTCGAAAGCAGCTTCGTTTAGTCGGCGTGGGTAGAGTAGAGTAAGAGAATCGGGTGGGGTAGATAAACCGGTGAACCGGACGAAGAAAGCTTTAACCTTTAAGCTCTCTTTCTCAACATAACGCTCAAAATCCGTCGATCTACACATTTCTTCTCTCTTTTGGGTTCTTCGAAAAGTCTTTTTTTTTTTTTTTTCTCCGAGACTAATTTGATTCAAACCTGTGAAAGTATGGGCTCTGTTTTAAGAGGGAAACATAGAGAAAGGTGGCGACTTTTGGGGGCATCAGTTTTGTTTAGATTCTAGGGGTGGCACGCGGTTTAGCTGGTGACGTGGACATTTCGTCTACATGTCATATGATCCTATCTTATTTATTTATTATTTCTGGTCAAAATAGCGTTGGGTATGGTTGGTTACATCAGGGTTGCATGATTTGTATCGGTCTAAAATACTAAACATTGCATGCAGTATTAGCATGATTCATGAACATGGTTTCTCTTGAGTTGCACAATTTTGTGCAGACAATAATTTTGTCTTCTACTCATACTTGTCTTCTTCCTATATTTCCTTTGTCGTTCCCTACGATTTGGTTTAAGAGAACTTATATCACAACCGGACTATTATAAACTTAAGTTTGTCTTACTATTTTTCTTCATTTTTGTAACTAAAGAAATCCCAAGCTATACCAAACTAATATTCGAAAAAGTTTGAGTGACTAACTGTAATTGAATATTAACATTTGATTGAACATAGTTGATAAGATTATCCGAATAGATTGTAGTTACGACGATTCCTAACAAAACAAAATTTTTGTTATAAAATTTTGTTTCGCTTTTACAAATAGTGTTAGCTTGTTACAATTTATTTGATTTATACATTGTATATATATATGACTATATGGAACCAAACAACATATATCCAATTTAGATTAAACATTTTTTAGTTGAAAGTAATAATGACTTTTTCATTTTTATTTTTTTTCAGTTAAACAATTGATTGTTGTTGTTATGGCTTACAGTTAAACTTACGTGGTTTGTTTATTGAAATATATTTAAATCTATCATGATTAGACATAAGTTTTAAATTATAAAGGTCCATAGGATTTGGAGCAAGAAAAAAAGGTCAATAGGATATTCTTCAGCCGCTGGTTTTGGGTGCTTTTCAACACATACTTAAAATGGAAAGTTGCTTTTAACACGTAAATGTAAAGTTATTAAATAATATAGAGTTCTCCTTAATGGGCCTGGCATTTACGATTTGAGATGGTTCAGTTATTTTGATCTCAGCCCATGAACCAGCTATATTGCAAACCCGAACCGGCTAGATTGCAAACCGAACAAACAATCTCTAAGCAAGACGAAAGTTTATTTATAGTAGCCCTGTTAGTTATCTAGTCGCCCGACTGTTTTGAGCGACCAAAAATGAACAAAAAAAGCCCAACAATAACTTTAATGGAAAGCAGGAATTCCCTTTTTAGATCGTTGTGACTCTTTTCAGTTTAATAGAAGACAAAAATTAGAGTCGCTAGAATTTCTAGCGATCTCGACAATTACTTTCATCA
This sequence comes from Cardamine occulta, assembly GCA_028015245.1. Classification (NCBI taxonomy): domain Eukaryota; kingdom Viridiplantae; phylum Streptophyta; class Magnoliopsida; order Brassicales; family Brassicaceae; genus Cardamine; species Cardamine occulta. Next base: position 13,618,281 of record CM051387.1, read on the forward strand.
GTCGCGGCGACTGTTTTTTCTCCCACTACCGTAGTCATTTATCTCTGTCAGAGTCATTTTCCTCGTTAACAAAAGTGGTCGCTGGTGACCAGATAACGAATAGGGCTACTTTAGTTTAGATTTTAGAACAAGACCGTGGCCAAATTTTAGATCCGACTATTCGTTCGTTTTTATCCTGTTCTATATCATTAAACCAAAAGAAAATTCGGAAAAAAAACCAGTGGATACTTTGATCATTTCCAGATACTGAACTAATTAATCATATGACAGTTGAACCCAAAAATAACAAAAACTTAACCACAAAAAAGATTGGTATTCTTTCTCAAAATATATATATATATATATATATATATGGTATTTTATCTGGCACACTGTAGAATTTTGACATTCGATTTTATGATTTGGGTTTTCATAGAGTTTAACTGTTTTGGACATTGCAAATTGATTTTTTTTAACAATAAACCAAGTGGACAGTCCGTCGTTTGTCTTTTGGAAGAAAACTATTATAGGATTCAAACACGGACTACAAAGCGACACATAAATTTTAAAAACATTACTAAGAAACTTTACACTAGAGGCATGTGACTGATATTTTACGTTCATTGTATGGATTGAAAATTTTATTGTGATATATTTACTTCGGGTAACATGGACATGTAAGTAAGAACATGGTTATTTCTCTTTTTTTTTTCTTTTTTTTTTCTCCCAACTAGTCACTAAAATAACTAAAGGTATAACCTTTCCAACAAAAACAAAAACGTAGGGTAACATGTCAATGAGAGTAAAGAATATAGTACTCGTTAATAAAACGCTGTCCATATAAGTGGTTTGGACGCAAACGCAGAGGTTAGAGGGAAAAGGAAACAAATCCTTTAGCTTGCAGGGTCAAAAAAAAGAAGTCATTGTCATAGTTTGGGGTCAATGTAGGGCTATAGGAGGATGATAAGTTGTGACTTTAAGAGTGAATGAGATTCTCTCAAATGAATGGTGTCAACTGTCAAGGAGTAGTATTCATTTTTTCTTCTTTCGTCTCCATCCACCTATCAATACCCCTACTCTATTTAGTCCTTTAGATAACAATTCGGCGATTCTAATCCTTACTAGGCTTAATCCCTTAGTAATACACGCATATTAATTCAGATTATATAGAAAGCAACATGGTAGTTGAAAAGTTTTAAAGTGTTTTGGTTTCAGCTTTGTACCCACAATTAGATTTTAATTAATAGGTTTGGTTTGTGCACTTATTTATCGTTTTTAGTAATAATTTATGTTAGGAATTTGCTCACATAGCTTAAATACTGTGGAGGATTTCGTAGAATAATTGAGAAGAAGGATAGCGTAGAAAGAGAAACGAAAAAAGAAGAAAGTGCATTGCCTTTGTAGTGATATGTTGAAGTATCAATCTTGTGGTCCATTGAGCAACACTCAGTTAGAATCTCACTACTTTCATCATATTCACATCTATACACGATTATAGCATCTATTTCCTTTTCAATTAAACTTCAGTTCTGGGTTTTGGATATTCATGTCTTGATCCTTAAAATGTTATAAATCTCTTAAACAAATATCAGATTTCGAATATGTATTAAGGTTATTATATTATATAGTATTTCTCAACAGTGTAATACATCCCATGTTTGGAAAAAAAAACAAAATCGAATTCTATTAATTTTTGAGTCTTTATAGTTTATATTAAAATTTGATTCCATAAAACTTTATTATTAAAGTATAAAAAAATGAGTTCGAGTAATCCACAGGGAGAAGAAACTAATTTGATATAAAAGTTGCATATTTCTGCTAATCTTGTAAAACTGAATAATAATAATAATAATACAATATTTTTTCTTATCAAACTTTAAAGTTGGAAACAGAGTAACTAGTCCAATTTGTTGAGTACTCGACAACACATTTGTACGCTAGATATTATATCTTAAGTGGCTTTTTGAAAGTTTTTGGAAGTTTTTACATGACAAAAATGTAGGTCCGAGTTGAAAGCTTTTACACGAAAGTCAAAACAAACTATAATGGTTATCTTTGAAAATTTTCAAATTTAAGGAGAGTTGAAATTCTACACGTAATAGTTTTTGGAGTAGTTTTTGGATTTACATTTTTTAAAATCTATTTTATAATCATTTAAGATATTTTTAAAAGTGGATTTCCTAAAAAATAGAAAATCTGAATTTTGATAGTTTTTGCATATTTGTAAAGAGAATCCATAATCCTCATTTTAGTAGTTTTTAAGAGATTTTGTTGTATCAGACTCAAAAACTCAAAAGCTCAAAAACCAAAAACTAAAAATTAAAAACCAAATGCTAAAACCCACTAAAAAACTCACAACCATTCATGGCCTTAATTATTGTGAAATTTATTTCTTTAAAAGGACATATAAATCATTGCACCCATACGAACCACCCATGTTCATAAAAATCAAAGATTCTAACCAAAAAATAAAACAAGTAAAAATATGATTAACTGTCCTTGAGAACTAGATGCCAACAACAATTTACTTGGCCACTTGACTTGTGTTGTGTACCAAATCTATCCCAACTCTTTACCTTTTTATTTCTTCACACAAATTGCGTTTACTACTTTTGCGTTTGTGTTTTGACGGATTCAGTCTACGTCGGACAGACGGACAATGAGCGTGTCGGACATGCGCACATAAGAGGGTAGAGACAATGAGTTCTTTTAGCTTTCCTTATATTCTCTTCCAAACCAAAAACAAAAAATATTTTTTGTACGCTTAGGTTGAAGAAGAGAGTTTCATAAATCCTCATCAAAACTCTAGTTTTTTTGAAGTACCAAAGATAAAGCCAACCTTAAAAGAATTTTCATTTGCAAAACATTAAATCTTTTTCTTCTGTTTCCATGGAGATAGAACAGAGAAAGATCATGAAGAGAGAAGAAGAAGAAGAAGAAGAGGATAACAACAACAACAACAACCAACTGTCACTACAAGAAGAAGAGCCAGAAACAGAGGAAGAGAAGTCTGGGAGGACGATCGAACCGTGGACTAAGCAGATAACGGTGAGAGGAGTATTAGTGAGCATAGTGATCGGAGTTGTGTTCAGTGTGATAGCTCAGAAGCTTAATCTCACGACAGAGATTGTTCCAAATCTCAACAGCTCCGCAGCTTTACTCGCTTTTGTCTTCGTCCAGACATGGACTAAGATTCTCAAGAAATCAAGGATTTGTGGCGAAACCTTTCACAAGACAAGAGAACACTATGATACAGACATCTGCTGTTGCTTGTTACGGCATCGCCGTTGGAGGTTAAGAACATTTATAAGTAGTTTCCTTTTTTTTCTTGTGAAACAAGCAACGTTTAAGTGAAAGGATCTATAAAACAGTTCCAGGCATATAAAAAAATATTAAATTTATGAGAACTTTTTGGTTTGTTAAGTCAGAAAAGGGTTGATGTTGCGTTTGCTTTTGGATGTGTATATAATATAAAACCAAATTGGGTAAATTTTGTTTACAAAGATTGTTTTACTTTTATTTTCAGGTGGGGTTGCTTCATATCTTCTGGGGTTAAACCATAAGACATATGTGTTATCTGGTGTGAACCTGGAAGGTAACTCTGAGAATAGTGTGAAAGAACCAGGCCTTGGTTGGATGACTGCTTATCTATTCGCTGTCTGTTTCCTCGGTCTTTTCGTTTTAATCCCTCTCCGTAAGGTTATGATTATTGACCTTAAGTTACCATATCCTAGTGGTTTAGCTACTGCGGTTCTCATCAATGGCTTCCACACACAAGGAGATGCACAGTCTAAGTAAATTAACGAACCTATTTTATTAAAAATGATCGTAACTTAAGTTCCTAATCTTTGAAGAAACAAGTGCGCGGTTTCATGAAATATTTCTCATTTAGTTTCTTGTGGGGATTCTTCCAGTGGGTTTTCTCAATTTCCCACCTTTGGCTTGAAAACTTGGAAACAAACGTAAGCATCCATTATATACAGAGACATATATGTTTCAGTGAGTCAAGTTCTTGAATCTTGAAATTGAAATCCTTTTACTTTGCAGGTTCTTCTTTGATTTCAGCATGACATTTGTAGGAGCAGGAATTATCTGTTCACATCTGGTAAACATTTCCTTGCTTTTAGGAGCTATCCTCTCTTATGGCCTAATGTGGCCTCTTCTTGATAAACTCAAAGGCTCTTGGTTCCCTGATAATCTCGACGAACACAACATGAAGAGCATATACGGCTACAAAGTCTTCTTATCCGTAGCTCTAATCCTCGGTGATGGTCTCTACACTTTCGTTAAAATTATCTTTGTCACCATTGTTAGTATCAACGCAAGATTGAAGAACAAACCTAATGATCTTGATGACGTGGGTCACAAGAAACAAAGGAAAGATCTCAGGGAAGATGAGAATTTCCTCAGAGATAAAATCCCGATGTGGGTAGGTGTTTCCGGATATCTCACCTGCGCTGCAGTCTCAACCGTCGTAATTCCTCTGATATTTCCTCAGCTCAACGTTATTGTGGCTTACATTTTCGCGCCTTCTCTAGCCTTCTGTAACGCCTATGGAGCTGGACTTACAGACATTAACATGGCTTATAACTACGGGAAAATCGGTCTTCTTTATCGCGGCTGTGACGGGAAGAGAGAACGGAGTCGTGGCCGGACTCGCCGGTTGTGGGATGATCAAATCGGTTGTTTCGGTTTCTTGTGTTTTGATGCAAGATTTCCAGACGGCTCATTACACCGAGACGTCACCTAAGGCTATGTTTGTTAGCCAAATGATCGGAACGATAGTTGGATGCATCGTGACACCGTTAAGTTTCTTCTTGTTCTACAAAGCGTTTGACATTGGAAACCCTAACGGCGAATTCAGGGCTCCTTACGCTGTGATTTACAGAAACATTGCGATTCTTGGGGTGCAAGGCTTCTCTGCTCTGTCTCTGCACTGTGTCCAAATGTGCTACGGGTTTTTCGGGTTTGCGGTTTTGGTCAACGTCATCAGAGATCTTTCTCCGGAGAAGATTGGGAGGTTCATGCCACTTCCAACTGCGATGGCGGTTCCGTTTCTGGTCGGAGCTTATTTCGCGATCGACATGTGTGTTGGGACTTTGGTTGTGTTTATATGGGAGAAGATAAATCGGAAGAAAGCAGAATTTATGGTTCCAGCGGTGGCTTCAGGGCTAATCTGCAGTGAAGGGCTCTGGACTTTACCTGCGGCGATTCTTGCACTTGCCGGAGTTAAACCTCCGATATGTATGAAGTTCTTAGCTTCATAGGAGCAGTCAAGAATATATTATCGTCCTATCTTTAGAATAACAAGAAGACTTGTGAACCAAAAAAATCATCTCTTTTTTTTGTAGGAACTAAGGGTAAAATCTACATACATGGAATCGTTGTTTAATCAAAATAAACTTGTTATAGATGATTAAGATTAATCCGGAATACATGATACATCGTGCTCTGTTTTTTGTTTCGTTTTAATTTGTCATCAACACATCTTGATCGGTTCCATTTCCGGTTTTAGGTCCGGGTATCTTCTATTGGGCTATCTAAAACAATTATGGGCTTGGCCCATATATTTAAACCTTGGGATCCATCTATTTTCGAGGTTTCGTACTATGATTTAAATCGCAACAAAGTTTTTAGAGGAAATTTTGTTATAATTAAAATTTTCCAAATAATGTAAACACTCTCCAGATCCGTATTGTTTATCGCGTGTCAAAGTTTAACAGTGCAATGTTCATGTGACAATAAACGAAAATTTGTTGGAAGTAATCAGAAAGTTTCAAATTCCGGAAAATATCTTAAATTTCCATAAACTTGCAAAAAGAAAATTATTTGAATTTTCTTACAAAGAAACGTTTGCTGGCTTTGACCAAAATATATATTTTTGAGGGCAATTTTGTTATAATTTCATTTTCCAAATAATTTTAAAACTTTCCAATTGTTCCGTTACAAATCTACCATTTTCTTCACGACAAAAATGCCTCCAAATACAGAATTGCTTATCGCGTGTTTAACAGTGCAACTTCATGGTGATAAAACATTAAAAATTGTTGAAAATATCAAAAAGTTCTATATTCGGAAACAAAATCTAAAAAATTCATAAACTTACAAAAATCAAATTATTTGAATTTTCTAAAAAGAAATATTTACTGTACTTGACCAATATATATATATATATATACATTTAGGAAAAATATCTAAAACTTCCATAAACTTAATTACAAAATGAAAATTATTTGACTTTTCTAAAAAATAATATTTACTGGCTTTGACCCAAAAAATATATTTAACGGCAATTAGGTGACCAAACAAAAACCACACGAAAGTAACAAGAGAGAAAATTAGGCAAACAAATAAATGAGACACACAACCCACCGCTCAACCACCAACCCCATCTTATAATATCTCACCCTTCTTCTTTTTATTTCATTAAATTTATACATTTTCCAAAAATCCTCACCATTTTCTATTAATCTCTCTTCATATTTGGAGAAAACATTGATTTTTTTTATCTTGGAGAAATTATATATTTCGTAACTAAATGGCGAGTGAAGGAGTCGTGGTCGTCGGAGGGGAGAGACAAGGAGCTGAGATCGTGAATGGAGCGGAGGAGTGTTACAAGCAATCGATAGAGCTTCTAGAGGAACTAGGGTTTCCAAAAGGAGTGATGCCTTTGAAGAATCTTGTGGAGTGTGGAAGAGTTAGAGCGACGGGTTTTGTGTGGATGAAACAAACCACTCCTTACGAGCATTTCTTCGAAGCCACCAACACTCGTGTCTCCTACGGTCTTGAAGTCACCGCCTATGTCGACAAGTGTTGTATGAAGAAGATGACAGGTACTAAATAACTTCAAGTATATATATAATTGTGGATACATGGATTTATTTATGTATATGTGTTTATGTTTGTATATATACATAGGAGTGAAGAGTAAGCAGATGTTTTTGTGGGTACCGATCGTAGAGATGAGCATGGAGGAGCCAAAAAGCAAGAAGATTTACTTCAAGACTCCTATGGGAATAGGCAAGTCTTTCCCTGTCACCGCATTCATGGACGAGGAAGAGAAACGCAACTTTTACTTGGAGAATCCTAAAAATTAACACATGTAATAATTATTTGGTTCTTCTTTTGATTATTACTTTTTGGGTTGCTTTTGTCGTTGTTTTTATTTTTATGCATCTTGTAAGGTTGCTCTATTGCCATTACTATCACAAATTTTAATATAATAAATTTTCTTGGAGTGTTTTTTTTGTTCCCCTGGAGCGTTGATTATAAAATGAAGTAAATTTTGTTTTGTGATGCAATGAACTGAATTTGATGATAATACTTGTATTTTATGCGATTAATAGGATATATGTCACTTAGGATTAAAATCTCTATATTAAATCAAAAACCTTAACCATTTGGAAAGACCTCGCCAATAGTGGACGTTGAACGGTTGAAGGCAATGCTAGTAATTCGCAAACTATATACAAAACGGATAGTGCCGGTCCAATAATTTTTAATGTCCTAAGCAAAAATATTTTTTTATACCCTTATGAAAAAATCTAGTGTTGAAATAATAGTGCTCCTTACATTTTTTCCCGCTAAAGAATCCATGAAAAATATATAATAAGTAATCATGAATTTTGTGTTAAACTTGTACTTTTTAACTTATGTAATCGCAATAATAATTTTCTGCAGGAACTACTGGAAGTACTAAATCTCTAATTCAATTGCTTAACAATTATCCAAGTGCTGTTACAAAATTATAATATAAATTTCTTAGTGATTGAAGCAAAATTATACGATTATAATTAATTTACACACATATAACCTGATAAGTGATACCTTAAATATTTGACTAAAAAAAAGAAATCGACTTAGAATAAGAAGTTTGTGACGGCTCAGTTTTTTTTCTTGTTTAACCACAATTTAACTTAAAATTTTGTTAATAACATATTCAATTTAATATTTTGTTAAATTAAAACTCACATTTATAATTAAGAATCCAACAAAATAAAACTTTACAAAAAAAATAAAACTTTAAAATTTTTATTTAAATAATGCACCAAAAATTTTGATGCCCTAGACCACATGGGCTCTGGGCCGAGCCTAAAAACGGAGATGCACATATTCGTCAATTTTTTTTCCAACACAAAGAATAGATTATTTAACGAAAAATTAGTTTTTGATTTTCATCGCTTATACTCGAATATGACACTTTCCACCTCCATATAAATGATTCAACCAAGTGGTGAAAAAAAAATGATTCAACCAAGCCAACTACCGGCTCCAAATTGGTTAAGTCGTATTTTCAAACATCAGCTTCTTAGGTTTTAATGTTAAATTCTATTTACCTTTTAGCAATCGACATCTACAGATCTACTAATAAAAGAAGTTAAATATATTTTGTCACCACCAGCTTTCTACAGTTGAATGATAAACAATGCGTTCATACAGAATCCTTTATGTATAATGTGTGTGTTCTTCATTCAAAAAAAATGTGTGTGTTCTATGTGTTAAACAGGTCCAAGAAAAGAAAGCATATATATACTTTTACAAAGTCACACGTTCTATTTATATATGGAGTATATATGATATATGATGATGTATAAATTAGGATACTAAACATATGCGAAATTATTATTTAAAATTCCGTTCTCTCTCATGATACGTTAGGATTTCCTTAATTTATAATGATAAAACTTATAAGAATAATTTACCAACCCATTACATAGACAATTGCAAATCTATCACAAGTTTTTATCAAACATAATTTAGCAAGAAGAAGTCTTCCAAATCTCTTGGAGATCTCTGGCAAACTCATCTTGTCTCCCAACGACCATGGTTATATGATCTTTGTGCTCAATAACCTTAACTCTTGCACGAGGAATCCGCTGTTTAACGTTGTAGCTACACTCGACGGGGATGAGTTCGTCGTCTCCTCCGTGGAAGATGGTCACGTTGCACTTTAGCTTATCTCGTACAATGTCTAGATACATATCGAGTTTGCTTCCTGTCCCACATATAATGTTGTGTAGTGTATGCCACGCTGCGTTGTGCGTGTGACACATGAAACCTTCTATTAAAAAGTTTACGGTCCTGATAGAGAAAATCAATTATTAGTGATAAAACAAATAAATTACGTACGTAGTTCTTTTTTTTTTGTTAGCTAACAAAATGTTTAAGTTCTCACTTATTAATAATCAGCATATATGTACTATACAAAAATAAAGAGTCATAGAGTTTGATTCCGTTTTTCTTATCTAATTTAATTTCGAAGAGTTGGTGGTTTTGGTGGGACGAGAGCATTATTTCTAACAATGGATGTATTTTACTTTTAGATACATATGAGGTAGAAACTATAGAATAGAGTCGTAACATCTATATAGACTTGTCACTGAAATAGGCCGACCAACCAACCTAGACATGTAAAAAGTAAAATCAATTTAAATTGCTCCAAGTGAACATAGTCATGAGTACTTAGGTTGGAATTTAAATTTTTTAGCATAGCAAGCACTAAAGTCAGGTAGGTTGCCTAAGTCTCAATTTTTCTTAGATATCTTCTCCAATGAACGAAGATATACCAAATGGCATGTCAATACACGTGGCTCTCTATATTTGGTTATTTAAATTGACTTGTGGGTCAAGCTAACACCACGTAGAGTTGTACTAGATTTATATATGTAAATTAATTTGGTGAGTCAGTTGAAGTATAATCGTAAAGTGAGTAGACACTAACTAGCCAGCGACCAGATGCGGCTGCGTAATAAATTTGTTTGTAGATTTAGTCCATTGGAGGTGATTTGGTAACTGATGACAGCAACTAACTAGCTACATCAACCCTCAATTGTCTCCTATCAATTAATTATGATTATAAACTTATGATAAAATTTAAACAGAAATGCCGGCAAAAAAAAATGAAACAGAAACAAAGGAAAAAAAATCTAAGTTTAGGCTAAACCTAACTTTTTAGATCATTAAATTTTCACAACACTCCCAAAAAAAAACCGATACAAATTAACCACCAATATATATTTTGTGTAATATTATCGTTTGCGGCTGTCGCTTGATCACAATTTTGTGTACAATTTAGTTAGAGAATGTTTAATAGATGTATATGTATCTGTGAAATTTTAAGTCTATAATAGTGTCTAAATCTTTTCAGATTATTAGCAAATTTCGAGTTTTGTAATTGGACGGATTAATAAAATGAAAAATAGTTGAGAAAATAAACACCTGTTATTACGGGTGAGAAGATTGGCAAGGAATTGCCAAAGACGGTGGTGTTTGCAGATGAGGAGGCAAATGGTACGGCTAATGTGTTCGTACCAACAAGCCATCGACGCTCCTAATGCTATTGGCGGCCAAACCTTCCTCGGCGCCACCTTCTTCATCACGTACTGCCTCGGCTCAGCCTCGCCCGCCGGTACCGGATAATACGGCTGCCCACACGTAGACATGCAAAAGTGTTGTATTAGTCTTGTTTAAACCATATATATATGTTGTGTCAAACCAATAAATTTGCATTTTTTCAAAAACCACGAAAATATTCTTCTTTTTTACACAAAGTATATATTGTGTTGTCATTAAAATTATTTGCAGCAATTTAAATTGTAACTATAAAGACAAACTCTAAAAAAATCGTGCCTAATGATGTAATCACATGGTTCCAAAACGTTTTGTACATATATATCAAAGAAGTAGCTAAAATGGGTGATCCTTTTATTTTCCCAATTAGATTCAAATAATATTACTTTCTAAAGTAACTAAGAGGATTGGGAGCATTCAGTTATTGAGTTGTAACCCGTTTAAGCAATCTATCATGTAAATTATGTGTTCTGCATGGTTAAAAACCAATATATAGTGACGGTCCAACTATGCTAAAAGTAATTAATTAACTCACCGGAGCAAGGAGCGTAAGCGACTTGACTAAGCTCCCATGTTTAGCGGCGAGGCTAAGCGCCAAAATGCATCCCAAAGAGTGAGCCACGATGTGGAAAGACTTCACATTGTGTTTGTGTAAGACCGATTTCTCGATCATCTCTACGTGTTCTCTCAACGTGTAGAGTGAATCAGCCGGCTTAGGACTCTTCCCAAATCCTAAAAGATCCACCGCGAAGAGTCTATAAGCAGACGAGGAGGCTAACAAGCTTGGAAACACCGTCTCCGTCCAAAAAGCTGAAGAAGATATGAAGCCATGGATGAACAACACATCCACTTTTGCTTTTGTCCCTGTTATAATGAATCCGATTGTTCGAAAACGCAAAAATATGAAACTTTAGTTTACATTTTTGTATATCAAACACTTGAAATTATAAACGTTACGGATGTCTGATAAGTTAAATTTATATATATGAACATAAAAATCGAAGTTGTAACTTTTTCTAAAAACTATATGTAAATGTATAAAAATAAAGGCAGACAGAAAAAACTGATTGTGCTATTACATCGATCTCTAAATCATATATATATTTCAAATAAAAATGTGAACTCTTTTTTTTTCCTTGCAAGTACTGCTTTATATATATACGGCTCTAAAAAATGTGAACTCTTTACCATTTGGGATTTGAGTTTTGACAAAGAGGGAATGATCTTTGTTGGAAGTAGATGCCCACGATGTACAAAATCCACAATCACAATCCGACCATCGAGAAACATCGTGGCTCAAATTCTGCGGTCTGATTTTCCCCCGAAGCATCTCAACGACGGTGAAGTTCACCGTCAAGCTTGACTTCGTTATTGATCTCCTCTTTTGGTTCTTAGTCTTCTCATGATGGTCGCTACACTTGGTCTCCGACCGAGTAACCTTAACGAACCGTTTATTGAGCTCAGTTACCGAGAGACTAGAGAAGTCAGATAGAAGAGAAGGACGTGTGTAAAGGGTCTCGGAGACATCCTCTAGCTCAATCTTGGATTGTCCTCTACAAAAAAAAAAAAAAAAAAAAAAAAATCAAACGGAGACCAGGTCGGCCCAAGTAAATGTCATATATTCAACTCCTAAGGGAAAAAAATTGGCTCAAGGTACCAATCTAAAATTAATGGAGAAACAAAAAGACATGATATATCATGAGTCGATATATTATGATAAATAGTGAGCATTTATACTTTAAAAAGTCTGACTGTGCTATTATATTTATGAACATAAAAATCGAGGTCGTGACTTTTTCTAAAAACTATATGTAAATGTATGATAAATAGTGAGCATTTATAGCTTAAGAAAATCACGTAAATTGTTTAAAAAATCACGTCAAAATCACGTAAACTATTTGGTTGACTTTACACCATTACATTAGTTGTTCCGCCTTTGAGAAAAAAAAGAAGAAGAAGCAGGAACTGTTGATGTGGTGTAAATCAAATAGTTATAAATTAATATTCTTAAATTATATATATTATTATTTTGAAAAATATTCATTCTTTATCTCTTGCAATATTATTACTGTTTTGTAAATAGCACATCTTTCGACAATTCTGCATTAATTAGCAAGAGAAAAAAGAAAAAGAATACCCGAGTTCTTGAAGTGGAGAAAGAGTGAGGATCTTGGATTCGCCATTATTGTGAGAGAAGAGGATCTTCCCTCGAGTCGTCGTGATGGGTTCCTTGGCAGATAAGCAATAGCAAGGCTTCCACTCGGCTTCGAAGAGATAGTCTGCTGCTTTGTAGAGGAGACAAAGCAATGAATCTAAGATGTCTAAGACACAGAACACTATGAAGCTAACAGCTTCATTTAGCCATGTCCCTGCTACGTTCGCTGCTCTTTTTAACTTCATCACGGCCATGGCTCAACAAAGCTTAGAGATGTTTTATTACACAAATCTTCTTTATAGATATAAGGAAAAGATCCGTGAGGAAGAGAGTAATGTATTTTAGATTCTATAAATCTAACCTCGATCTCTCTCTTTCTCTCCCTCTCTCTCTATTTGAGAGTTATATGAATGTTTTTAGTCCATAGGGTGATTAATATATAACATGATGTCATAAGGTGAGTTATTGTTAATGAAATATACTCGAAAATTACTGTATAAGCCTATAAGGTCACGGATCCACCGGTTTGACCGGTCTGGTATTAAAAACAGTAGCTAAGTAACATGTGGCTGTGAGTTAATTTTAGACACCCTTACGGTTTTGTCGAAATCTGCGTAATTGCGTATACTGATAGGAAGATGGCGCGACTTTATTGCAATTAACCTTATTTATATATATATTATATATATATATATATAATATATATAGATGGAACATGGATTTTTTTAAAAGAAATTCGTAACGGTTCCATAGTCAAAGCGTGTAAGAGAAACTATTATGTGTATTTTTGTTAACTTGCGAGTTGGGAATGAAGTGAGTGACAGATTGGGGATTCTTTCCTATTCTATGCACGATGCGGTACATAATTGTATTAACATAAATATTATTCTCTATACATAATTAAATGTTTTGCTCACGCAAAGTATTGTCTGTCTGCAATGAAAAAAAATAAGAATTTCGTGAATGTGTGAAGTTGCCAAATTCTTCAGATGAAAAAATACTATGTACGAAAAGACATGGGAATTGAGAAAAATTCGGAAGATAAAAGAGAAAAATAACAGTTGATATATAACCAAATAAATTTTAAACAGAAAAGGATATAAAAAGAAAAATTTGGGTTGTGTCATTAAACGCCCAAAGAAAAAGAGGTGCGTGGTAGTTGAACTATCCTGTGAAACAAGAGAACGAGTCCATGACTTGGCTTTATATCATATGATCATGCGCAAATCCTCATTTCATTTATATATATTATTTATTTGCCAATTTCTTGTTCTTCTAAAACTTGCTAATCCAATTTTTTCTAAACTAACTCGTTACAACTTTTTTCTTCTTCTTTTGTCTCAAGAGTCAAGACACGCAAGTATATCTATTTTCAGACCAAACGTAAGGTTGCAGTAAACAATATCACATTCCTTTTTTTAACATTGCCGCTTCTGGACGTAAAAGTTTGCTATGCAAAAAAAATAAAATAAAGTTTGATGTGGCCATATGGTTAATTCTCTTCCTTATATTTTAATATTTATATCCATTGGTAACTTCAGTTTCATTCATAACAGCAAGACAGCAACTAATCAGTCCCATTATACTAGTTGCGACAAATATATGCCAAGATTTCTAACATTCCGGTGTTAAATAATCGAATACACATCTAACTGTAAAAGTGTACGGATCACGTAGGTTAAGAAAAGGACATGCACGATCTTAGAGGTACTATGTTATTTCCTTCAATTCCGAATGTATTTCAGTTTTGACACAATAATACTACTATATCTGTATTATATTTCATTTGAATATTTGGTTATCGTACTGAGTGAGTGACAGTCCATACATTTTCATGTTGTATATAAAAATTTGTTTGCCTCGCCTATTTCTATCTTTCGTTTACTCCATCAATTATTTGTTACATATATTTTTACCTCATATATCATTCAAACTTTCGCGGGTTTGTTCGCCATAAAACATTGTGCAAGTTATGGACTTTCTAGTAATGGGCCATTCTTGAGCTCAGATACTAAAGGCCCATGTGAGGTTGAAACACGTGTGTAATATCCTAGTTTCTTTTAGGCAATCTTATCCTTTTCTTCCAAATTGCTAGTTTGCTACCATTAGTTTTTTTTTTTTTTTTCATGATTATCGAATATTCTTGTTTCAGATTGGTAGTGGACTCAACATTTACGTGTTGGACACATGTAGAACATTGCCTCCTAATCTGCTCAAAACTGGCATAAGAGAGGCTAGGGCCGATGCTGAAAACCAGATGATTTTTTTTTGTGTGTTTATCCCTTACCTTAGGTAAGTTTTTATTCTCATTCGACATTTCTAGGTAACAAGAAAGTCATATCTATTTCAAAAAAATAAAAATCTTAGATTTGCTTCCAAATTACCGAATCTGTATAAAACTGATAGTCTCGGGGCAATACAGTTTGGAACATGTATGTGAATCATAACATGAAGTTTTATGAGTTTATATGACTATTAATGTCTCTCTAGTTGGAGTGCTTTCCAAATTTCAAAAAATTAAGGGTTCACTCTTTAGTCTTTACAAAAATATGATCCTCTTTAGGTAAAAAACGTTAAAAAAAAAAAAAACTATAACCACCGGTTGAATCACTTACGAACAAATGACCTTAAATAACCCATAATTTATGACGTTTGAACATAAGTGAGTGGTCCTATAATTCCAATAACTAGAATTAGCTTATACGACAAAACCAAAATAAAAAAAACAATAGAATTAGCCTTTTATAAAAGGATAATTAGTTTTTATTCTTCAAATCATCTAACTTTTTGTCCCTTCTTCCCGCAATAATTATCATGTGATCTATGAACGAGGGAATTTAACTAAATCAGAAAAAACAAATTAGAGACATAAAAATAGTGGGGTCAAAAAGAGAAAGAAGAAAAGAAATGGGGTGAAAAAAAAGAAAAATCTAAGCAAATGAGCGAAAATGGGAAAAAAAGAGAAAGAGAGGGGGGTAAATAAATTAGTTAGAGCATCACATCTCTATGGTCCCCTATGAGAGAAGCTCCTCATATTGGGTCCCATTAACAAACACACATCTCCAAGCAACGACGTTACTTAACGGAACTTTATCCTCATCTAAAAGTCATCTGTAAAACGGTACGATGTAGTTTTTTTTTAAAGAGAAGGAAGAAGACAAAGAAAGGACGTTACCTAAGATCGAAGTAAATGATTTTGAAGAAGCGGTGTGTAGAAGAAAGTGAGAGTTAACGGCGTTAGTTTGTAGGAAACGACAACGTGGGGGATGCTGTCTGTGTCAGGGTATAGAGAGAAAATTGTAGTAGCTGTCAGTTAATGAAGATTTTTGGCTGTATTCTGAAACAAGGTCGAATGTTGGAGACTAAGGAAGCAAAAATGAAAAATTAAAGCATTTATGATGGCTCATGAGGCTGGCCTTGCTTTCAAATAGCGGCACCGCTCCTCTTCTAACTTAGTTTTTAACCCTAAATCCCCAATTTCTTTCCCCATCCTCTCATTTTTTTCTAGTGTCACTGAGTGTGAGAGATAGAGAGAAAGACAAAATATCAAAAAAGAGAAGGAACCTTTTTGTTCTTGTGGTGTTTTTTTTAAGGTTTTATTTTTCTCTGTTTCTCTGTTTTTCTCTGTTTGTGTTTTTCTTTCTTGGACTTGTTTGTGAAGGATAAAGAGTAATTCCAAGGTTTCCATTACAGAGACATAAGGGTCTTTGAGTTTTGTTTTCTGTAAAAGTTGAGACGTTTGAGTCAGAAAAGAGAAAGAGAGAAATTGTGTGCTTTTTAGTTTAATGGGAACAAGAGCAGAACGTAAGGAAGATTTTGTAAGTGAGTTTGGATTTGGAGTTGTAGAACATTCGCATAAAGACGTTATGGTATTACCTCATCATCATCATCATCCAGTATATCCTTCGCCTTCCTCTTCTTCTTTTTGTTACTGTTCTGCTGGTGTTGGTGATCCTATGTTCTCTGCTTCAAGCAATTTGCCATACACTTCTTCTCTCGGTGATATGTTCTCCCTCGCCGGTTCTGGTTCTTCTGCTGTGACTGTAGCAGATCCTTTTTTCACCTTGAGCTCTTCAGGTTTCAAGTTCTTACCTTTCGTGACTTTTGAGCTGTGAAAAAATTGAAATGTTATATGTTGGTTTTAATGTGAAATTGGTGGATAAGAAAATTCAGGGGAGATGGGAAGGAGTATGAGTGAAAAGGCAGGTGCAGCTTTTAGTGAAGCTCAGTGGCAGGAGCTTGAGAGGCAGAGGAATATATATAAGTACATGATGGCTTCTGTTCCTGTTCCTTCTGAGCTTCTCACACCCTTTCCCAAGAACCTATCAAACATTAACCCCGATGGTAAAATCTCCCTACCTTTCACTTAAACAAAATTCAGTAGGTTCCCCATTATTGTTAGTTTCTCTTGGTTACATGAGTTCTTGATCTCTTGTCTTCATGTTTTTTGCAACTCAAATCCATTATGATGGTATTGGAATCTTAAGTTTTTTTTGAAGTTTTTTACTTCATAGTTGATGCATAGGAGTGGAATGGTTTTAGTACTTATGCTGAATACAAGAATCTGTTGTGTTCTATATGGGTGACAGTAACAGTAGCAATGCCTAAAGGAGGTTCACTGCAGCTGGGGATTGCTTCAAACGCAAGTAACAACACAGCTGATATGGAGCCATGGAGGTGCAAAAGAACAGATGGGAAGAAATGGAGATGCTCTAGAAATGTGATTCCT
Organism: Cardamine occulta; assembly: GCA_028015245.1. Lineage (NCBI taxonomy): Eukaryota > Viridiplantae > Streptophyta > Magnoliopsida > Brassicales > Brassicaceae > Cardamine > Cardamine occulta. The sequence goes on from CM051387.1 coordinate 13,635,494, forward strand.
GATCAGAAGTACTGTGAGAGACACACACACAAGAGCCGTCCTCGTTCAAGAAAGCATGTGGAATCATCATCTCACAACAATGACATTCGTACCGCTAAGAACGATGCAACGCAGTTTGCTAAAACATATCCTCAGTTTTACGGACAAACAACCGAAAGCAAATTCCCTGTGCTCTCTACTCTTCCGGCTGCTTCCTCTTCATATGATCACCACAGGTGTGTGTTTACTTACATTCTTGTCAAAGCATTAAGAATTTAAGATCCATCCCCTTTGAAATCATTTGAAACATTGGAACTTTTTGTTTGATATGTGAAGAGGGTTGAGGTGGTTTATGAAAGAAAACGATGGCATTGCAACTTTAAGCCCGGAGATTCATGAAGCTGTCCCAGTGAAAGTTGGATCAAGCAGAGAGCTCAAACGCAGATACGATCATGATCTGAGTTTCAGGCAGAAGGAGTCATTAGTAGACCAGAGCTTTGGAACATTGCAGGGTCTACTGAGTCTAAACCAGACACCACATAACCAAGAGACAAGACGGTTTGTTGTAGAAGGGGAGCAAGATGAAGCAATGGGAAGCTCTCTAACACTATCAATGGCTGGAGGAGCAATGGAAGAAGCAGAGGGAACAAACCAGCATCAGTGGGTTAGCCATGAAGGTCCATCATGGCTGTATTCAAGAACACCAGGTGGACCATTAGCTGAAGCACTGTGTCTTGGTGTCTCCAACAACCAAAGTTCTAGTACTACTACTAGTAACTGCAGCAGAAGCTCAAGCTAAATAAATGGACTCGAGTTTACGAGTCAAAACCGGTTTAGTGATTAGTGATCATCGTTTTTTTTAGCGATTTGTTTGAAAAACTGAGATCTTCTAGCTTGTGTTGGTGTTTTGCGGTTGGATTTTGCAGAAAACTAAGATGTGAAGATGAAAGCCTTCAAATAAGATTTACTTGTGGAAAAATCATTGTCATGAACACAAATTCATGAGCTTATTTGGCATCGAGAGATTTAAATTCGATAAATGTTGGTTGATCGTATATTTCATTATAGTTCTATGATTCAGAGTATATTTTCCTATTAGATTCCTTTGAATTCCATATTCGAAGTTGCTAGGTTTTACTAGCAATCAAAGACCACAAACGTAGTTTGAAGATTAATATATACCAGAATATATTATATTGTAATTTTGTCAAATACAAAAGCAGATTAATATAGAAAATAATACTGTATTACTTTACTATAGTTTGACCAAAAAAAAATATTACTTTACTGTAATCTTTCCTCTATATTTCTAGATATTATAAGAAAATTACGTTTTTCACCTTACATGAATTATTTTCCATACAATCTTAATCAAAGTAGATTCACTTTTTTTTTTGCAACAATTAAATAAAGAGTTGACCGGACCGACGAAAGGTCCAACTTTGCTAACGAGAACTTTCCGATGCTTTATTGCTCTGCAAGATACGTGACGTCAGCAATGACGCGTTCCATTAGAATGAAAAATGAAAAGAATATATAATCCCTTACGACTTCGCAGCAAAACCTCTCGTCTCGTCTTTCTACAAATTTAGTTAATTTATATATAAAGAAATATCTGGATTCCTTGATTCCTGGCAAATTTCATCTCCCTTTTAGATTTTTTGATTGTTCCTGTGATTGTTGTATGAGCTTGAGCCGTCTTTCGTCAAGAATAAGAATGGCTGAAGAAATCTCTAAGAAAAAGCTTGGATCTTCTTCTACTGCTTCCGTCGCTGATTCATCTGCTGCTACGTCTGCTGCTACCAATGCTGCGAAATCTAGATGGCAAATTTTGTGGCCTAATTCTCTCCGTTGGATTCCTACCTCCACCGATTACATCATCGCCGCCGAGAAACGTCTTCTCTCTATCCTCAAGTACATCTTTTTATCTCTCTCTTTGTCTAAAGCACAGATTTTTCTTACTGGAAATTCAATTACACATGTTTTAGGGATATTTCTATCAATTGGGTTTGGCATAACTCTGTTTTATTTGCCGCATTGTTTCGTAATTACATGATGACTTGAATAATACAATCTGTTTGGATTATAGAGTACGAAATGTTAAAGGAGAATCATTCTAGTTTTTTTAGATGAAAATATGGTTTCTAAGTCTTTTGGTATGAACGATTAATCTCAGGACACCTTATGTACAAGAACAAGTGAATATTGGTTCAGGACCACCAGGGTCCAAAGTCAGGTGGTTTAGGTCTTCGAGCAATGAGTCACGCCACATCAACACTGTTACTTTTGATGCCAAGGAGGGTGCTCCCACACTTGTGATGGTTCATGGTTATGCTGCTTCTCAAGGTTTCTTCTTTCGTAATTTCGATGCTCTTGCCAGTCGATTTAGGGTGATTGCCATTGATCAACTTGGGTATGCAACTTTGAATTCATGTAACTTGTTACTGAAATATGTTAGTCACATAATATGACCTTTTGTCTTCTTCAAATGTTAAAAGATTTCATGTTTTTGCCATAAGCTTGTTTTGATGTCTTAAAAATCGAAGCGAGGATGTTGCAGCCCTTTTTATGGTTTGTATATTATTTTGACTGTATAATAAGGTAATCCTCTCTATTTCTTCTTAGGTGGGGTGGATCAAGTAGGCCTGATTTTACATGTAAAAGCACTGAAGGTATTTATTCCTTTACTGTTAATGGTTGTGCTAATGTTTTATTGGAACCTTTTCTTAATGGCTTTGTATATATGGAGTTGCTAGATCAGTAATGGAACTGCATTGGTCCTTCTTTAACTGTGCAGAAACTGAGGCATGGTTTATTGACTCTTTTGAGGAATGGCGTAAAGCCCAGAATCTCAGTAACTTTATTCTTTTAGGACATTCTTTTGGAGGTTATGTTGCTGCTAAATACGCTCTTAAGGTGAATTTTTGTCCTTGGTATAATAACTCAATGAGTAAAAGGTGACAGTTTGGATGTTTATGATTTCTGACTTTTCATTGGGTATATCTTTGGATCTTTCAGCATCCTGAGCATGTTCAACACTTAATTCTGGTGGGATCTGCTGGGTTCTCAGCAGAAACAGATGCCAAATCGGAATGGCTCACTAAATTTAGAGCAACATGGAAAGGCGCAGTCCTAAATCATTTATGGGAGTCAAATTTCACTCCTCAAAAGCTGGTTAGGTATGCTCTTATAAAAGTCAACTATTCACCAATAGATTGATTAGCTGCTCATTTTGTTGATACAAAATTATTGCTCAGTTGAAACCATTTGATGAGTGTGTTTGAAGCATTTTTGGTGATGAAGTTAGTTGGCAGGACTACTAGATTAACTATATATATGTAAATGTGCTTTTGGGTGCAGAGGATTAGGTCCTTGGGGTCCAGGTCTTGTAAATCGATATACATCTGCAAGATTTGGTGCATATTCAGAGGGAACTGTGCTAACAGATGAGGAAGCCAAATTGCTAACCGGTGAGTAATTCGTTCTGTAAGTTCCAAAGAAGTTAATGGAGGATGATTATGAATGGCTGATTGTGATGTTCGTTTTGTATTGTAGACTATGTGTACCATACTTTGGCTGCAAAGGCTAGTGGAGAGTTGTGCTTGAAATACATCTTCTCCTTTGGAGCATTTGCTCGGAAGCCCCTCTTACAAAGGTTTGTCCACCAAATCTGATGCAAGCACATTGCAGATGGAGTTTTTTTACTTAACTCAAATTCGATGACTGTTATTTTTGCAGCGCATCAGAGTGGAAAGTGCCAACAACTTTTATCTATGGTATGAATGATTGGATGAACTATCAAGGTGCAGTTGAAGCGCGGAAATACATGAAGGTCCCTTGCGAAATCATTCGAGTTCCACAGGTCAATCTCTAAATACATGCATTTGATTTCACATTTAAGATGAAAAATATAGAGAAGAAGATGATACTTATGTGAGATTATGTTTGATTTAAATGTTGCAGGGTGGTCATTTTGTGTTCATAGACAATCCAAGTGGTTTTCATTCTGCAGTGATGTATGCTTGCCGTAAGTTTATATCTCAAGACTCCTCTCAGGATCAACAACTCCCAGATGGATTACGATTGGTTTAGTTGTAGTATGTTGTTCCCTTTACCTTCAAACTTCATTATATATATGTACAAAAGAATACATAAAAGAGCATTAAAAAAAAGAAGATTCTTTTTCTTTGTTTTCCTTTATGGTTGGTTGTGTTTGGAATTCAAATACATTTTTACATGTCTATGATTCTGTTTGTAACGTTCTTTATTAATCCAAAATAATCCCAAAATATAATTTGTTTCATCTAATTTCTTACATTAACTTATGAAACTAAACAATGCAATCTAAGTGCTTGAAACGGGGACCAGTTTGTCTGGTCAGTGAACGGCCAATTAATGTAAGATTAGCTTTCCTTGTACAGCAAGTCAATAGTGTAATTACCTTAAGGGGAAGATAAATATGGTAATAATTGGGCAACATGCTTATTTTAGTAGTGAGACTGGGTGGTCGAAAACGTGATCAACGGCCATGCCGACATGTTCTCTCTCAGACAGCTCAATAAGTAAAAATGAAGAAATTACAGAGAGGTTTTTGACCCGAGAGAAACATATTATTTTGGCTGACTCATTCTTCTCCTCACCATCTCCCAACTAATTTTCGTTGATTTATCTATATGGTAAATTAAAAAACTTGTCTTTAGTTTTTTTTTTAATCTGTCACAATCCAAAACATGTCTATCTCTCAATTTGCAGCAATTCGGTGATGATGAAAAGGTGAGCCAAGTCTCTTAAACATGTCGATTGGGTTTGGTCAAAATGACTAGCAATGAAAAAGTTTGAATATTTCACCAACTTTTATTATAAAGTCTGCATTTGTGTTTCTGATGATCATTTTGATTTGATCAAATGAATTGATGGGTTTGAATTTGAAGAAAAGAAAGATTTATAGAGAGGAAGAAAAGATGGTGGCGGGAGGAGGAGAAGAGAAGATATTGGTGTCGGTAAGGGTTAGGCCTCTAAACGAGAAAGAGAAGACGAGGAATGATAGATGTGATTGGGAATGTATTAACGACACCACAATCATCTGCAATTACCATAATCTGCCTGATAAATCTTCTTATACATTTGGTAAAGATTTTAATATGTTTCTCAAATTTTATAACACCATTTGATTTTGAGGTGTTTACTATAAAAGTATAAAACCCCATCATCAAATCAATTTAATGTGTTACAGATAAGGTGTTTGGATTCGAATCCCCTACGAAGCAAGTTTATGATGATGGAGCCAAAGAGGTTGCACTTTGTGTCCTCTCCGGAATTAACTGTAAGAAAATGAGTTTTTTATTTGCATATCTTTTCTTATGATTAATCATTTTTACATGTTACTAAGGCAATTCTTGTGTTACGTTGCAGCGAGTATTTTCGCGTATGGACAGACAAGTAGCGGGAAAACGTACACGATGAGTGGAATCACTCAATTTGCAATGAACGATATCTTTGCTTACATTGACAAGGTTTCTAACATACATTTTCTAATTTTGTTTTTCCTCTATCTATATTTCAGTCTCTGAGATCCTCTCTTGTTTCCTTTAGCATCAACAAGAAAGAAAATTCATTCTAAAATTCTCAGCAATGGAGATCTACAATGAAGCTGTGAGGGATCTCCTTTGTGAAGATAGTAATACTCCACTTAGGCTTCTTGATGATCCAGAGGTCACATTCATCTTCTTTCCCACGCCATTAATTAACATTCTAATCATCATCATTAGCTACTAATTTACTGATATTATTATTGTCAACTTTGACATAGAGAGGAACGGTCGTTGAGAAACTTAGAGAGGAGACTCTAACAGACAGAAACCATCTACAAGAACTCATTTCTATATGCGAGAGTAATTAAGCAAACTCAATTCGTCATTATTTCTTCATAATATGATTATTATCAACAAATGAACGATGTATTGGAGAAAAAAAAACCGATGTATTGAATCTGTGGTTTTTTGTAGCTCAAAGGAAGATTGGAGAGACGTCTTTAAATGAGATTAGCTCTAGATCTCATCAGATTCTCAGACTGGTACACTTATTTTCATCTCTCTTTATTTTTCTTTGTTTTTTACATTCTTGATGAAATGTTTTTTGTTCTTGTAGACAATTGAAAGCTCGAGTCAAGAATTTTCTCCAGAGAGCTCAGCGACTCTTGCAGCATCAGTGTGCTTTGTTGATCTAGCAGGAAGTGAAAGAGCTTCTCAGACATTATCTGCTGGTTCAAGACTAAAAGAAGGTTGTCACATTAATCGTAGTTTACTTACTCTCGGAACCGTCATCCGAAAACTCAGGTCATTTTTGCTACAACCAAAGTCTTTTAAGTTTCATAAGCTTTCCAACTCTTATGGTCCATTTCACATGAGAGTGTTTTTTTCTGAAAATACTACAGCAAAGGGAAAAATGGACACATACCATATCGAGACTCGAAGCTAACTCGTATACTTCAGAACTCATTGGGAGGAAACTCAAGAACGGCTATCATCTGTACAATGAGCCCTGCTCGTAGTCATCTCGAACAATCAAGAAACACGCTTCTCTTTGCAACTTGTGCTAAAGAGGTGACCACAAATGCTCAAGTCAATTTGGTTGTGTCTGAGAAAGCTTTGGTGAAGCAACTGCAGAGAGAATTAGCAAGAATGGAGAATGAGCTGAAGAATCTTGGACCTGCTTCTTCTTCTTCAACCTCTGATTTCTACGTACTAATGCTCAAACAGAAAGAGGAGTTGATTGCAAAGGTTTTTTGAAGGCTTCTTCTTTCCCATTATTTGATATAAGAAGAAAGATGTTAACTCATTTCTTGTGCAGATGGAGGAACAAATCCAAGAACTTAAATGGCAACGAGATGTAGCTCAATCTCGAGTAGAGAATTTGCTTAAATCAACAGCGGAAGAGCGATCATCTTCTAGCTCAATGGACAACAACAAAAGAAGAAGAAGCTACGATTCAACGGATTTTGATGAGCCTCGTTTACTAACTAACTTGGGGAAGAGTAACTTGTATTCTCCTGATGAGGATGATTTCCTGCTGGGTGATACTACCCCTCAGTTTCCGGGGCACGACGTAAACGGTAAGTGGGAAGAGATGGCACAAACCACCACTCAAGAACCAGAAGATGCATGCAAAGAAGTTAGATGTGTTGATGTGAACAGCGGAGAAGCAGAAAATATAGTTCAAATCCAAGACTCAGTAGACGACATTAATGAAAAGAAAGAGTATGAACAAAACTATAAATCTTTTACGCCCGATGAGTCCGAGAAGAAAGATGCTGAATCATCTTCAAAAAGCATAGATATAGAGTTGAATTTATATGATAAACTTGAAGGTGAAGATGAGAAAGTTATAAAGAAGTTGGTAGAAGAAGTGCAAGAGACTGAGAAAACTGTAGAGAAACAAAGGCAATCTTCAAAGAAAGAAGACATGGAACAGTCTTCACCTAGGGATCGGTCAGACCAAGTTATAAAGAAGTTGTTAGAAGAAGTACAAGAGACTGAGCAAACTGTAGAGAAACAAAGGCAATCTTCAAAGAAAGAAGACATGGAGCAGTCTTCGCCTAGGGATCAGTCAGAGCAAGTAACGGAATCACCTCCTGATGAAGAACAAAATGTACTAGTATATAGATCTCATAAACTTGAAGCCGAAGATGAGCCAACTATAAAGGAGTTAGTAGAAGACGTGCAAGAGACTGATCAATCTGTGGAGAAACAAAGGCAATCTTCAACGAAAGAAGACATGGATCAGTCAGAGGAAGTAATGAAATCACCCATTGAGGAAGAGCAATGTGTACAAGTCTATGAAGGCTCTGATAGAGTTGAAGCACAAGATGAGCTAACTATAAACAAGTTAGAAGAATCCCAAGAGACTGAGCAATCTGTGGATAAGATAGACAAAAAAACGAGCTGGTCTACAAATAAAGAAGACATAGAAAAGAATTTATCAATGGATCAGTCAAAGCAATTAAGCAAATCACCCCCTGAGGAAGAGAAATGTGTGCAAGTGCATGGAGGCTCTGATAAAGATGATAATACATATGAGGCTCTGAAGAAGAAGGTGAAGGAAATGCAGAAGACAATTGAATACTTTATGAGTATACAATCAGCAGAAGAGAAACAATCTCCCTCGTTTAATACGGTAGATGATATAATGAGTCCGAGAGATTACTTGAAGATGAGAAGAAGCCGAAGTTGCAGAGAAAATCTCTTGTTTACAAAGGCTTCTGCTGCTGTTGCTGCTGCTGCTAGTAGAGGCTTCATATTGGAGACTTCTAACACATCCTTTGATTCTTCAGACTACACTATCTCCATGGACGCACAAAGCATGGAAGATTCCGATACAGAGACTAGTAGTAGTAGCTTCCATGAATTTATGGCAGGCCTTAAAGAAAGGGCAATGCAGCACCATTCCATGCATGATCCGGATCATAGAGATACCGAAACAAAAACGATGAGACCAGAAAACACAAATAATGGCGGGGAGAAAGCAGAATTTGAGAGACAGCAAAGCCAAATAATTGAGCTTTGGGAAGTATGTAATGTACCTTTGGTTCACAGAACATACTTCTTCTTGCTCTTCAAAGGTGATCCATCCGACTTTGTTTACATGGAAGTTGAACTCAGAAGACTATCTTTTCTCAAGGACTCACCTGAGGCAATGAGGAAACAAACTGCAAAAGCATTAACACGCGAGAGAGAATGGTTAGCTAAACAAATACCAAGTAAGTTTGGAAAAAAGCAAAGAGAAGAAGTATACCAGAAATGGGATGTTGAATTGAGCTCAAAGCGGAGAAGCCTACAAGTAACGCACAAACTATGGAACAACACTAAAGACATAGAGCATTGCAAAGAGAGTGCTTCTCTTGTGGCTACATTGGTTGGATTTGTTGAGTCAACTCTGACACCAAAAGAAATGTTTGGACTTAGCTTCTCACCTACAACATTCAACATTAAACCCTCCTCTGGCTGGAGATTTTCAAACTCTTTCTCTCGTATTAGCTTCACCGGATGATAACAAAAATCAGATCTTTTTATATATTCCAGCCTTTGTGTGTATAACAACAGTTTAAGTAAAGTTGTGAAAGATGTGTAATTGCGTATGTATGTATGGATTAGAATTTGACTCTAGTTCAATTGGTATTTGGATTGAGTTTTGTGTTAACCAATATTCCAAGAACAAACAAAAAATAAAAACTCACATATATAAAGGAATAAAAAAAACTGACTTTGATAAAAGAGAAAGCTTTAGGAAGTACAGTAGATAGATAAAGCTCTGACATTGGAACGATTTGACGGAGGTGCCATGGCGCAACTAATACGACCGATAAGGCAATTGTCGCCGCAGTGTAATCACCATTTTCGTAATCTCCGCCATTTATTTTCGAAAAAGCTTCCTCAGCCACCTTCTTCTATACCCACTCTTCTACTCTTCTCGTCTTTCTCCACCGCAAGGTCTCCACCTCGTCGGCGAGGTCGCCCCGCGCCACCTGAAGCTCTCGCTCCAACTGTTATTGCTGAAGAAGATGGTGATAGCGATGGTTCTGAGTCTGACTCATTGAAGAGCAGAAACCAACGGAAGCGTGATGCTCGCCGTGCAGTTCGATGGGGTATGGAACTCGCTTCCTTCTCAGGTGATCAAGTTAAGCGGATTGTGAGGTAAATGTCGCAAATTGGAAACATCACCTCCTAAAAATCTCAACTTTTTGTATTGTGTTTGGAGTTTCTGGTTTAAAATGAATTGGGTTTGTCATCGTAGAGCTGCGTCGCTTGGTGAAGAGGTTTATGATGCTTTGATGCTTGCCAAGGTAATCACTTTGACTACATTTGGGCGCTATAGTTTCTTCAATAGTAAGTCTGGGACAATGCACATAAGGTGTTTGTTGTTTTGCCGCAGAGACTAGGCTCAGATGTTAGAGAAGGAAAACGTAGACATTTCAACTATATTGGTGAGAAATACATATTTTTATCTAGATGAACTATGAGGGGAAATTAGCGTCTAGTTCGACTTTGGCTAATATGGTTATATGCATTCAGGGAAATTGTTGCGTGAAGTTGAACCTGATTTGATGGACACTCTGATTCATGCCACAAAGCAGGGTGATCACACAACGTTGCAGGCACTGATTAGTTCAGCCAAGGATGTCGCAGATGATGCAGGAGACAGCAATGATGATGATACAGAAACAGAGTCAGAAGATGAAGAGGAGGTAAACTGTAAACAAGTATCTCACTTCAAATTATAAAATGAATGATTAGACAAGAGAATTTGTCTCCTGGATTGTATAGTTAACTATAGGATAACTACAATAAGTCAATGGCAGCGGCTAATAGAGTAGTAGAGAGGACATTTTGGGTTCTTAGGAGGAAGGAAGGAGCTTCCATTAAGGGAAATAGAAGAGGGCTGATAAGATTTCTTAACGGATGAAGAAAACTGTTTTTGGTGTTTTTGTAGGATATTTTCTAAGTTGATTTTTTGTCCAAAACTTTCAGAATTCCGAAGAATATATGGCTATAGCTGCGAGATGGTTTGATGGCCTGGTCAGTCAAAATGTGGAACTCACAAATGAAGTTTATTCTCTTCAGAGTGTTGATTTCGATCGACAGGTTAGTCAAATATGAATTGAATAATGTCAGGAGATGTGTATGACTTGTTTATCACGTGTAATGGGGTCTTTGAACCTAGAGGTGTGATCCAAAAAGCAGCATATGGTTTAATGATGTTGTATTTAACTTGTATTTTGATCCCATTGTTTGTTGATAGGAATTGCGTAAACTTGTTCGGAAAGTACAGTTGGTTAATGAGCAGAGAAAAGGCATTGCCGAGGAGAAGCAGAAAGAAGCCGATGCTGCATTATTGACTGCTGAAAAGTCTCTGAGTCAATTTCTCCGTTCAATGGCAAAACAAATGCAGAGTGAGCAGAGTGATTTGTACGTATGATTAATAAGCGTTCTTGACTCCACATATTTTTTTTTATCAGAAATCAAATCCATTCTTTCCCAAGACACATCCAAGGATCATATTTTATGAAACATGTGTGTAACACAAGGATCTAACACATAGTCTCTTTCATCTTATGTTTCTCATAATTAAGAGTGGATGCCATCAAAAAATAATCGTCTAGATATGGAGGACTGATAGAAATAGAAGCTTATCATCAAAAGGTTAAGTGGAAAATATCAGTGTAATTATCAAGCAGATCAATCAAATAGATCTTAGCTGATCTCATATCTCAACTCTGTCTACTTTACTTAGTCTTAGTTACTTCATACTTTATGAAAGTCTCCGTAGATGTTTTTTTCTTTCTCCTAATTGTATCTTATTTCGTCCTTAGTTTTCTTTCTGTTATCTTTTTGTCCACCTTTTGTTTCCTTTTTTACACTCCAAGTTTTTGCATTTCTCGTCATCTCTCCATCAATGTAAATCTTATCGGACACATCATCCATCATCAAAGCAAAACCAAAACTATTACTATATTTATCTATAAAGTATTATTTAGTTACGACGAGACTACTTTCCAACTGAAATTGGTAGCAATACCGCGACAACCAACTCTATCCACAACAGTCACAAAATGCCACTTGCTTAATTTGCGTTTCATCTCATAGTCTTTGCATTTTTACGAATTAACTAAAAGTACAACGAGCAATTTTGGCAATAACTTTTTTCCAATACAACATCTAATTTTCCGATGGAATTAATTTAGGCTATTCTTGCATGGGAAGTCATAATTTTTGTTAAATCAATCCAAACAAATGGTTAAATGTTCGTTAATGTGCAACATCTTGAAACATATCAATGTAATACGAAAATGAGAAGAAAAAAAATCACAATTCCCAAAGAAGAAGAAGAAGAGGAAGAAACAACATAGTAAAGATAATTAAAATTTGAGAAGACTGATCAATATATGAGGAGTCAGAAGTGAAAACATCCGACAGCCACGTCGACAATGGCGACGATGAGCTTTCGGCCAATCCACCGCCCTCTCTCCACCCATTCGCTGCTGATTTTTGGCTGTACACAAAATATTCCAAACTTTAATCAGTAATTTCAATAATAAAACATTTGGTAGGCCTATTATATGTTCTAATAACTTTTTGGTTTTCCTTTTCTTTGATGGAATGACTATTATATATTCCTTTATTACGTGTAAAAAAACAAAGAATCAACCTCCTTTTTTAAAATGGCTCAAGCCAATCACATTCCCCTGCTAGCTAAGCTCGTCGTGTGCATACTCAAAAGCAAGTTTAGTTAAATATGAAAAAAATAAAAATAAAATGTTAACCTACCTAGGCAAAGAAGGGCATAGAGTAATGGTGTAATCAGCATCAGTACATGTAAAAGTACTTGTTGCGTCATCGAACGCGTAGCTATACGATCTTGGACACGCGGCTTTGAATATCTCCGAGTACATCGATGGTTTACACTCGGTAGGTGAAGCGTACGCGCCACTACAACAATACTCTGGACTACCAAAAGCCTCGCACGCGCTTTTACACGCTGACCCGGATCCGAACCGGAGCTCCGTTGGACATCTTTGGTTTAGATCCGTTACGCATCCTGTGGTCAAGCAACTACCTTCTGACTCGCCACTTGCTTCCACCAACATGGGAACGTTGTAACCGTCCACGAGGCTCACGTCGTAGAAGTCTTGTTTACGGGCCGGGTCAGCGGGACCTGATCCGATTGTGAATTCGGCGAGTGTAGCGGGAGGTTTTGCTCCGGCACCGTTACACTCGACTTGGTTAGAGCCGCAGTCTCCGGTTAAGCATGTGCCCTGGCCTGTGTTAGAGTCGAAGTTGCAACCGGTTCGTGCCCAAAACCGACCTGACCAGCTAGGTGGAGCTTGGAATGAACGTGAACCACCCGAGACGAGTTCGAAACCGGTGGTGCCTATGTCGCCGCTTCCGGCGTTGGATAAAATTCCCGGCCAGACAGTGAAGCTGCATCGGTTTACGATGGTGATTGTAGCACCATTACTTCCTACCAAATGCAATGCTATAATTATAAGATATGTTAAAAATTTATATTTTTCTTTGTAAACATTCATAATATAGATTGTAATATGAATTATGATAGAAGTGAATATTATTACCATTGAAGAAGAGAAAGCTAAGGATGTTGATGAAATAGAATGAGACAGGAGAATTAAGGACTGTTATGACCATCACTGTTTTTTTTTCCTTTTCAAAAGAAAAAAAGTATTTTGGGTGGAGAAATCAAGTTTGGAATATTCAAAATTGGAGATAACAAGACCAAAGACGAAGAGAGAAAAAGAAATTAAGAGATAGCGTGTAAAGAGAATTTACGATGTCATCAGCACCTCTATATATATGTTCTCCCAAGGGTCAAGCTCAAGATCGTGATCTCACAAAAGTATCATGACCATTTTCTTTTATGTTTTTAAAGTTATACAAGATAAACAGTATGACAAAAATTATGTTGAAAAGTTATTTTATCACGAATTGCTTAAAGTCTTTTTGTAAATAATATGTATACCTTTACAGAATATATGTTTGAAAATTTGACTTCATTTTCAGAAGTCAAGTTTTTAAAATTAAGTTTGTGGAAAATAACTCCGAGCAGGCGAGTATATATGCACTCTAGGTGAATAAATCCGGATAACTAACCAACAAAAAGGTTCGTGTCTTGACTGTTGCTAGTTCATTCTATCGCTCGTCATCGTTAGAAAGACCGTTTGCTAATAGCTACGGGATCGCACCAAAATATAGATGAACTTGGATAGCAGGATAATGGAACGAACTGTAGAAGAAAATGCTGAAGTTTGTGTTCATTGATATCTAGAATCCAAGTACTGCTTCTACAAAATCCATCAAAAACCACATAATATAAAAACTAATCTTAAGATTCGAGTAAGAACGATGTTGTTCTGTTTTTAACTAAGAGAGCAGAGAAACACAAGGGAGAAACATCAGAAGTGAAATCTACAGTTCGTCCTTGGTGTACTCTTCCGGTTGCTCAACGGGTTCAGCTTCAATGTTCAGACCACCAGCCAAGTCATCTGATTTCGTCTCAGTAGCTTCACTGGTCTCTATTTCCTCTGCTGCCTCAACTTCCTCGTCGGCTACTGCATCAGGGCTGATGTTCAGACCGCTCTTGACTGAGTTGTAAATACGGGCTGCAAAGTCTTTTGGGTCGTTGAGCATGAATCCACTCTCGATCAAAGCTGTCTGGTACATGAGCTGTGCTGTTTCTTTCACACTCTCATCCTGAGACAATGTTGTGCGGTGACTTTTACTCTCAATCATTCATCTGATTAAAAATTGCACGCAAAGTAATAAAGGAATTGATGGGTCTTATGTTTGCTTACCTCTGGGTCGCTTGCAATTCTTTCCTTAAGTTCTTTGATGATAGGATGTCGTGGGTTGATCTCGAGGACTCGCTTTCCGCGCATGTAAGCTTGCTTATTAGCATCAGAGAGAGTTTGGGACTGCATGATCCTCTCCATGTTTGCACTCCATCCAAACTTGGATGTTACTACTATACATGGAGTGTCAGCCAAACGGTTGCTGATTTTGACATCATCCACGTTCTCGCTAGCGAGATTCCCTTTCCACCACTTGGTTAGCTCCTTGAATGATTCCTTCAGCTCCTTGTCTTTTGCATCTTTCCCAACCTTCAGTCCTTCTTTAGACACATTCTGGAACTTTTTGTCTTCGTATTCCATCAGGTATTGCATCAAGTATTCATCAACTGGGTCTGTGAAGAAGATGACCTGAGAACACAAGTATTGGAACATGTGATGCGAGTTGGCAATCAATAAAGAAGAATTAATTATCTGTGTTCGATGCAAACCTCATAGCCCTTCTTGATGAGCCTCTCCAGGAATGGAGATTTCTCCAGTTGTTCCTTGCTGCTCCCTGTAATGTAGAATATGTCCTTTTGCGCCTTTTTCATTCTCTTAATGTACTGATCCAGGGAAGTCAATTTTCCATCCGACTTTGTTCTGAAAAAGCAAAACTATAAATCGTTAGCCTGCTGGTGCTAACAAGTAAACATATTTATATAAAAAAGTAACGGAAACATACGTCTCAAACCGAAGAAGTTTTGCCAAACGGTTCCTGTTAGCAGCATCCTCAATGATACCAAGTTTAATCGACTTGCCAAACTCATTCCAGAATTTTGTGTATTGACCCTTCTTTTCATCATTCTCACCAGACTTCTCCACATCTACATGCCAACAATTCAATAAGTTTAGACCATGTTTCAGAAAGATGAACAGTTAACGTGAATTTATACACCAAGGAGCTAGTTTTATAGATTACCTTTTTTGTCATCATCATGGACCTCATCAGGGTCTTCTTCAGCAAGCTTGCGGATCATATCAAGCGCCTTTCGGATAAGCTTCTTCTTAATTGTCTTCAAGCTGCTGTGTTGTTGAAGCATTTCTCGTGATACATTTAGAGGCAATGTATCGGAGTCAACAAGACCCTGCAGAAGTAAGTTACATCAGGGATTTAGCCTTGAATTCATATTGAAGGTACCCCTTAACTTTCTTCCAATTAATACCTTCAAGAAACTCAAATACTTAGGCAGAAGGTCATCAAATTCATCAGAGATGAACACCCTCCTGACATAGAGCTTCAAGTTCGCCTTGTTGCTGTTGTAGTAGCTCTCGTACAGATCATGGGGAGCTTTCGGAGGAACATACAACACAGCCTTAAATTCAACATCACCTTCAGCATTAAAGTGACTCCAAGCCATTGGCTTCTCGTCAGTAAAGTCCTGTACAGCAACAAAGGTCAGGAAAATACACGAGAAATTTACACTAGTTTGTAACAAGTATTCTCTTTTTTATGCATGATTTTCACCTTTGAGAGAGAATGGTAGAATTTAGTGTACTCTTCCTCCGTCACCTCCTTTGGACTTCTCAGCCATATCGCTTTAACATCATTCAGAAGCTCCCATTCATAAACTGTTTCTTTCACCTTCTTGGTTTTCTGCTTCTTCTCACTGTCTTCATCCTCAGCATCTTCTTCCTTTTCTTCCTCATTAGAGATGGTTTCTGAAGTGAAATATCATTAATAAAACTCAAGACCGCCTGAATTGTAGGAATAAAGACACATTGCAGCAGAAAATTATAATGCGGTGTTTCATTATTACTCACCAGTCTCCTCCTCAGTTGATTCATCTTCCTCAACTGGGACCTCGGTTTCAACCTCTTTGCTTGCCCAGAGGGAGATAGGGAAGTTAATGAATTCAGAATATCTCTTCACCAAATCCTGTAGTAGACAACGATGATCATAAGTAACCACAATGAGATTATAAACAGAAATAAGCAGTGCACTGTATTCATAATTATGTTGAACCGCTTGTAATAAAATAGAGATTTACTTTCTTATCAAACTAATACACACCTTAAGTTTACTTTCTTCTAGGTACTCGCCAGCTTCATCTCTAAGATGTAATCTAATCTCGGTTCCACGTCCAAGAGGCTCATTCCATGTATCCTCAGAAACCGCAAATTTACCATCAGCCTTTGATTCCCATACGTGCCTGGATATGGAAAAGAAGTTATCAGAAAAGCTTTTCAAATGATTTTGTATACGTACAAGTATATTTCCAAATGAAACCCTCTCTAAAATCTACTTACTGGCTGTCATCATTGTGCTTGCTAATGACTTCAATATAGTCAGCAACAAGATAGGCAGAATAGAATCCAACTCCAAACTGTCCAATAAGGTTCAAATCTCCACTTGATTGCATTTTCTCAACAAAAGCTGCAAAAGGAAAAATCTTGAATACATGGAATTATCGATCCAGACTATAATGCAGGGCAACGTATCACCACATCAGCAACATACCTGATGTTCCGGATTTTGCTATGGTACCAAGGTTCTTGATTAAATCTTCCTTAGTCATACCAATTCCCCGGTCCCGAATAGAAAGAATTTTCTTGGCTTTGTCTAGCTTAATCTGCATAACATCGCATTATTATAGAACTTAAATAAATAAAAAGGTTGGACCAGAAATTGAACTATATCATAAATAGCTTTACAACAACTTCCAACCAAACGCAAACTGTACTGGGATGACAAACGAATCTATGAAATTCATATTCTTTTCAACACTCTCAACTTTCAAATCACATGTTTTATACTATAAGACAACGATTAATGAGAAAGAAGTAGCTAACCTGGATCTCAAGCTTAGTATTGTCACCTTCACCCAAAACTTCTTTGTCAGTGAGTGCAAGGAACCTAATTTTGTCGAGGGCCTAAAAAGATAAGAACATAGACACTTATTAGTTCCCCTATTTAACGAGCTATCCCAAAAGCACTAACCAAGTACACAGCACAGCTTACATCAGAAGCATTAGAGATCAACTCTCTAAGGAAAATATCCTTGTTACTGTAGAGAGAGTTGATAATAATGTCCATAAGCCGAGAAACCTCAGCCTGGAACTCAAACTTCTCCGCGTTACTGCGAAGTGTCTTCTTTGACATCGACTCAGATTCTCTGCCAATAAAACGAATTCGAATTAGGCGAGATTTATGCAATTCAAACAAAAGTTCTATCGTAAAATTAACATGGCACTAACCTATGAACTACATCGGAATCCGTCGACAAACCGCTGTGACCACCAATCTTTTCCTCCACCTTTGGTGGATCTGTAGCCTCATCAGAACTATCTTCAGCATTCGCGTGTAACTTTCTTCCTATGATAAACACAGCAGAAACCTCACCATCATTAGCATATAAATCCCAAGCATCACTTATCTACTCAAATCAAGCAATATACATATCGAGAACAAATGATATAGATCGTACCTTGATCTGGAAGAAGAAACAGAAGCGAGAAAAGGAACAAAACGGACACGATCGTCCTCTTCCTCATTGTTAGATCGTAGCCTCCTCCGATTCTCAGACTAGCTCTCACTGATGATTTCAGCTCTCACTGATGATTCAGCTCGATAGATCCGTATATAATAGTAAATGATCCTGTGATTTATGAACTGTGTAATTGCGTACACTTCGGTTTCTCGTGATTGTTTAGCTTCGTCATGATTTGCAAACGTGGCAGATCCAACGGTTCGGAGTGCTGAGAATGCCACGTGGTAGTTTTATATTGGAGCAAGGTTTTTATTTGACGTGGAGCGACGTGGCTTTCGGGTTGTAGCGTGGAGTATAAAATAATTTTGTCGATAACAAATATCCAATCGTAAAACATTTAAAATTTACAAATGCATTTTGGTTTAATTCTTTTAGAAATACTGTAGAAAACTAAAAAGGTGAAAATAATAATATATGAAAAGCTTTTACATGAAAGAATCTAATATTTTAAAATTTAATTTGAAAAATAGCGAAATGTCTTTTAATTTGGAAAATGCTTGAAATGTGTTGAATTCTACGTTCACTAGTTTAAGAGATGATTAATTTATCACTAAACATCGTTAAACGTATCTAAAACACAATGCCGTAGGGTAGTTAAGGAGAAAATTCTGTTAATTCATAGTTGTTTTTTCCCAATTGAGAGAATAACATCACGAAAATGAACATATTTGGCTAGCGTTTTGAAACGCAAAAGAGAAAACCATTTAATCAAACCACAAGGATCTTCGCTGCGTCTTATAACTATATATTTATTAATGGAGAAAAACCCAACAAGGTTAAAAAGAAGCTTGACATATACCAATGTTTGAACTAATCCTCCTATATATGTTATGAAATAAAAATAAAATAAAAACCGAGAAAAAGGGAAAACTGAGGGGATAAAAAAGGTTCAGCAAGGCAAATTATAAGTTATCTCAACACTGGTCATCCTTTGACCAATCAATCAATTCATCAACCTATTCAAGAACCCATCTCCACCATTTGTAAGTCACACTCACCTCCATGGAGGAAACTCCCAACGTGGCTCCCGTTCTTTTCGCTTCCCAACAATGCTAGATGAACTCGAAGAAGGCTCTACATTTGCTCTTGAGTGCTCTCCCATACCCCCGCTTTGTGACGGTGATAGAAACTGCCTCAGACTTAGTGACTCTCTGTTTCCTATCTCATGTCCAAACCCAGAGCTCTGATCAAAGTTTGGCCGCACTGATCCATTCATACTAGGCGATCCACCTGCCATGCTCATGAACAAATGTTGTTGAGGGAATGGTGGCTGCACATATGGGGTCGATCCGATTATCTGAGGCATCATCACTGGAGTACCTCTTGAGTCCACCATATATGGAATAGCAGTTCCAGGAACATACATGGGCGATGACATTGGCAAACCAGGAGGACCAGGCAATCCGTTGTAGCCATAAATAGGGGCTGGAGAAAAGGAGACACCAGAGGCTAAACCTAAAGAGTTTCCCGTTCTTCCCATGAATGATCCTCCTGCGGGCTCGAGGGACTTACCATTGGACAAGAACGAAGCCATCTGGGACACAGAGTCTTTTCTGTCAACGTCAACTTTTGTACCCAAGAACGAAAGAACCGGTTCTTCCACTTTCTGCCCTCCATAGGGAGCTGTACTCCATGGGTGCCGCCCAGAGTAGGGACCCTGATCTCGTGAATCGATGAAAAACTGTGGCCTGTCATTCAAATCAAAGTTTACTTCCTTGCCTGAATGCTGAGCAACTGACGAAGAGGAGACAGGTGATGCGCTTTGCTGACCATTGTGACTTAGAAACAATCTTGTTTCCATCTTTGACTCAGAAGGTGGAGGCATGTCAACGTCCTCATTCGTACAATTCAAATCCAGGTTGAACCTATTTGATCCCCTGAGAGTAGCTTCATGTGAAGACTCTCCATCCCTAGTGTTTGATGAGGAGAAAGGAAACTGTTTCCAGGGACTTTGATCATCAACTTGATCATCTCCTACCTCAGCCACATTCAGATCAATACCACGGCAAATCACCTGCTTTTCTCTAAGATTCTCACTAGGAACTTTATGAGGTAATAATGCTGGGGAAAATACACTAGTAGCAGCTGATCCTTTCCAGCTAAGAGATCTTTCCAACTGCAAAGGTGCTGCGGCCGGCATTCCAGTAGATGAGACGGAATGGGAAACAGACATAGGAGTAGTAGTGGCAGATATTGAGGACATAATGACATCTGTTTCATCAGGACAAATGTCTTGATTAAGATCAAAGCCACATGGGCTTTTCTCTCTGCCTACTCCAGATTTAGCAGCTGCTGCTAGGTGACTTTCTTCAACATCATCACTGTTCATCATTCCATTTTCAGGTTCCATTAAGTTGTCATCTCCAACACGAGGTTCTTCAAAGGAATGGTTTTCACCCACTGATAATCCCTTAGATGGAGAACCTTTATGCCGGTCATCATCGCGGGAGTCTTGCGAACCAGACTGCCCGCTTTCATCGGACAGTTCTTCTGAAGAACTGTGAGAAGGTTCTCCAGAGTCCACTTCTCTTGCGACTTCCTGTGCGACTTTGGTAGCGACCTTCAAGGCATCCAAAATACCAAGATCAATGTCAGTAGTTGTTTTGTCAATTGCTCCAAGTCGTTGGGATATGGTCATTGATCTAGAAGAGCTGCGTTTTTTTCTCCGTTTTACTCTTCTCTTTATGTCAGAATAGCCCTTATCATCCTTTTTTCCTTCATTGTCAGCATGAGCAGTTATATTGTCACTCTCAACCTTTCTATTTCTACCATGGCCACCTGATAATCTTGATGAATTGTCAGAATCCTGATTGTCTGTTATATGAGTCAATGAAGGCACCTGTTTGCTATTATGGGTTACGCTCACATCGTGCGACCCACATATCGTCTCAGATGCATTCCGGCTCACCTCATTTGAATCAAGACTACTCTGCAAAAGATTATTTTTCTCCAACTCCGTGCTGGCAATAATAGAATCAGAAGACACAGCTACATGTCCTGCTGAACTAGATGTCCCTGCTACTGCTTCTCCCCTTTTTTCAAGAAAATGTTCATAATTTGCCATCTGCTTTTCCTTGGATACCTCAGCACCCAGTGGAGCATTTGATGGGCCTTCAGCAGTATCTCGCTCTGAAGAAAGATGGCAACTAGAACCAGTAGGCATAGAATTAAACATTGCACTTGACTCCTTCACAGAAAGTTTTTCTTGAACCTCTTTCATGATATCATCAGTAGAAGAACCATTGAAAGTTTCAGTCATCGTATTAGAGCAGTGGGAATTCACGTTCGAGTCAAACCCAGCCTTGTCTTTCTGCAGTTCCAAACCCTTCTCTTGATCTGGGTTGTTTCCTTCAGAGCTTGCTGACACCAAGGCTTCATCTGCTGTTTTAGGACGATGTTGTTCATTATTACTTTGCATTGAACAAAGAGTAAGAGCAGACTTTTGCCCACTGCTGTCCATGCTTGCTGCTACGACTCTCATCTCATCTTCATGAACTTTGCTACAGCTTTCAGTGTCACGTTTAGAATGGTCATAAGGTTCCTTATCCTTCCAACTAACAAAGAGCTTTCTCGCCTGATCCTGGACCCGAGAACTACCATGGTCAACAAGTTTCTTGACAGCAACCCGTATCCCAGAAGAAACTAACTTCGAACTGTCTACATCTAGATTTTCAATAGCTTCTAACAAAGCAATAATTGACGCCTCCATAGATTTGTCAACTGAATCGCTAGCCAACATCTGAGCTTCAGCTAACCAGCTGCTTAAGTAAAGGAGTCCATCTAATTTTACAAAAACATCAAGACAATCTCTGTTCTTTGTGGCTGCAATTGTGCTTGCAACAGCTGTCCATTGTCTACAAGCATCGCCATTATTCTTCAAAACTGGATCTTTATTACTCTGTATGACAGACACGAGCTCTTCAACACGAGAAGTGACCGTGAGTCCATCTTTTATTTCTGTAAGGGTAAAGAAATCTTCAAGCATCATATTGCTTTACATATGAAAACTCCAAAAATGTAGAACACCCTTAAGAGGTAAAAAGGTTCTTTCTCCCATTCGACAAGGTCCTGAAAGAAAGAAAAAACATAACAAACAAAAACCTTTATGGCCTTAGCTTACTGGGACAAGTACTGAAGACACTATCAAACTGTTCAGCAACTACTTTCGTGTTTGAATGTAGCTGACAAAGAGAGCCACTAGAAAGCTTCAATTCATATGCAAGAAATCCAACAAAACAAAGATTACTCCATTGTCGAGAAATAAAATAAAAATCTTGCATTTGGCATATAAATCAGGTATAGTACAAAAACAAATAACTACACTTTTCAGGACAGCTACAATTGTGATCTAAACAGCGATACAGTCAATTTTCAAATTGATGGTACAGAAAAAGGACAATAAATCACCCAATCTCCGAAACTATTGAGTAATTCTATTTCAATATACTGCCAACCTAATCCCGGGTCCAGGATCAAAACCCTAAATTCGGAAAATAAAACCCAGCAAAATTCAACAAATATGGAAAAACTAAATAGCAATTTATATGAGATTAAGCCAACTCATTGAAGAAGATTCCAATGATCAATTAAGACAAATCAAAAACGAAGACAGATGACCAAATGAAAACCGGTAATAAACCCTAGGCGAATTTCATAATTCTAAAAAAAATGATAAGAAATAAAGAATACTCACCACAGAGCACAAGGAAGACGAAACCCTAGGTTAAGCGAGTTAGCCGTTCCGACAAAACCGATGCTCAGTCGCATCTCCCAATCCTTTTCCTTGTCCCTCTATATATATGTATGTGTGTATATCTCTTACTCTGTCACAAATCTTCACAGCTCTAATCTCCGGCAACGACGATTGGCAGCTCAGAGAGAATCGAAAACCTAGTCTTCTTCTTCTTCGAGGAAAAAGGTTGAGGCGAAAACGAGAGAGAAGAAAAGGGTTTCTTCGTTTATTCTTTTGGTAAAATTAATGAAGCGATTGGTGAATATTACTGATAGATACCGCTTTTTTCAATTTTCTTCGCCTTGGATGAATCTGCACGTGCGAAGCGTGTGAAACTGGTAGGGACTGCACGGCCCGGCTCATTATGTAAACAAACATGTCCAGTCAACAATTACCCATTTCGGTTCAACCACAACTAGTCGTCATTTCCCGGAAATCTATGGGATACAACAAAAGTCAGACAAATTGGGGAAATATCCTGATTAAATTTTAAGAATATGATGATAGAAGATTTTTTTTATATGGTTGTTAAAAACTTAAATTATGTTTTGAACGATTTTTACTTGACCATTTAATTATTTTGGAAACGAGAATTTTCTTTTCACTAACATGCTATTTTAGTGTATTTTTAACGTATCATGTTATTTTTTTTAAGAAAATATTTTTTTGTCGTTTTTGATTGAATTGAAAAATAGGAGTAACATGAAACATAGCTCCAAAAACTTAACAAGATCAATACAAGAAAATCGAAATGAAAAGTTATAAATGTCATTCTTCTTCGATTCCGGATAGGAGCCACATAGATATCTAATAAAAATCTGTCCCTAATAGAAAAAGATTTGAAACTTATTAGTATTATTTAGTTTTGTATATTAATATTTTACATTTAATACCAAAAATGCATACCCTATAGGGTATATAGCTCAACACAATGTTTACCTTCCCCCAGTTACAATCTCACATAAACTACAAGAAACAGAAACAAATGGATAACAAATACAAATCCTTTTACCAGTGGAAAAAAAAACGTACAGTCCAATACTAGTGTTCCAATTTGCAAAAGTAAAGATTAGAGTGACCACCCTCTGAAAGCAATGAAATTTTAAAATTTGTTATATGCATTTTTAATCTCACGCATAAATAAATTATCAATAAGAACCCTCTATCGTACACTTCATAGACCAAAAATTGTTTATGAGATTGAAGAAGATGGATGATAATAGTACATGATATTTTTGAACAATATTTGGTGTGTTATTTGATTATCACAGAACGGTTTTCTTGAATAGTCTCTTAGATTTGCGTATTACCCTCCGGCAAATCGGACACACCTTAGTATCTTCCGACAGGATCTTCTGAGCACAGCCACGACAAGTGGCAGAGTGACCACACGGTACGAAGAAACAATTTCTCCGTTCCTCAAAACATATGACACACAATGTCGAGTAGTCCACATCATCCGACGAGCTAAACGACGCCGTTTCTATATCTCCTTTCCACATTGCCTCCGATGATGGCTCGTTGATCAACGGTGTCCTAACAGTTATGACTTGTTCTTCTTCTTCTTCTGCCTCCAGTGCTAGCCTCCTCTCCGTTTCATACTCTATATCACATTCGCTCAGGTATTTCAATATCAAAAATATAATCATCATTATAGTCCCTGAGAAACAATAAGAAGCAAGTTAGCTTTTTACATTGAATATATATGTCATATAACTATAGGAGATATATTGTACCCAAAACTGTCATATAAATGACCAATCTAGCTGTGAAAGATAGCCCAAAGTACCATCGTACAAACTCATCCTGCAAAATACCAATCCACTTGTATAAACTAGTTTATAAATTGTGATAGACAACTGGGGTAGAGAAGAGGAGTATTCACGTACGTCATAGGGTGGTGTCGTGATGGATTTTGGTTTACCGTAGAACATATCTATAAGGTGTTGACGTTTCGAGATCGTCGCATCAAACATCTTCGAGCGATAATTAAGATTGATTCAGTGAAGATAGATATGATTAGTTCTCATCTGAAGTTATATTGGAACTCTTCTTATTTGTTAGAAAGCATTAAAGAAGTGAAATGTTGATTGATTCCAAGGCATTGTTATAATTTTGTCACTGCTTATTCGATTGTGTCAAAGGACCCGTCGTCGTGCAATCCATATTTCTTTAATTTGATCAGAAAAAGAGGGAGTATACAATACAAGCAAGTTCCTCACCCCAAAAAAAAAACAAGAAGATAATTTCCAAATTCTGATTTTAATAGTTTGTTATAAAGAACAAATCAAGTGGGAATTGAAAATGTTTCCAAATGATTCACTTCGTTTACTCCTAAATGACTCATTCTTTTGATCATAGTTGAAGATAAAATTTTATTAATGAATTATCCGTTAATTATATAAGCTAAAATTTCTGTGAGCATATTTTTAGTAGTTGAAAATCAAAATATTAAAGAATTTGACCCCAAAAATAAACATTTACAAACACCAAACTCCGAAAGACTCCAAAACAGCTGTGAAGGGTAAAATCGTCACTTTGATAAAAAGGCATATTATATTATCTTCTTCTTTTTTTTTTTTGTCGTCTTCGATAATACTCAAAGAGTAGGCCTTTGAGAATCCCATCTCTCATCTTCCTTCAATTCAATACTTCTGCTCATCTCTCTTCTCAATCAAACAAAGTTTCGATCTTCACAATAAATTCCACATGAAGCGCAGTGCTAGCAAGTCTCTCCTGGACGGAGATGCTCAGAACGAGAAAAACAAGAAGATGAAGAACGCAGAGGAAGAAGAAGAAGATTCAGAAATCGGATTCTCGAATTTAGACGAGAATCTAGTGTACGAGGTGTTGAAACACGTAGACGAAAGGACCTTAGCGATGTCTTCTTGCGTGAGCAAGATCTGGCACAAGACGGCTAAAGACGAGCGGCTTTGGGAGCTGATCTGTACACGCCACTGGGTTAACATCGGCTGCGGCAAGAACCAGCTCAGATCTGTGGTTTTGGCGCTTGGTGGCTTCCGACGACTCCATTCTCTGTACCTTTGGCCTCTTTCAAATCCTAATCCGCGTGCTAGATTTGGTAAGGACGAGCTTAAGCTCTCCCTTTCTCTTCTCTCGATTCGATACTTTGAGAAGATGAGTTTCACTAAGAGAGGTGGATCAACACTCCCAGACTCCAAATGATTACTTCAAATGTTATTTCTGTATTTTTCAAGCATCTTCCTTTAGGTTTGATTTCATCTTTTGGATATTTGGAATTAAGTGTGATGATGATATGATGTTCAAAGCTGGCAATAAAATGGTTGTATCCATAGCCAGACTTTAAGCAATAGGTATGTTATGCAATAATAGAGGCCGATGAGAATATTACTTTAATTGGATCTGTCATGAAGATAAATTGGTTCGTAGTTGGACAATCGTTGTAACAAACAGATTCTATTCATGATCCAGTTTGATAAAGAAAGATTAAGGACGGTTTAGAAACGATTTTGTTTTTATGAAAGAGCGATGAACACATGCGTATATATGCCTAACCAATTTGATAATAAACCGAACATTTAATTTGCCACCAATACCATAAACTGATTGGTAGCGACAGTAATGCAGCCGATAGATGAGATCAAGTACTCGGGTCTTGATGAAATCTAATTAGTTCTTTATAACATACATTGAATAGTGCGATTAACTTGTTAATTATATTTATTCAAAGTAATCTTTGTTATCTTATTATTGTCTTTTTCTCCCGTCACATTTTGCCGACGTACATAAGTCTGCCATATCATTGGTAACATCTTTTTTTTTTTTTTGGTATGAAAAAAGAAAGGTAACATCCTTTTTTACCCATCTCGTGGAACCATAACTTTGGTTTAATTTCGATGTCATCAGCGATGTAAGTCTAATTCCGCCAGATTTGCCAAATTTGTGTGGTTATTTACTTTTATACAAAATAATATAAAAAGCTTGTTAATTTATATAAATAATTTAGTCATGGTTTAAAATGAAATTTATACGAAACTCGAGTGATTATATAGACGTATAAAACATTGTGGTATGTATACTAAAAGTAACAAAATTTTACAAGAAGATAATTCTCTTTCATAAAATGACATTAAAACACTCAAAAGACAATCCCCACACGGCTCTCTAGCCAGATAAGCAGATACTTTAGCCACGACTAGAACACAAACCGGTCTTAGCATCTAAATCAGACCAGAGAAAAACTTCTTTTGATCGTGAAATGAGTTGGTGGTGGGCTGGCGCCATCGGAGCTGCCAAGGTAAATTAAACTCAATCCCTGAATCATGCATCCACCGTTACTCCGATCTTCATTTCTTCTTCATTATCACTGATTTAAAATCTCTTCTTCTCTTTTCTCTCTGTGTTCCCGCAGAAGAAACTCGATGATGATGAACCGACGCAAAGCTATGAGAGCGTCGCCCTCATCGTCGGTGTTACAGGAATCGTCGGAAACAGCCTGGCCGAAATTCTCCCTCTTTCCGATACCCCAGGCGGTCCCTGGAAAGTCTACGGCGTCGCTCGACGTCCTCGCCCCTGCTGGAACGCCGATCATCCGATCGATTACATTCAGTGTGATGTCTCCAACGAAGACGATGCAAGATCCAAGCTTTCCCCTTTAACCGACGTCACACACGTCTTCTACGTGACCTGGACCAGCCGCGAATCGGAACACGACAACTGCGAGGCTAACGGCTCAATGCTCCGTAACGTCCTCCGAGCGATTGTCCCACACGCGCCGAATCTCCGTCATGTTTGTCTCCAGACGGGAACAAAGCACTACGTCGGCCCCTTCGACAACCTCGGCAGATCTCGCCACGATGCGCCGTTCACGGAGGATATGCCGAGATTGCAGATCCAGAACTTCTATTACACTCTTGAGGATGTTCTGTTTGAAGAGATCAAGAAGAATGAAAACGTGACGTGGTCTATTCACAGACCGAACACGATCTTTGGATTCTCTCCGTTTAGTCTGATGAACATAGTTGGGACTCTCTGTGTCTACGCAGCGATCTGTAAGCACGAAGGGTCTCCGTTGGTTTTTCCCGGGAGCAAGGCAGCGTGGGAAGGGTTCACTGCAGCCTCGGACGCGGACTTAGTCGCTGAGCAGCAGATTTGGGCTGCGGTTGATCAGTACGCCAAGAACGAGGCGTTTAACTGCAACAACGCTGATATCTTCAAGTGGAAACATCTGTGGAAGGTTTTGGCTGAGCAGTTTGGGATTGAGGAGTATGGATTTGAGGAAGGTAAGAATTTGGGGTTAATTGAGATGATGAAAGGGAAAGAGAGAGTGTGGGAGGAGATGGTGAAGGAGAATCAATTGCAGGAAAGGAAGCTTGAGGAAGTTGGTGTGTGGTGGTTTGCTGATATTATACTTGGAGTTGAAGGTATGATTGATAGTATGAACAAGAGCAAGGAACATGGTTTTCTTGGTTTCAGGAACTCCAACAGCTCTTTTATCTCTTGGATTGACAAGTATAAGGCTTTCAAGATCGTGCCTTGATTCCCAACGTACTTTGATGATGTTTCTCTGGTTTTCGTCATATGTTTCTCCCAAAGTCTCAGTTCGTTGTTGTCTGCCAAAACAATAAAATAATAAAGCAGAATCACCTTTTTTCTTTTTTCTTTTTCTCTCTGTTTTTGAACATTCCATCTCTACTCTTGTAAACCTTTTGTTACCTTTAAAAATTCTCCTCTTTTGGGATAGTTTTCAAATATTATTTTGAACAATGGTGGTCATAAAGGAGGAAGAGCTTTAAGGCTAATGGAAACACCAGATTCTGTGTATTGGAATTGGAGTGTATATTATTGGTCACAATGGTTCCACAAGTGGTGTCCTTTTTGGTTGTATTGTGAAGAAGTTTAATTCCTTCAAACGCACATAACAAGGTACATGGTTAGAGAGGCTAGCTGCGAGGAGGCTTCACATGGACTTATCTCAAATCACTCTTGTAAGTAAGAAAGCTTTTGCTTATTTTGAAAGAGTATTTTGATGACACATCTACAATCATCTTTAGCCTTAAGCTCGTCTGGTACGTAGAATCAAACTTAAGGCAACTAGTAGGAGGATTAAACATCCCTTGCTTGATTCATAGGTCTTAGCATTATCTATGCATTAGAAATCAACCAAATCCACACGCACATATATACACACATAAATACTTGAGTGCTTTTGTTCGTTGCAACTCCTTGAACCGAAAGGAAACGCAATGAAAAAGCTTAAACCATTGGGTGAGGATAATGAATTATTTAGACATTCGACAGCCCAAGTTGCACCTAATGGTCAATTTTTTGATAAATATATTTATATGCAAAAGAATAGATTTGCCTTTGTTTTCTTCAAGCCTTGCCTGCTCAAACACTGGATTCACCTTTCCCCTGAAACTATTTCAAGACGAGTTAGCTTGCAGTTAGAAAAAGGAATAGATAATAGTGTATTTGAGCCATTAACTCTTAGGGAATTAGCTCTACCAGTTTGCTGGAATCAACACCAGTTGTGTCTAAGATGGTCCCTGAATTAGGAGGTAAGACAACAGAGGTTTCAAGTTCTGGCATCTTCCCTACCTGTTAAGAGAGAAAGTGAGAGATTAAGTCAAAGTTTCTCAGACTTCATCAAAGCCTCAATATCTGACAACTCACAGTATTAATCAAAGCAGGGATCTCCTTTGAAACAAGTGCAAGATACTGCTCCATTGCCTCTTCTTGATTCATGTTTCCAAGTTTTTGCCAGGCATTCCTAGCACAAGATAACCCGCAAAAATTAGTTGTTGAAAAAGTGCTATAAAGAAACCAAGCCATACACAAACATAGAAATATATCCCTAACCATTGTAAAGCTCACCAAGTTCACACCAGAAGTATCAATTACCAAACCAAATAAGAGATTCAAACCTGAGTTGCAGAGTAAAAAAATCAGAAACATGGGAAAAGTATGATACCATTTTGCTCGAGCAGAGGCCATAATGGCCATAGGTTGAGCTTCTCGGCATGGCCCTTCAGTAGCGATCTTGTGCAGGCCGTACAACTCCATTTTTGCATCAGCACTAACTTCTTCCGCTTTACCGGATTCATCTGCCAAAAGATTTGAAGCAGCCACAAAGGCTTTCTCCAGTTCACTCCTCTCAATTCCTTCCCAATCATCATCTTCTTCTTCAATACTCAACTCCTCTTTCTCTTCATTCTCTTCTTCACTATCACTCTCCTCCACCGTATTACTCTCTTCAACCTTAACCTCCTCAGATTCTACGCTTTCATCGTTTTCTACGCAAGCACTTCTTTTCTCTGTTCCTTGACTCAAAGTCTCCTCTGCTACCACGTTTTCCGGCGAGCTAGAAGCACTGATTTGTTTTGACGAGTCCCTCCGTTCGTCGTGTCCACTGACTATCATCTCCTCCGCGATCACATTATCCGGCGAAACAGCTGCCGTGGACTCAGCTTCAGCAGTTAAACCCACCAATTCTTCGCGAACATCAGCGTTTCCAGTAGCTGCTTCCTCGTCTTCATCAACTCGATCACCTTCACTTTCAAACCGATCCACAAGTTCCACATTCTCATCAACAACTCGATAATCCCTCTCGCTCTCGATCACTCCAACATCCATCTTCATACCAAAACGAAGCTCCTCCGTCTCAAAACCAGCACCACCGACACCGACACCGATCTCCAGCTGATCGGAAGTACGATCGTCTCCTCCGGCACCGCTGGCCGTAGAAACGAGCTTGGCAACAAGGAAAGAAAACAACAAGGCAACAACCGCCGTGAGAAGCATCTCAAGGAAAAACTCCATGATTGTTTGATGAAAGAAAAGAAAGATACTTAGGATCTAAATGTAATAATAAGGTTTAAGAAGAAAGGGAACAAAAAGGGAAAGAAGAAGAGAGGAAGAAGGAATAAATAAGAGAGAAGAAGAAAGCATATTCCTTCCTCCGCCTTTATACGGCTATGGGTCCGTCTTCTTTAACCCCTAACCGCTGTGACTGCTGACTTGGCTCTTACGGTTTACGCTTATCCTCTCCCACCTCATTTTGTAACGGGCCGGTTTTTTTTTGGGTTTTATTCTTTGGACTCTATTAGATACACTATTAAATCACTAATTTAATGATGCTTAGATTTCTATATAACTTAATGGTACACAAATAGATTTTGTGAAATGTTTAGAGAAATACAATTTGTTTTTATTATATCTAGGGGTTTATTAAGTTAAAGACTTTAAAAGGCTATAGATATTTTTACTATTTTGTATTTCTTTAAAGTTATTTTTTTTTACCAAATTAAGCTTTAACACTTTTACATCTTAATTATGCTCTTAAATATTTGTACGCCATATTTTTTTTTGTTCATGTGCAACAACGATATATAACTTTTAAAGTCACATTTTATATTTTGAATCCAAAATTTTTTGCAGTCAACAATTTAAAGCAATAGTTTACTATCATAGTTTCAACCGATTAGTACGGTAGTGTCTACAATTTTAAATGAGTTTACCTAAACAAAAATGCATTGGAACTATATATTTTTGTTGAATGTAAAGGTATACACAAATGAAATTAACAAAAAATCAAGAATAACTACGAGAAGGAGACATTGGCTCGGATGATGGAGAGGACTTCCAAGAGTCACGGACATGTCCTCCTGCCCATTCACCTCCATCGCTAAAGCAATGGATAAGTTTATTGGTGTTATCTAACCTACAATCACGAATCGTGATTCACGATACATGTTAGGAGTATTAATTACTATCTCGGCTATAGTAAAAAGAAACCAAATATTCTTCTGAGAATGTCAACTGTGGTCGTATACACACGAAGTATACACAGTCAAACTAATTCGAAAACAAAATCTTACACTTCATTTAATAGGCCTTAAATCAAACTGAGAACATCTTTAATTACACTCTATTTTTTTCTCTAAATTCTATTATAAAATAATATTTGCTCTAACTTTACTTTTCATTTTAAAATAAAGTAAATAATAGTATTAAGACATCACTAGTCACATTCTATTTTTTTCTATAAACTTAATTATATAGTAATATTTACTCCAATTTTATTCTAATTCACTCTAAAATAAAATAAATGATATTATTACTCTATATATTCTATTTTTTCTCTATATTTTGTTCTACAAAATAAAATAACTTTAAAATAGAATAATTCTAAAATAGAATAATAAATAAAATACATTAGAGAGAAACTATATTCTATTTCAAAGTTACTCTATTTTAGAGTAAAAATAGATATATTCATTAGAGATGGTCTTACTCTTTATATAAAGTAATTTTTATTTTTTATATTTTGTTTTATAAAATAAAGTAATTCTAAAATAAAGTAATAAATATAATGCGTTGGAGAGAAATTCTATTTTATTTTAGAATAAAAAATAGAAAAATGCGAGATAATCTGAATAGTTGGATAAAAACGCCATATGGAAACCTCAACCTAACAATTTAATATTTTCTTAATTTAACTTTTTGTTCTCGTATAGGGTGCTTATCCTAATCTGCATATTTGTCCACCGTGATATCACTTGATCAATCCTCCCACAAAAAAAAGGTATTTCTCAATTGTTCTTACAACTTTTCAAATCCGTTGAAAACTTAAGGTCTTGTTTCATATCTCACATAGTTAGAAAACCATTGTCAAACTAATTTCTAGACCAATATATTTACGGTTGCTGGTGAAAAAAAATATATTTTTTTTTCAGTTGTTTGTATTTTTTTTCTCCAAACAAAGTCAAGGAATCCATACACACGATCCTAAGCGGAGGAAAATAAACCATAACTGAGAAATGTTTTCTACTTTTCTTATATATCAGAGTTGATATATGAACAATAGTGTGTATGTATGAATGTTTTTTTTTCTTCAGATATACTAATAAATACCATATTGTATTATTAAATTTCCTTTACAAATATAGAGCGAGAATATCTAGATTTTTCCAATCTATGATATTTTTTTCATATATATAAATATGAAACGAATAATTATCATTTTATTCGAGCACCACTAGTTCCAATTTAAAATCATTGACGTTTGAGAGTGTCAAAACAGTAACACGTGGAGGTCTAAGAGTGGTAGTCTATTTGACTGATGCACTATCTACAAATCCCTAAGGAGAGATAGAAAAAGAGAAAAAAACGCATTGGGTTGACTCCACCTTTACTTTCATTTCCTTTTTTCACTCGTTGCTTTCTTCATCATCATCTTCTTAAAACTACACAACCAAATTGACGAAACCGTGTCTTTTGTATTTACATCTCCTTTGACTTTTGTCGAAGATCAGAGTGGTTTGTTCTGGTGAGAGATATGGCGGTGGAGCTGATGATGAGCAGCTACGGAAGAGTCAAAACAGGAGACGGCGGGTTTCCAGTAATCACACCGGCGGTTAAAATGGAAGACACCGCCTTGAGAGAAGCGGCATCTGCTGGGATTCACAGCGTGGAGGAGTTTCTTAAACTGATTGGTCAAAGTCAACCAACGGAGAATCAGATAACGGAGATAACAGCTGTGACTGACGTCGCCGTTAACAGTTTCAAGAAGGTTATTTCTTTACTCGGTAGATCTAGAACTGGACACGCTAGATTCAGAAAAGCCCCTGCAACAACTCAAACGCCGTTTAAACAAACGACGGCGGCGGTGGAGGAGGAGGAGAAGAAGCCAGAAATCACCTCTGTGTTTACCAATCAGAAAGCAGAGCAATATCACAGCGGATCTGCGTTTAGGGTTTATTGTCCAACTCCGATTCATCGTCGTCCTCCTCTATCACACAACAACAACAACAACAACAATCAGATAAAGAACGGTTCGTCTTCTTCACCTCAAGAGCTACCGTCAACGATAAACTTCGCACCGTCACCACCAGTTTCAGCGGCTAACTCGTTCATGTCTTCTCATAGATGTGACACCGAAAGTAATCAAATGTCATCAGGCTTCGAGTTCACCAACCCATCTCAGGTCTCAGGTTCGAGAGGTAAACCTCCTTTATCATCAGTTTCGTTGAAGAGAAGATGTAACTCATCGTCTTCAAGCCGTTGTCATTGTTCCAAGAAAAGGTTTGGTTTCATCTTATAAATTAATCTTATTATTATTAGATCTACATCTGAGATTAATTAAAATACCTTCTTATAATAATGGTTTAATAAATACAGGAAATCAAGAGTTAAAAGAGTGATTAGAGTTCCAGCAGTAAGCAGCAAAATGGCTGATATACCATCAGACGAATTTTCATGGAGAAAATATGGTCAGAAACCTATCAAAGGCTCTCCTCATCCTCGGTTAGTTCCTAAATTTTATTTTCATTTTTATGATCCATCTACTACATACATGATTAACATCACTATCATCCAACACAACAAAATCTAATAATAGCTATAGGATTATAATTTTTTTAGCAACTTGTGTATTGTCAATATTATTACCAGGTAACCAAAAAAAAAAAAATTATTATTGTTCTATATCGGTTGTATCAAACGTGTCGTCTAGTAGTAGTGGGTTCACACTCTTTTTGACTTGCTGTTTCCAAGAAATGTTTTTAAAATAAGAAGGCGAGTTGACTCATGTTTATTAATTAAACTCGATCTGAACTCGGTGTTTGTAACAGAGGATATTACAAGTGCAGCAGTGTACGAGGGTGTCCGGCGCGTAAGCACGTGGAGCGTGCACTCGACGACGCTATGATGCTTATCGTGACGTACGAAGGAGACCACAACCACGCTTTGGTGCTCGAGACACATCATGACAAAACTGTTTAATTCCGGTCGTTGCCGGCGTGTAATCTGGGCCGTTAGATCTTTGGTCTTTAAAGCAAGTCACTGTTGCTGTGTCCACAACCCAGATTAGTCAACGACAGAGTGGGGCCTCGACTGCACTTTTATATTATTTTCTTTTTGAAAAAAAGGAAAAAAGAAACAAGGCTTTAGCTTTAATTTTTGCCTTCAATTTGAGGGGATAGGGGCACACTAAGGGAAGATAAAGACCAGCGACACGTTGTGGATCTTGATGGAAGTTGAATCATGTGAAAGTCCTTTTCCGTTTATATTTTTTTGGGATAATATTAGCAACTATATATATATATATATATATTTATATCTCGAATCTGATTCTTTTATCAAATGAATTCAAGAATTATTAACAACATCAAATGATTCAAATTAACTGAAGTTAGTAGAGTTAACTTCCATCAACAACAAAACTCATTATTTAAAGTGGGAAATATAGTTCTATCTTTTTAACTAAAGAAAATAAATTTCTAAAATTGTTTGCAAAAAGGCAGCTAACATAGTGCAAAATTTAGTCAAAATTGAAAAAGCTTTGCGACAAAATTCTTCCTGTGCATTAGCTGTTGGATGCAGGAAGACAACTATTGTGATCTAAATGCTTTGTTAATAGATTTTTCTAGAAATTCCAAAAATTCTTGTGTGTTTATGAAAATAGATGATTGTCTGTCCCAAAAAAAATCTAAAGCGGTTTGATAAGCCCCATCCATTAACATCATTGAAAATTTAAATGTTGCAAAATTACTTTAAAAAATTTATAAGCAATAACTCTTTTATTTTATGTGAACTAGCATGTCAACTAAAAATCTAGTAGCCTCAAAAGTAGAAAGGAAACATTGGCGGATCGAGTTAACAGATCCAGACAATCCTCTGATGAGAGCTTTAATTATTGGATTACTACATAAATTGCAACCTAAGGATCTTAAGATTCCATGACTTGGATATTAAAAGAATCAGGAGTCATAGGTTGTTTCTCCATTCTACGACTTTCGCTCGTGGATTCGCCTTTGTTCCTCGTATCGTCCAACCATACTTCCAATGTGGACTGTACTACATTGTCGAATATCCCTTTCTTGAATTTGCTACCCATCTTAAAAAAAAAATGATTCAGATTTTGTTAATTGGTGTATGCAACTATGCATATGACTAGGCATGTGGTTATGTATACACTTACTTGTGTAACAAGGGCATATAGTGGCAATGTACTGTAACTGCAAAGCACTTGGACTAACACTCTGTTTGAACAAAGAGCCAATCAGATCAAACCAAAATATTAGCTAAACCTTTGAACTTCATAGGTCTGTTAATTAGAGGTTAAAGAGTACATGTTCTTACCCCATAACGAGTCGTGGGATAAGGAAGCCTATTTTCTCCATAATACATGAACGTATTCCGTATGTGAACTGATGATATAAGATGGAGAAATCGTTAATACGAATGTGATTCTTCCAAACACCAATTTCTGAAGAAAAAATAAAGTGAAGCTGAAGGTTGAAAAGGGAAGTACCAAAATCCAGAAGAAGAAAGCTATCTCAAATGAATTCTGAAAGAGGATGAAGTGGATGAGTTGGAGAACAATGCCTGGCCTATGGAACCAAAAGAGTTCATCAGAAGGTGTGATGACTGCTTCTTCTGCGCGGTCTCGCTTCTCGGAAACATCCACGGCTAAGCTACTTATTATGTTTTCCAATTTGGCACCCACCATTAGCAACAGCTGCATTTTTGAAACACAAAGTTTTAACCATTCAAAAAGATACACAAGAGTTAAAATTTGTAGAAAATGTCCAATTCAAGAACTTACGATCAAAGGCAAGAAAGACAACCAGAAGTAGGTGTTCCAGCCTCCAACATTCAGCAGCAAAAAGACGACGACAAAGAGCCAGAGATACCAGCTTTATATTTATATATGACCACATCAACAAAAATAAGTCAGACAAAACTGATCAAACAATTGGTGTGTTTAAATAAAGTGCAGCTGATTAATTAATTTACCTTATGCTCACAACTTTCTTGAAATCTATTTCCAATGTTCTTAGCATGTACTTGTGAAAATCAAATGATGGGTTTGTGGGGCAATGGGTCTGGCAAGGAGAATGAAATACACTTATTGTTACATAAGAGATTTGGTAAAAGAAATAATTTGTGGGAAAAAAGACTATAAAGTAAGACCAAGATAAACCCTTGTCGCAGAGCTATATATTCTGATTTGGTGACAGAACCATAAAACTGCTTGAAGAATGATCTCTGCAAGAACAGTACACATTGAATAATCTCATCAGAAATCAAATAAGATATTAATTAGTAGATAATCTTATTCATGTATGTTTAACACTTTTGACATAACTCACCAGCCAGCTG
The DNA here is from genome assembly GCA_028015245.1 of Cardamine occulta. NCBI lineage: Eukaryota > Viridiplantae > Streptophyta > Magnoliopsida > Brassicales > Brassicaceae > Cardamine > Cardamine occulta. Next base: position 13,672,239 of record CM051387.1, read on the forward strand.
ATGACAACAGATCTTCTCCAGAATCCTCCAGCATGCTTCTCGAAGAATTCGTGATTTGCGTTAAATAACTCGTGAATGGCATGAGCGTGAGCGTGAGCATGACCACGCTTTGGTGTGCCTGCGACATTTTCTTATTTATTTTGCGGTGTTTTTAAGGCGCAAAATTGTTAATACTATTGTCGACTCTTACCCTTTTGAGAGGGACGTTTCTTGAACCAATCCTCCCAATGCTTCCATTGTTGTATCTAACATATAATTTCAGGTCAATATAAATTCAAGGTTGTTTTTTGAGTTGTACAAAAAAGATATAAAAGCAAGTTACGTTACCCTGGCTCCTCCAAGAACCATGGTTGAGGCACAGAAGATAACGTGGAAAACCGCTAGCACGAAGATGAAGATATGGAGTTGATGCAATGCTTCCACAGATACTAACGGAACCTGACCCTGCAACCAAAGCAAGAGATCAATGCTTAATAGAAAAAGGATCTAGTAAGAGAGAGGTAATGAGCAAAAAAGATAAAGATGATTTGCCTTGGCAGCACATTGGTCTGGACTTTCTCCTGCTGAAAGGAGATGTCGAGCATTGATGATAAGCGAATGAGATGATTCTGGAGCATGATGCTTCTCCACTGGCTTCTTACAAGGAAACATGTTGTTTACAAGAGCTGGTGGGACACAGATATGCCTAATTGCTGCCTGAGATACCGTCAACATAAGGGAGATGAATCCGAGGAGCATCAGTTCTGTGTCAAGGACATCAATATGGTCAGGTCAGGTGTAATCAAATCAACAGATTCTTGTTTGAAATTGCAGAGGAATTTGAAGGAAGAAAGAAACCTTCTTTGAGTTTCTGCAAGGCTTCGAACAAAGCATCTTGTCGTCTACGCTTCAGACACTGGAACAGAGAAGAATGGAGAGTTTGAAGAAGAATTGACATAAAAACTCAAGATTTTTACAGACAGAGACATTGGTATTTTACCTTTCCAAGATGATGAAGACCACGTTCAGCGAGAAGAGATAAGAGAACAATGATGAAACAGATAAATGCAACGACCCATGTGGGTGTATATTCAAGAGACCCAGACATCGATTCTGCCATTTCTGTACCTCAAGGAGACAACTCTTAATTATTATTATTTAAAGCAGAGAATATAAAAACGGAAGTAGTCGAGGGAAAAGAATAGAGAGAAAGAACAATCTTTGGGTTATCTCTACTAGTAAAAGCAAACAACCTTTCTTCTGTCTCACGCAACTACTTATAAATTCGAAAACAAAGAATATACACTATACACCTTACAAAACCCAAAAAGAGAGTAATGTTTGGTTTCTCAGGCCACATTTTATGTAATAATCTAAAGAAAACTACTTCACTTTTTCAGGACATGAAACTACTTTTTATTTATCTCACGCAACTACTTATAAATTCGAAAACAAAGAATATACACTGTGCACCTTACAAAACCCAAAAAGAGAGTAATGTTTGGTTTCTCAGGCCACATTTTATGTAATAAGCTAAAGAAAACTACTTCACTTTTTCAGGACATGAAACTACTTTTAATTTAGGCAAAAAAAAAGATGACTTATTACATTTCTAAAATTTGTTTAGTTTCTTTAAGGTGTCCAAGGTGCTGGAGGAGGCGGTGTGGCAGGGTACAATGGAGGAACGGCAGAGAACATTGTGTTTCTGTCAATACCACCATACGCTCCCTCTCCTGATAAAGCCACCAGAGCAGCGACCAGACCTGCATTGCCCGCTAGAGTTGGCTCTGTGTAGTTGTAGTTTGAACGAACGTCGTGGAACTCATCCTTCTTGTCCGGTCCAGCAACCATTGCTCCAACAATAATGTTTGGGTTTTCTTTTTTGGTGTCTCTCCATTTCCATCCTCCTTTACAGCTTTCTTTCTTTATGTTCTTTGGTATTGAAGCTCCTCTATGATGTACATGTTTCGGGTAACGTTTCCCATAACCTACAACATAGCTCATTTTCCGAGGGTTTTTACCGAGTATGTAATCAATCTGCCAAAACACACACGAAATTCGATGATATTATAATCTTCTTTGTTTTCTTTTCATTTGTGCTTTAAAGAATGCATATATACCTGCGATCTTGAAAATTTGCGTAGCTCATCAGTTTTATAGAAATGAGGGCCACAGTACCAACCAGGAGTATCAGCAGCATCTAGATAATCACTGAATAGTGTGGCTAAAAAAGCAGCATTTGCAGCATATTGTAGAGGCTGTGGACCCCCATGGTTCAACTGGATCAAACCACCTATAGAGATGATACCAATATTATTCTCTTGATCACATTTCCAAAACATGAATTAAGGCAAAATCGCAGACAACTCACCGTTGGTTCTCTTGAATTTGTGGAAATAAGGTAAGTAGGAGCACATAACTACGCCTGTTAGGTTATGAAATGCACTCAAAATTTCTTCATATGGATATCCAGGGCTTAGAAACAGCCTCATCCGAGTCAACAGCAACTATTAAAAAAACCACATAAAGTAAGCTCATCAGCTAATTACAGAATTCCAAAAACAGAACCAAGGATGTCTCATAGACTAACCTGAGCCCCTGGAAGCTTGTTGTCCCAGCTAAATACCCCATAATAAGGGCTATTAAAAAAGGCACCAGCATTCATGGCCATAGTGTGAGTGGTAATTTCTTTAAGATAGGTTACATTTCCAGTAGCATAATACAACCAAGCCCCACCCCATAAAAGCTCATCTGAGACCTTGCTAGAGTTATAAAACTTGCTACCCTCTTGAGATTTTTTAGTGTAACTTTCTTTGTTAGCCATTGCAAACTTAAGGAGCGTCGTAGCACCGCGAACAAGCGTTTTCGAATAATCTTTGTTGTCTTTGAATACAATGGATGCAGAAGCCAAAGCAGCTGCCATCTCTCCAGCAAGATCCGCGCAGCTACTGTAGCATTGAAACACTTGCCTTTTATAATCAATGTCCTCAGGACGCATCCAACAGTAATGCTCATTATTCAATTCACTTTCTCTTCCACCGGTAGTCCCAATTCCGACCTGTGAGAAAAAAGCAAACGTTTAATTAAACCCACAAGTATGATTGCTTTTCTAAGTGGCCTAGAATATACGTGTGTTTAATACCTGTTCCACCATCATATAGATTATATCAGCACTACTATTAAAGGTCTTGAGAAAATAGTCAGCTCCCCATTTAATGAGTCCTTTAACATGGTTAAGCTCTCCAGCAGCTTCATACTTTGCACTGTATTCAATCACACTCCAGCTCAACATGGTCATTGCATAAGACATTGGGAAGTTGAATTTGATAGCATCTCCAGCATCATAATAGCCTCCTACCAAATCTTTATAGCATTGTCCTGGATCACCTTTCCCATCTTGTAGACAAGAATCACCTCTCCATGTTACGTTATTACTCTTAGGAAGTTTCCCAGCTGTAACAACATAAGAAATCAGATTAAGACATAATAAATCATGCATTATACAAGTTAGTGCTTACATCGTTGAGCATTGAAGAACATGAGAGCTTTGTGGAGAGCGAGAGTGTAATTATCTGGTTGTGGTGGCTTGTGTTTGTGGTGTGGAACAGTTTTGACGATCACAGTTATGAATCCGGCGAGAGATGCGGTTAGTAGAATGGTTCCAAGAGTCCAGAGAAAGATTTTGCGGCTGACTAAGATACAGCCGAGATCGACGTACTTCTTCTTCTTTTTAACGGGTGGTCCGAGAAGCCAGCTTTGTTGTGTCTCGTCCAGAGGCCGTGGAAGAGCTGCACGGTCTAGTTCGTGTAGGTTTCGACTACGGTAGTCGTGGGTGATGGAGTCAGCCGCATTGATCTCCAAAGGACCGCCCCACGGATCACGTCCGTACATAGTGTTGATCAGTCTGAATCGGATCAGATCTGTGGTGAGTTGTTTGAGAGAAGAGGAAGAGGAAGAGTCGGAGTGTGTTGTTGAAAGGTGCAAAACTGGTAAGTGAAGAAGAATGTGAGCTGAGAGCGTAAGTTAGTCAATAGTTTGCCACGTGGAATCCGGTCATGATGCAATTTGGATTCGATGCTTCAATTCTTTTTTTCTTTTTTTTTTTGTAACGTCCGGATTTTATGTTGCCACGTGCGATTCGGTCATTGTATGAATGCATTTGCAGATTTGCTTATACTAAGTACGGTTTTTTTTTTTTTTTTTTTTATTGGAAGCGTGAGTATATGAAATTGTATATTATACAGAGCATATCTTAATAACTTGATGTTTTTTTGTCATCGTATGAACATAATTTGGGCTTGGTAATTATTAATGATTTTGATTGAAGAATATTGCGTTTGCGTTGCTGATTAAACTTTACCATATGCGTATGTAGCGTATATTATGTGAAAATGTATCTTATTGTGACGCACGGATGAGATTCTTGGGAATATCACTGTCAAATCTTATTTTCAAACAGTGATCATCTTCCAATCAGATTTGTCATCAAGCAACAAATTGTGTCGTGACAACTACTTTGAATTTGTAAGTGTCCCTACCTACTACTTTTGTTTTTTATGTGGTACAGCTGATCAATGTTAGTCATAATTGATAGCAAATCTTAGCGATTAAGCCATACAAACATAGCAAATCAGCTTTTAAGACACACACCGCCTTTACTTAGAATTAGATTTCTCGCATTGTTTGGGATTTGCAAATATAGAAATCCATAATTCATTAACCAATTTCTTTTTATATAATTTACATTAACCAAAAAAATCCTTAATTGGCTAAGAGAAACTTTCTCACTGTAGCACAAACTATGGTTATTAAGGTTTGCTTTTTTCCATTTGCAATTTGAAATTTACAAATAATGACTAGAATATAACATCTAAATGTAAACGCAAATACAAAGTTTCTTTAAGTTGATAGTGATGATGATGATGATGATGATGTAATGGGAAGATGCAAAGATACATGTAACATGTCAAAGATGTTGAATTATGCTCATAGATCGATTTCATTATTGCTAAATCACGGGAAGAAACAACGAACTAGATTGGAACTTAACTCGATAACACAACCGAATATTCCCACTGATCTCTTGGCTGTAGCTGCATCTGGTTCTACGATGGGGACGCCACAAGTTGGATTAGGCACCAGGTACTGCTGATAAGACTGGTAAATGCAAACATCAGCCACTTGAGACAACAACGGGTTTGTCTCAACGATAGTTTCTTCTTGTTGGTGAGGCAACTGAGTATTCCAAAGAAATGCTGAGGCCTCTGGCGGACAAAGACTCTGAGTCTCATCGAACCAAAACGGCAGAGAAGGTGCTGTGGGCTCAACCGCTACTGTTGCTCCCATGGAGGAGTACTCACAAGAGCAATGGTGAGGCTGAGATGAGCTAGCTTGCTTACGTTTCCTCTTCTTTCTTGACCAGAACTTGAGCTTCTTCATTGCTTTCATAACCTTCATTGGGTAATGCTCAAGGCTTAGAAATGGTCTTTGCGGCTTGTATCAAAAGGAGACAAGTTTGTAACCGTTGTAGAACAAAAAAAATAAAAAACAAAAGAAAGAAAAAAACATCATTTGCTCTTCTTTTTATCTTTTTAGGATTTTCAAACTTTGTGACCGTTTGATTATCACAATCTTGCAGAGGCCCCACAGGCTCTACCACTAGCTAGTAATGACATGTGACATCCTTATCTATGTACACGTACGCTTTTCCGGTTTGGCAATCACTGAAATAGATTCCAAGTGTAAAAGTGAAATTCTTCTTCCATGTAAAGATTGTTTCAGACAAGGGTTTTAGCTCCTCTTCAAAGAACACATGAAAAATTCACTTGGTAAAGAGGAATGTTGCTGGTCTTTAAAAAAAAAAAACATGTAACTACTTATCTTGAAAAAAGAGAGCAGCAGATGCGATATTGCTGGTCTACAATATAAGATTACTTAAAAGTAGAATAAGATTTGTATCCAGGGGAAGACTAGGGCCAAGCAAAAAGCTCACTTTTTAAGGAACATATTCCTGAACTCGTCATTTGACTTTGGCGTCTCATCTGTGCTGGGTTTGGGTATCGTGTAGCCGAGTGGTTTAACATTTCTTGGAACAGCGAACGTGTTCTTACCCCTCAATTCGACTTCATTTCCTCGCCTTTCACCCTCAGTTTCTCCACCAAGTGGTGGTGCCTTGGCCTTGTCAGAAATCTGGGACGCACCCTTTGAACTCCCAGAACCTTCTATGGAAGCAAAAATATACCAGATTAAAACTATTCACACCAGAAGCAGCTGAATTCCATACATGGGGGCTTTATGAGGAAAACCAGAAAGAGAGATAGATTCTCACCATTTCCACGCCTAGTGAATTCCTTTTTACCCTTCTTTGGATTTGACCGAGCTATACTGATCCTCTTACCAAGAAACATCTTTCTGTTCTTTGCTATAGCTGCTGCAAGGTGTTCATCATCCACAAAATCGACATATGCCAGTCCCTGCAAGACACAAGAGCATCGAGCATATTAAGCCACCATACTGGCATAATTCATTAAAACATGCATAAGGTGTGTCAGAGAGAGACCCTTGGTTTTCCAGTGTCTTTGTGAAGGAGAATGCGAATGGAATCCACCCCTCCAACATCGCTAAAAAACTTATGGATATCTTCCTCTTGTACCTGCCAACAACAATATTAGCTTGTATCGGACAATCCCACAAATGTAATTTCAGTAGGCTGTCTTGGTAAATTTGATAAGAAGCTCATATACTTACCTTGACACTGAGATTTGAAAGAAAAGCTGTACACTCGTCTGTATAAACTTTCGGCTTCACTGGTTTGACGTCCTCGGTCTCTTCTTTATTCGAATTAGCTGCCTTTCTATTCTCTACTTTAACGCTTTTTGTGTTTGGTACAGTTTCACTCTGACCTTCTACCTCCACTTCATTCACTTTTTGAGCCTTCCTCTTTTGCCGCTTAGCCAAAGACTCTTCTTCTACATTCGGTCCTGCTTTTCTCTTTTCGCGTGTACTCTTTTGAGAGTTATGCTCTTTCAGGCCAGCTGGCGGTTTGACTGGTGGAGACTCTTGTTGTAACCTAATCAATTGTAGCTCTTCCAAGCGTGGCATTACCTACAGAACAACATTTTAGTAACTCGTATAATTTACAGCCTCCACAACTTTCTGAATATTTTTTTTAGCACGAAATGTGTTGCTCTTAACACTGAACATCAGAGTCAAATATAGGGAAACAGAATTTAGGAAGCCATGAACAGCGCAGTAGACATGTACCGAATCTTAATTTAACAGATCGATCAAGTGTATTTATCACATCAGAGTTAACAAATAATTCAAAACCAGAAAAAATTATCAATAATACCTTTAGAACTGCATGATCATAAGTTTCCAAATCTCCATGCTCCCTTTCAAACCGCAACCATCCTTGGCATATGTCCTGGAAAATTGCCATTCTTAGGAAATATATATAGGCATCTAGAAATTATACGTTTATACAGCTCTCATGTTTCAAAGAATTGTCATGTAATGCAAATCTTCCCCATCCATCAAAAACAGAAAAACTCAACAAGAGAAAAGAAGAGAAACATTGTCTGATTGAATCTAAAATGCTTGCATTTCAGTTGCCACATCTATATATAATTTCTCTACTTTCCATTTAATAGACTGTGCCATTTCAGTTGCATGTGAAGCTAAAGAATGTGTTCTCAATTTTAAATAGATCCTACTTAAATAACAAAATAAAAAATTACTGTAACACATAAAACAAGAGGGAAGCGAGTGCATACTTCTGAGCCAGTCCCGTCAAACTTTCTTGTATAGCACCTCCGATAAATAGACCTAGCTTCCTTTATATGCCCCAACCGCACTTCCATATCAATGTATGCATGCCAGGCTGCTAGCATCCCACCACTAGAGAGAACCATAGTGAATCAGATTGCCTTGTTCTGACAAATGCTGTAATCTTCCTGGATTATTTAAAGTTTAAATCTGTAATTAAGCAAATATAGAGGATATGTTTGCAAACCTCTTCTTCAGAAAGTTATCCCATACACCTCGTGCTCCAGCTAGATCTTTTCCAATATTAAGTTCCAAGTTAGCCCAATAAGCGTGCAAATGCAGCAAACTGTCTATATTTTGCATGTGAGGCGTTAGGTAATCTGATGCTTGCTGACAGGAAAGAAGCATTGAATTAACAACTCTAGTGATTCAGAATAGGTTCAAATCAGGAGTAAAGCTAAATAAAGTAACTAAGTTTACAGAAACGGTAACCAATATAGCCTTGCAAATGGAAAGTTACGAAAAGAATGCAATTAACTAAAAAAACTGCAACCATAAAAAGATCTTGAAAGCTGGGAACATGTATTTGAAGATACTATTGATGGTAAAAGCATCAGACAAACCTGAAAAGTTTCTCTTATCAGGGAATAATCCAAAGTCTCTACCATCCTAGTTGATAACATTCTCCTTCTCAGGCCATCTACTCGAGTGAGGTATAAATCCAGGTACTGATGAGAAACATCTCATAAGTAAAAGATGGATAGAAATGGATACATGCTAGAAAATGGATTAAAAAATATGAAAGAAAAAATTGTACCTCCTCAAAGGAGGAAAATGTGCACTGCAATGACTTCTCAAAGACCTGTGCGCAACAATTTGAATAATAGGATATTCTCATTACAACTTTCTGAAAACCTCATAGCATAACATAAAGGAGATGGTAAGAGGAATATAACAGACAAAAATAATGTTAGGCAACTATCCTTTCCTTCACTATATTTCTTTTGTTTTCATTTAAACTATTGAGACTTACAGCATAGATCTCTTTCTCAGATGCAGAACCACGCTCTAAAGCAAGCAAATAACGTGCCCAGAGATCTCCAGTCCATGGGCAACTTCTAGTCGCCCTAGAATAGGCATGCGTTATAGCTTTTCCAACCTGAAGCAGAAAGTCCAGAGTGCAGATCAAGTAGAAATTGTGAAAAGAAAAACCTCCAAAAAAAGAACATTTAGAAAAGATGATAGATAAAAAAAGGCCAGAAAGAAACTATATAACTAGTTCTTGACAAACCTTCAAAGTTTTATCAAGATAGACTGTGTAGTCTACCCACAAGTCACTTGAAACCGGGTATTCAGCCACAGCACGTTCATATATAGCTTGAACTCGGGTAGGATCTCCAGAAGCCTTCTCAAACTTTATATAATTCTATAAAAAATAATTACAACCATCACATTTCTTTTACTTGATAAAGCCAATTACAGGAACAAAAAGAGAGGGAAAGTAAAAAAAAAAAAGATAGAAGAGAAGCAAACAACATGCCCAAGTCCGCAGATTCAGAATCCTTACAAAATATGATCACAGATGGTAGACATATTACAATCCAACTTCCACACAACATTTATGACAAATATCAGCTGCACTATAAACCATACTTACCATGAATTCCTGAAACTTTTCTATGTCAGATACATCTTTCTTAGATATGTGCTCTTCAAGATGGGCACGCTCACTATACATCTGCTGTGCCTTCTTGTTTGCAGCAGCAACCTGATGAGAAACCTTACTCAAATCATCAGATCCAATATCAAGGTCAATGCCCTGATCCAACTCCCAAGCTTTGTAAGCATTAAGGGTGGAGCTCAAGTTTGCCAGCGGAACAGACAGGTGACGGTGGAATATACTTCTAATCCTTTGTATCTGTTTATTCCTCTCCTGTAAAATAAAACTATATTCATGATTCCAAAAAGAACTATAAACATACGTAAACAGACAGACTTATTTCTACTTAAGAACATAGAGACCACTAGCTCTTGTTTATAACAAGGTGTTACTTCTTTCCACTGAAAACTGTGCGCAACAAACCACAACGTACTTCTATTCACTTTGTCTAGGAATCATCCTAGAACACAAACCTTGCAAACATGCAGCTAGACTACAGTGAATGAAATGTAGATGAACAAAATCAAGAAAATGGATTTAACCTCAACGTCAGCCTCATCAATACTGTCTAAGACGCCTTGCTCAAATTCTCTATATCCTTCCCATATTCTATAGCCTTCAGTAACATGGAAGCCCGCAGCCGGAATAGCACGTTCAAAAAGACTCCTCATTTTGGAAATACCATCAGATGTGTATCCATGGACTGATGGATCAAATTCTTGCAAAAAGTTCAGGTAGTCACACCAAAGAGATACAGACTGCAGAAAAAGAAGAGCCATAAGCTTATTAAATTCAATGTAGAATGCATTATTAGTCGAACAATAGATCATAAAGCCTCACTATCTTATAATCAATAGAAGAAGAAACTTGAAATACTAAAATATAGAAGATTATTCAAGCTTTAATAATCCTAACAGAACAACTTGAAATAGCATACCAGAGTATTTCTTCGGTCAATCTATCAAACAAACCCTTCCCACCAATATGGTAATAATATATGACTACCAAAGCTTTTATTTTAGCTGTTGTTTTCCAGTACAGAAGTTCATACCTGATAATCAGAAAGTCCCCGTTCATAAAGCATCACAATTTCAGGTACCTTATCACTGCAAAAGAGAGATAATATAACAAAACTTTCAGAGGGCGTGTTATGAATTGCGTAAAAAATAATGATCAAAGGAAACTATCTGAAGCCCAGGATAAACCAGACGTATGAGCAATAGATAATTTAAGAGCTAAAAAACAGTAAAATATTATTTTACCTAGAAGCTAGAGAAGCTTCATCCCTTGCCCAGTCTAGCCACAAAGAAGGACTCAATGGAAATATGGCACTCATAGCTTCCCTTGCTTGTCTTAGCTTTTCAAGGTTGGCTGTTTTCCTAAGAAGCTTTATATACTGAAATAAGAAAGCCAAAAAAGTCAGAGAAACTATAACCAAGCAAACCATTTATCTCCAACATGAGAGAAGAAAATGCACAAGTTCAAAGTTTCTCAAAAAACACACAGCAGTAACATGATTGAACAATACGAAGTTGCCAGTGAAACATGAAATTTCTGTATTAAAAAGGTTTCATTTCATTTGACTCCTAAGAAATCGTAAATGGAGATTAGCAAAATCAGCTCAACTACGATGTTCTGAGTGAGCTAAGAAGACATTTCTAGCAAAAGGAAAGGAGGAGGGTGATTGTTACTTGGACATAAGCATCGTAGTTGTAAGGGTTTGCGGAGAGCTCCGACTCAAGGGTTTCAATCTGACGATTCGACTCGGCCTCATCCTCCGATTCGGAATCAGACTCGCCGGAATTATCCGACGATGGGGAATGAGCTCTGGCAGCTCCAAGGTTTTCGGTAGAAGCGTCGTCCATCTTCTGTTCGCTGGTAGTGAGTAGTTCAGTGTCATCCATCTTCAGAAATTTCCGAGTTGTGGCTTTTTGAGTTTAGGGTTTAAAATCTGCAAATTAGGGTTTCTGTGTGTTAAACTCTGGCGACTGTAACGACCAAATTGCAATCCCTCTCCGGCCTCGCGACGCCTTTCTCTAACACCGCTACTCCTTAACGTGGGGAATTATTATTTACTTGGTGTTGTTAATTTTGAAAAGTTTTTTTTTTATTATTGTAATCATAGTCAATTAATCATCTTAATGTTTTAAAATTTTACTTTAAGATGCGATATTTTAAATACCTCAAATTCAAATGTTTTTTTTAAACACATAATTATGTAACTTTTTTTTTGGGGTCAACAACTAATTTTATGTAAAAACTTTAATATAGCACGAATCATCAATGAAAAGACTGTCCTTTTTGAATTTTTTTTTAAGGAGCAACTATACAAATAAAAAAAATCAAATATCTTTAGTTTGATCTTTTTTTTTTCTTATCCGGGAATCAACTATTCATTGTTTATTTGTAGCTAATTTTTTTTCAAATACATTGTTAATTGGTGACGAGATAGTGGAGTATTAACGATGGATTTGCAGTGTTTTTAGCAACGAACATTGAAAACAAATAAAATTACCCATTTTTATCACTAATATTTTTTTTTGTCCCTAATTAATTACAAGGTCTTGAGTTAGCACAGAAATAAAAATTTAACCTTTTGTCTCCCGTTTATTATTTTTTAACATATTTACGATCATACACCTGCACCAGTATGAATCCACATTACCTGAATGTGATGCCAAACATTTGCCAGACAAGTGCACATGTCCAGTGTGAAAAGTGAAAACGGTTAATTACAATCTCCAACCGTTGTAATACTATACGGATCTCATCTCATGGTAACTAAAATTCCACGATTCATTCACCTCTACGCATTTATATATATAAGGCACGCACTATAGCTAGAGTCCATCCATTATCAAGAAGCAGAACAAGAAAAAAAAAAATAGAGAACACAGCATGAGTGGCTATTCCAAAATGGATTCACCCGACCCGGTCGATCCCCAGACCCACAAGCCCGATCCGGAATCTGTTGAAATGATCAAACCAAGGCTGAGCAGGAACAGGTCAGTGTCTGCATCAGCACAAGCGGTTCCCTCAACAGTGAAGACTGCTATGTCTATGAGAAGATCTTCCTCTGTCTCTGAACGCTATTGTAGAATCTATGACCAGAGCTCTGCCACGTGGCCTCTTCCTTTCCCTGAAGAAGATGAAGACGAAAATGATAAAGGCAAGGTGCAGACGAAGAAGAAGAGCAACAGCATCAAGAGAAAAGCATTCGTAAAGGCTTGTAAGCGTTTTTTTGGGATCTCGTGAATTCTTTTTGTTTTCATCTATATCATATAATATATCTCATTGTTATTTTCCGAATAGAGAGTGTCGTCGATCTTTTTTTCTTGAAACGTTTAATACAAGAACATTATCCTTATAATTGTTATCGATTGTTTCGAATCTTGGATCAGTGGTTTAACGTATTTTGCTTTCTTGATGAGATTACACTATTCAGATTTTTTTTTTTTTTAAATCTTTTATTGAAACTTACAAACCACTTGCGTTATTAATACTATAGAGACGTTGTTGTGTTTTGTACGTATAAATCCGGAAAAAAAAAACAGACGCTGTCTAAAGATAATATTTAACAAATATCATACAACCAATGAAATGAATAAACTGAATATTATATATTTGGAAGATGAAGTTGACCCTTGACCCCTTGACTCCAAGATTGTCTTGTTGTGATAAACTCGAGCAAGACTCGTCGAAGCCAATGCACTTCACATGGAGTTCGATTTCTTTGTTCTTTCTTTAATATTACTGATTGTTTCTGATATAAACAACTTAAAAGATTAAAATATGTTAATCAAAACGTCTCAAGCTGATTAAACTACTTTGTTAAGCTATGAGTAACCGTATAGATTAGTCTTTTTCCTATACTGTTACGTTACCTTAACATTCTCTAGATCAAAATATATAATTCGTTTTTTTTTCTATGTCTACAGTGATTTCATCTCTCGTTTGGAATCCATAAAGCGTATCTCCCACCCACACTTATAATGATCCTAGATCTTGCCTTATTTTTCCACAAGATCAACATCCTAGTTATCTTTCAATTTATATCATCATTCAATTTTAGACGATTACTCATCTTTCTCTTCAAATCTTAATCCGGATCTGCTTTTAGTAATCCTAAAGTATAGAAATGCTCGTAAAAGTTGTATGAAATTTCGAAGAATTTTGGATATAAGTGACCCGTGGCTTTTGAGACACATGGTAAGAGAGGTGGGCTTTAGTGAAGAGTCTAGATGTTTCTGATGAGAGAAATCTGGATACCTCTAGGATGGGTGTCAAACTCACTAACACTTGTTGGCCTAGTGAAGCCCATCTATCCATATCCATTTTACAAGAATAAACTAAGTGGCGGCTTCTGATGAGTTTATTATATTCACAGCAATTTTAGTATCCAATGCATATATCATAACGTTAACGTACACGTATGCGTATCGCTTGATTATTTTTCTGACCATGATATAAAAAATGATACTACTATTTGATAGTAATTCAGAAGTCAAAACGAGACAACTCAAGACAACGTATACGTAAGCTCACAAATTCAAAAACTAAATGTGGCTATTAATGTGTAAAAAAAAAAAACTAAATGTGTATTTTAATTGGATTTAAAGTTCCAAGCTAGATCTTGAATTATTCCAACAATATTGATTTTGGAATCTTTATCAAAATGTGGTAACTCAATTAACAAATTTTTTGAAAATACTTAGATTCTGGTGATTTAGAAACCCAAATGAAAAGCATATAAATCTGTAATGTATATTAATAAAAAAATCTTCATAATAAACACGCAAAGAAATCTGTCCAACAAATTAGGTTTCCCTCTTCCCAGGTAACACTTGTTTAAAAAAATTGATCTTATCTCACCTTTTTAGTAGATCTCTCTCTGAAATATGACACATTTCGAGCAAGAAAATATTTGGTCGCTGTTGGCATGTCATCGTTATAGGTGCATTATACTAAAATTCTTTTTAGAAAAAATAATAGTACGAATAAAAATCCCAGCAAAGCATGTAATAATGTAACAAGCAGGCTGTCAAATCATCATCACATAAATATTTATTATATAAATAGTGGAGTATAAAACTTTAAAAAAAATGGAATGGAAGAGTAAAGAGAAGATCAATGGCCATACACAATTCCCCATTTTTTGACCAGCAGTGGACTTTTCTTCCTAAACCAAAAAACCAAAACTGTTTTTTAGTAATTTTTACTTACCTGTTACCATCTACCTTCTTCTTTAATCACTTTTGATTATTTGACACAAACATAATTAACAAAACCTAATTTACTGCCCTTTGGATTCAGACTTTTCTTCTTCCTCCTTCCTTCCCAAATCTCTCCTTAATCCTAATCCACGTTACTCGTCTCCATCGAGGATTCTTCTCAGCGTTCGTTTAGATCTTGTTTGTTTTTGAGGTCTGTCGGCGATGTCTACCTTAACGGTTCTCCTCTAGTCATATGTTTGAAACAAACGTACTTGACCTGAAACTTCTTTCAAGGTCCAAACTTTTTGCAGTCTTACTATTGACTTTTTCAGCTTCTATTGAATTATTGTTGAGACATTTGGACTTGGTCGTTTCTCCTAGATTCTTCTTCTAGGTCATTCAGCTATGATTTGGTATTATTCTTGGAAATTACGGTTTCGATTATTGCTCAGATTTTCTGGGCTAAAAATGGAAAATTTTCAACTTGTATAACATTTTCCGGAAAAAACCAAAGTTTTTCATTCTGGGCTAATTAATACTCTTTTGCTGACTTTAGTTTTTCCAAAAGAAGTGTTGAGCTGCAGCATGGCACTTCGGCTACCAGCTTCGAAAGCAGCTGAAGTTGCGATTGGATCAATTGGCTGCGGTTATGATCTAGCTTTTGATGTACGGTTGAAGTATTGCAAAGGAGATTCTAGACTACTTGACATTAATGACGGTGATGACAATTCTGAGATTGTTTTACCTGGTGGAATCTCAATCCCTAATGTTTCAAAGTCTATCAAATGCGATAAAGGGGAGCGCATGCGGTTTAGGTCTGATATTCTTCCTTTCCAACAGGTATATTTCTCATATTTGTACCCTTGTTTGAATTTTTATGTTGGTCTTTCAAGTATTGGGTTGTGTTGTTGTAGGTTTTGAGTAGATAAGAGAGCCATATGTTGAAACCTTTAGCTAGTTTCCTTGTACATTATCAGTCCTCTGAGCTATGATCTAGAGATTGAGTTTCCTACATAGCGTTCTGGATGCTTAGTTGTTTATATTTTATATTTTGGTTTTCTAGATGGCAGAGCAGTTTAATCAGGAAGTATCTCTGGCTGGTAAAATACCGTCAGGTCTCTTCAATGCGATGTTTGAATTCTCAAGCTGTTGGCAGAAAGATGCAGCATATACCAAAAACCTTGCTTTTGATGGGATATTCATTTCATTATACACTGTTGCTTTAGACAAATCTCAATTGCTCCTCCGTGAGCATGTAAAGCGGGCCGTCCCATCTTCATGGGACCCTGCTGCATTAGCAAGGTGATGTGCTGTCTTCATAATAGGGTTGTATTATTCTATTGAAGGTTACTTACAGCTGCAGTTCTTCTATGAAATTGTTTGATGATATGGCAATAACATGGCAAGAATCTATAGTTTGATGGGATTTTTGTTGCAACAGTTATGTGTATTAGTCCATATTCTTTCAGGCGATCAGCAATTCATTTCCTTGGCCCAGTTTCTTTGTATCTGGGTGGTCAAACTGTTTCTGTTACTTGTTGCCGGCATGGTTCCATTAGTAACAATTCATTATTAATTGGAGGCGGGGGTTTACAACTAACACACTCAATGTTTCTTTGCCAGGTTTATAGATATTTATGGGACGCATATAATTATTGGTGTTAATATGGGAGGGAAAGATGTGATTTATGCGAAACAGCAACACTCCTCAAAACTTCAACCAGATGAGCTTCAGAAAAGGTTAAAAGAGGTGGCAGATAAGAGGTTTGTGGAAGCTAGCGGAATGAATAATATGGCTTCAGAAAGAACCCAAGCAAGTAGTAAGGTCTGTGAAACAGTTACTATTTTTTTGTTCCCCTTCTTCAAAACTTTCTTATTAATATATTGACTGGATGTAAGATGTGCTGTGGGCCTGTGGCTGTTTGACATCTAGAGGAATTATACTAACAATCTAGTGTTGCAACTCTGAAGTCTGTAATTCATGTTGTTTCAGGTGGAAACGAAGGAGCAACGCTTGAGATTTGCAGATACCTGTTCATTGGGCTCTTATGCAAATAAGGAGGTAATTTCTACTGGTACCAGAACTAATCATAAAAGACATGTTATTGTGTGTGTTGGCTTCTTTTCTCATGAGTTACATGTATTTGTAGGACATTGTTTTCATGGGTAATAGGCGAGGTGGAAACGAAAATAAAAATCTAACGCATAATGAATGGCTGCAAACTGTTCAGATGGAGCCTGATGTTATCTCAATGTCCTTTATTCCAATTACGTCTTTGCTAAATGGAGTTCCAGGAAGTGGATTCTTAAGCCATGCCATAAATCTGTATCTAAGATGTAAGCCAACTCTATCATTCTCACTGTGTGCATTTTTAATCTTTATTGGTTTATTCTTCACTGTAGTGGTTTCTTCTACGTTTGGATTAGAAGTTTGATATAGGTAAGAACAGTATAATCCCAAATGATAAATATATCCTAAAGTTCCTTTTGTTAATTTTATACCTTAACGCCAAATCCCAACAGAATGTTTGCACTTTGCCAAAATATTTGATGTAGAACTGAAAATGTTTTATTTGAAAAAATGTGATTTTTTTTGTGTGTTTTGTTTTTGTTTTTGCCGAAGGCAGAAATAGTGTCAGTCTTTCTGGAGTTACAGTTAAAAGTTTCATAATCCCCAAGTACAGATGTTTAGATAGGTTGATGAATAGGTGCATTACCAATAATTCTCCTATCAATAAAAGCATAAATTAAAATTTTAGTTAAACCAAAAAAATACTCTGTTTTAATTAGTCCAAAATACTAATATTTTTTGCCATTTGTTATGGTTTGCATAAAATGAAACATGCTACTAGAAAAGAAAAGCCTTGGGTTCACAATCCAATATTATTTGAGGTTTGCTTTTGTAGATAAGCCACCGATTTCAGAGCTACATCAGTTTTTAGAGTTTCAGCTACCAAGGCAGTGGGCACCAGTGTTTAGTGAACTTCCTCTTGGTCCGCAACGGAAGCAACAAAGTTCGGCGTCTCTGCAATTCAGTTTCTTTGGACCTAAGCTATACGTGAATACCATTCCGGTATGGGTTCCTTTCATCCCTAAATATATATAGCTTGCTGATCCTCAAGTCTGATCTCTTTAACATTGCATGGAAGATTCTGCAGGCAATGAGGTTCAGATTTTGTTTAGTGTCCCAAGTCTTGAGATCTTTGTTTCTCGTTTACGTGGTTTCAGGTTGATGTTGGTAAGAGGCCAATCACTGGCATGCGGCTCTACCTAGAAGGTAGAAGAAGCAACCGTTTGGCAATTCATTTGCAGCACCTTTCATCTCTTCCCAAGATATATCAGCTCGAAGATGATCCAAATAAAAGTATCCGACAAGAGTCTCATGATCGTCGATACTTTGAGAAAGTAAACTGGAAGAACTACTCTCACGTCTGCACAGCGCCCGTTGAATCAGATGACGATCTTTCAGTGGTAACAGGTGCGCAGCTTCATGTAGAGAGCCATGGGTTCAAGAACGTGCTCTTCTTGCGCCTTTGTTTCTCGAAAGTTGTTGGAGCGACACTTGTAAAGAATTCTGAATGGGATGAAGCGGTAGGCTTTGCTCCAAAATCAGGACTGATCTCAACGCTAATAAGCCATCACTTCACCGCAGCACAAAAGCCACCACCACGACCAGCAGATGTGAATATAAACTCGGCTATCTATCCTGGCGGACCACCAGTACCCACGCAAGCTCCCAAACTTTTGAAATTTGTGGATACAAGTGAGATGACAAGGGGACCGCAAGAATCACCCGGGTATTGGGTTGTATCGGGTGCAAGATTATTGGTGGAGAAAGGCAAAATCTCACTGAAGGTGAAGTATTCCCTATTGACTGCGATATTGGAAGATGAATCGATGGAGGAACTCTATGAAGGTTAAGAGAAATGGTGATTGTCTGATTCAAAAAGGTTAAAGAGGAAGGCGGAAAATAGGACGTGTGGTGTGCTTGTGTCTGTGTACATTCTTCAATCCTTTTGTCATTTGTAATGTAACGGTGTGTGTGTGTGGGTGTGGTAGGAAGTTATGTCTTGTACATTTCCTATCCTTGTACCAGAGATTTTTGTTCACACGGAGAAGCAAACTAACTACACAAATACACAATGCACCTAAATCCATGAGCCTTTATATTTTTCAAAACATTTATAAATCTGTTAATGTATAAAATCAAATCTTTACTAAACTTCAATGAAAGTTCAATAACTAGTTTACGGACTTGGTCAAAGTAAAACAAATACTAATTGCACGCAAACATTAAATTGGACAAGTGTAGGGAATATTTTAGAAAAAGTTGGGAAGGTCACGTAAGAAAGAGAGTAATAATTCAACTTTGAAACACGGTTGAAAGTCTTAACCAAGGGAGGCTGAGTTTTTTAAGAGAGTCGAATAAGACTCGCCCTCGCCTGTTGACTTCTCATTTCAATACATTAAGAACTTTAACAACCATTTTCAAAACTTAATCGCACGTTCTAATTTGTATATAATTCGATCGTAGTCTTCCATTAATTCTCCAAGCAAACAAAACAACGAAATAGAAAGAAAGAAAAAAACGAAAAAAAATGTCTTCATCATCGTCCCTGACGCAGAGAAACCCGCAGCCAGATGTCTCGCAAGACCAATCGGAGTCTCCTCCAAAACCACGGCTACAGAGACAGCCTTCGTCTACTCAGCGTGCCATGTCACAGACGCTAACGTCAGCTGCAAACTTAGCCAATCTCCTTCCCACGGGAACGCTCTTAGCTTTCCAGTTCCTCATGCCCGTCTTCACATCCAACGGCTCTTGCGATCACTCGACTCACGTTTTAACCACAGTGCTCTTAACGCTCCTAGCTATCTCTTGTTTCCTCAGTTCTTTCACCGACAGCGTCATGGCTGACGACGGTAATGTTTATTACGGGTTCGTCACACACAAGGGCATGTGGGTTTTTGACTACCCTGACCCCTCCGGTTTGGGTTTGCCTGATCTCAGTAAATACCGGATGCAGATTGTTGACTGGATCCACGCTGTTTTATCTGTTCTTGTGTTCGTTGCGGTGGCTCTAAGGGACAAGAACACGGTTGATTGTTTTTATCCAGCGCCGGAGCAAGGAACCAAGAAGGTTTTGGATATTGTTCCGATGGGTGTTGGGGTTATGTGTGGCATGTTGTTCATGGTTTTCCCGGCGAGAAGGCACGGTATCGGATATCCAGTCACCGGAGACAGAGCTCGCCGTTAGATTCTTTTATTTATCTCCAAATACAACACATAAACAATTGGGGTAAAGGTGGTTGACTAATTCGTTTGTGATCGTTTCGTGTTAATTTGTCTATGTGTATTCTTTCTTCTCAATTTCTCATCTACTTCCTATTTTATTAAGAGTGATTAAACTATGTAGTACATTGAGTGCAAAATTATTTGAAGCAAGCAAATCTTATAATATGTTCTACTAGGTCATAAACTTATACTACACTCGGTGCTAAATACTTCAAATGAAACAACTGGTAAACTCTGATAATTAAGGGCAAGTTGCCCAAGACAATTATTATAAGAAATTGGTGGGAATAATAACTCATACTTGTCATATGGTTTACTTTGACTTTCTTCAATTCTTGCCATATGCTTTTTTCCAAGCATACATGCGTCTCCCAACCTATGTAGGTTTATAATTGCTCCATGCTTTCTCTGCATCCGTTTAACTTGCTTGTAATGCCATTCAGAATAAAAACTTTCATTTGCATTTCTGTTAAGCATTTTAAGTTACCTTAAGACACACAAAGTCAATCCGCTTCCCGTGCAAAGACAATAGCTGTTGGATCCGCAAAATGCAGCCATTCTGTAGCCAGTTGCTAGCTAAGATGCGAGATCCTTCAAGTTTTCACTGCAAACTCTCTGAGTTATGTTTACTCCAGTTGCCCAGCTGAGTCTGCAAGAAGCTAATTCAGGACCCATACACAAAATCAGCAATCAATTGATTCAATATCCATACTACATTCTGAATTCCGGCTACATGACAATCCTCTACAATGTACCATCTTCACTAGCTTTGATTGCTCTCTTTCTTTGGTTGCTTCTCTCAAATCCATGAACAGAGTCTCGCTTCTTTCCTCTCTCTGATTTGCTCATAAGATATATGTACATATGTCTCATCCCCATCAATGGATGCTTCTCCAGCAAAAAAGCTTTGTGATAAGCTTCCCTTAGGACAACAGTCTGAGTCCGAATCTTGTGTGACATGTAAAATATACCAGGGTGGTGCACCAAAGCCTTCTTGAACCTTATCCCAAACCCTAAATACTCCCCTAAGCAAAGCACATTCTCTGTCTCAGTCTTCTTCGATACTAAGAGGCAAAGAAGCTCATGAAGTACTGCCACTGCCCACTTCTCAGCTTGATCACTGCTCGGCCCCAAGTGAAATGCGTTTTCATAAGGTGAAATGTAAGGAAGATTTTGCCATTGCTCCACCCAATTCTTCACTCTTTTATCCAACTCGTACCCTTTGGGGAAATTCATCGAATACCTTATGCGCAACCCTTTTATCACACGAAACCCATCAATGGTAGCTTCTCTTCTCTCCATTTCCGACACAGCGAGGCTGCTCCGCCGCGAAGAAAGCGACAAAGCAAGCGTCTTTTCACCCGTTAACCTATCTTTGATCTCCGTTACTTCAAAGTGATCCGGGTAATCGCAGATCAGCGAAGTAATATAATCGTGAGGGAGACCTAAATCGAATCTGAAACGATCTACGAGATTGAGAGGGAGACTTCCGGCTCCCGTTAGCATCAAAAATTTGGTCAACCGTTGAACTGTGACATTGCGGTGAGGCAGCGAGAGGTGAATCGTTTCTTCTTCTCTGTGGAGGCTGAGGGCTTCTGGGGTGAGGCGGACGTGGAGAGGAAGCGAAGGAGAAGGCTGGAATGTGGCGAAGACAGAACGGTATTTCTGGAAAAACGCGGCGGCGGTTATATGGAGATTGACGAGAGGCTTGAGGAGTGAGAGGGAAGATAGAGGGAGTGATTTCGAAGGAGACGATACGATTCGATCTTTGAGAGAGAGAAGTTGCTTGAGGTTTTTCTCTCGCTGAACAGCTTCGTCTAAGTACGGGTCACAGACCCATTTGACTCTTGCGTTCACGAAGGTGCGTTTTTGTTGCAGATTTCTCGCTAGCTTTGTCGTTGCAGCTGCCATTAGAGCTCAGTGCAAAGTTCTAATCAAGTGTTTGACTTTTGAGTCTGACCCTGGCATTGGCTAAAAACTGACGTTTGGAATGCAACTACTGGATTGCCCCTATGACTAAAGGATGTTTACTTTGAGTGAACAAGAAACGAGGCGGAACTCAACTTATAATATAAAGAGGTTCAGGAGGATTCATTGGAGCCAGTATAAGAGATTCATGAAAGTAAGAAAAATATATAATCGAAAGGACTAGTAAGCATAGCTATTATTCCAATGGCAAACATGAGAAACTGTAACCGTAAAGATGTCCCTATGCTCGAGTCTAGTGACCGCGACTCATCTTAATGACTTTTCATCTGGCTTGTACATTATTTTGC
Organism: Cardamine occulta; assembly: GCA_028015245.1. Lineage (NCBI taxonomy): Eukaryota > Viridiplantae > Streptophyta > Magnoliopsida > Brassicales > Brassicaceae > Cardamine > Cardamine occulta. The sequence goes on from CM051387.1 coordinate 13,694,427, forward strand.
GTGTATCTTCCATAGAGCCTTTTCGTAAAGCTTTATCTCATATTATGAAGTTCTTTGTATGCTTCTTGAGCTGCCTTTTGCCTAGCACCCTCGGTTTTGTTCCTTGCCTGCATACAGAAAATGTGATTTTATTCGACCTATCACACACACATAACGGTAAAATGGCAAGTGGAAATAAGTTTATCCCTATACCTGGTAGCTGAGCTTGTAGCGTCCAACTAAGTCGATGTAATACGGAATTAGCGCTACCAACCGAACCGTATCTTCCATGTGTTTAGCATCAGGTAAGGCAAACTTAAAACGTAGCATCTTCTTATTTTTGCCAAGATTTTGGTCTGAAAAATGCATTGACATGAAATACTTCCCAAACTTTTCAAACGACTTGTCACCAAATACCTATAGAGCATACTCGGATCATCAAAATTTGATTAGTGTATCATAATTTAGGAGATATTAAACTCACGCAAACAATAAGGAAAGTTAAAAGTCTATGTCGCTTTATGACAATCACAAAGTGACTAATTCACCAACGAGGCCAAAGTGAAATGACGTCAAAATCAGTTAAGTTTCTCAAAACTTCCTATGAACTGAAATGTTTTTGGCTGAACTCTGAATTTCAAGAAGAAACTAAACTAAACTACTATCATGGACCATGGTCAATCATCTGACCTGATCAAGTACAACATCTGTGATCAAGTCTTCAGCTACCTCCTTTGACTCAGAGATCACAGCTAACTCATCCGAAACCCACTTCCTCCCGCCGGGAAGGGGCACCATCTCTCCGAATCTCTGCAGATCCCTCAGCTTCGTGTGCATCGTTTTCGCGGCCTTGTTCCTCGCCATCGCAAACACGATGTGATCCATAGCTTCATCGTTCATATATACGTCGAAACTGATCTCATCTTTACAAGGTACCACTGAGTTGAAGAGCCTTGAGATAAGATTGTGTCTGCTCTTAAGCTCCATGGTCGCCAGCAGCCCATGGCAGTACCTACGCCCGCTCGCATAGAACTTGAACACGTTCGTTGCTTCTTTCAGCAACAACGGCGAGTCCTCTTCTTCACCAACTCCCATCAAACTGAAGTTTTTCTCGAATATAGAGTCTTTAACACAGAATTTGGAGGCCCAAGCCGAAGCAAGGTTTTCGTTCTCACGTTTTCCAATGAAGTAGTTGACTGTGTAACCAATCAAGATAGAAACGCAGACGATCTCCACCTTGTACGACGGCTTCATCTCCAATGGTAAAGGTGGTTGACTAATTTGGATGTGTGTTCCTTTTTCTCATCTACTCTTGCTATATTGAAAATGATTTCAACTATGTCGTTCGTTGAGTGGGAAATTATTGACGCAAGTAATCTTATAATATGTTCTACTAGGTCAGATAAACTTTTATATAATAATACACTCAGTGGTGCCAAATGCTTAAGATGGAACAACTGGCAAACTCTGATAATTAAGGGCATGTGCACAACACAATTCTTGTAAAAACCAGTAGTTTGTAAACAACTTTCTCTACATCCGTTTTACTTGTATGAAAACGTGTGTAAGTTTACATATGCAACTCTGTTAAGCTTTTCTAAGTAACCTTAAGACATGCTAAGTTAATTGCTTTATGGCTTCGGGGGGAAGACGATAGCTGTTGGACCCACAAAATGCAGCCACTCTGTAGCCAGTTGCTAGGTAATATGCAAGATCTTGACTTCTGCTTACTCTAATTGCCCAGCTGAGTCTGCTAGAAGCTAATTAAGGACCCAAACACAAAATTTTGTACAATGTTACCATTTCAGCTATCAATTGATTCCATAATACTCTTCTCAAGATTTGCTACAGTCGATTCAGCTGTCTTTACTCGACCCATCAAAGCAAATTGGCAACTCATTCATTCTTACATTATGACTATCCTCGGTGATCACCGGCTGCTGTTATGTGCATTTACTTTCTCTGATTTTTGGTCATAACTCATAAGATAAAGTACCTATGTCTCATCCCCATCAATGGATGCCTCTCCAGCAGAATAGAAAGCTTTGAGGAAAACTTCCGTCTCTGTGTTGATTATTCAGTAACTCTAGATATGACTTCTGACATTAATCTTTCCGTTGTAACTCTTGTTTTGCATAACCAAATGAGAATAATGGAAGTTACTTTCAATGAACACGAAACGAGGCCTATAACTTCAAAACTCAACTTATGATTCAAAGAGGTCCCCAAGGATTATCGGAAGTATGGTCTCTGTGCCACTATAAGGGAAACCGTAATGAAGTTAAAATCAACTGCAAATAGAGAGATTCATGAAAGTAAGAAAAAAGGTCTAATCGAAAGGGCTAAAGCGGGAGTAGAAGGAACAAAAAGCTATTCCAAAGGGCAACATGTGACTGTGACCTTAGAGAGATGTCCCTATGCTTAGTATCTAGTGACCGCGACTCATCTTAACTTTTGGCATTGATTTTTTCATCTGGCGTGCACGTTCTTTTGCTTCTTTCTTCCTTAGAGCCTCAGCGCTAAGCTTTGCCTCTGCCTCCTCCAATACTTTCTTCTTTTCGGCTTTCTTTCTCAGCAATGCCTCTTGCCTCACATTCTGAAGTTCCTTGTAAGCTTCCTGAGCTGCCTTCTGCCTAGCACCATCGGTCTTGTTTCGTGCCTGCATACAGATATTTCATTTTATTCATCCTGTCACATATAGAGATTAAGTGGCAAGTGATAATAAGTTTGCCCCTATACCTGGGAGCTGAGCTTGTATCGTCCTACTAAGTCAATGTAATACGGAATAAGCGCTATCAACCGAACCATATCGTCCATGTTTTTAGCATCAGGCAGGGCAAACTTGAAAAGCAGCATCTTCCTGTGTTTGCCAGGAAGTTGGTCCGAAAAATGCATTGAAATGAAATACTTCCCAAACTTTTCGAAAGACTTGTCACCAAAAACCTACAGACCACAATTGCATCATTTTAAGTTTGATTAGAATAACAGATAATTTGAGGAGATACAAAAACCACACGTCAATAAGCAAAAGTTGAACAATCTAAGTACAGTAAAATCAAGATTTATATTTCACATCTACAGAAGAGGACATAGATAGTGCGAATGCACCAATTCACTAAAGGAAACTGTGTCACTATTGACATATATATTTTTAATTTATGACAATGAAACACTAGCGAGACCATAGCAACAGCATTTAGTATCAAATGCTACTGTCATTATAGCCAGAGTAACATCATGACACCAAAACTACTTCAGCCTTAGTACATTCCGAACTCATATAGCGATCTTCTTTCAACACATCACTACCATCTGGCCTATATAAGGAAAATTCTGCAGTACACGCACATCATAATTGGTATTCACACCTCTGTACAGTTTGACAAAGAGACAAGCTGGATAGGTATTCACACCAAAAAGAAGAAGAAGTTGTATACACAATAGGCAGAGCGTCTAAGTAACTAAGTCACCAATGAGGGCAGGGCCTAAATAACCAGTTAAATCTCTCAAGACTTCCTATGACCTTGCATATTCATCCATTAGATGGGTAGGCTGGAGTCCAAGAAGCAAATAAACTATAACTAAACTAAACTGCTATTACCGTCAATCATCAAACAACAAGAAAACCAAAAAAGATTCAGTATCTGACCTGATCAAATGCAACATCTGTGATCATATCTCCAGCTACTTCCTTAGACTCAGAGACCACAGCTAAGTCCTCCGAAACCCACTTCCTCCCGCCGGGAACTGGCACCATCCCTCCAAATCTCTGCAGATCCCTCAGCTCCTTGTGCATCGCTTTCACCGCCTTCTTCCTCGCCATCGCAAACACGATGTGATCCATGGCTTCATCGTTCATATAAACTTCGAAACTGATCTCATCTTTACAAGGTACCACCGAGTTAAATAGCCTCGAGATCAGATCGTGTCTGCTCTTAAGCTCCATAGTCGCTAACAACCCACTGCAATACCTACGCCCGCTAGCGTAGAACTTAAACACATTCGTCGCTTCTTTCAGCAACAACGGCGAGTCCTCTCCTTCACCAACTCCAAGCAAACTGAAGTTCTTCTCAAAAATCGTATCCTTAAGACCAAATTTAGAAGCCCAAGCCAAAGCGAGATTCTCATTCTCACGTTTTCCAGTAAAGTAGTTGATTGCGTAACCAATCAAGATAGAGACACATACGATCTCCACCGTGTACGACTGTTTCTTCCTCGGAATTTCAGTATCTGAAGTTTCTGAAGCAGATTCCGGATCTGACGTCTGTGGATCGGAGGGAGAAGTGTTTCCGGAAATAACTGGAGATTCTACCGTTTTTTCATCCTCCGGCAATCCTTCGAACTCATCTTCATCCCAGAAATCGAACGAGGTGGGAGAGGGATTCCGGGAAGTGGACTGAGTCGGAGGATCCGAATTAGATACCGGAGTAGAATCGGAATCGGAGGATGGTTGTAGATCTAGAACCGTTGACTCAGACTGAGTCAGAAGAGGAGGACGAAGCGAGTGGTGAAGCTCAGTGGAATCGTCTAAAACATCGTCGTCTTCAGCATCGAAACCTTCGAAATGAGAAGATGCGAGAACACGATGATGGAGGCAGAGAAGAGCGATGAAGAATAAAGTAAAGAGACGATTCATTGTTGGATCCGGAGAGAACACTCAGCTCCGAGACAAACAATAAAAAGTTAAAATAGCTGCAAAGAGTTGAGTCGTGCTTCGCCACCAAAAGAACAAAAAAAAAAAAAAATTTAGAATATATAGCTCAGAATTATCGGTAAATGTAATTTTATACCACTATTGCTTGAGTTTATAGGATATTGATTCAACAAAAAAAAAAAAACAAGCATTAGGAAATGAAATATTCAAAGAATATAAAATATTTAAAACAAATAAATATAGGTGAAATGATGTGAACCAAACAATCAAACATAAACGAAAGCAACTAAAATACTTAATTTAGGTGTAACGGAAAGCTAAATGTCAACTCTACCAAATAGAAAAGACTTTAGATTTAGGAAAAATATACTACAAGTTAGATCATGGAATGCAATCAATACAATACATAAGGATTAACAGTTGAGTTTGATGGAGAATGAATAGTTAGATTAAAATTTTTTTTACGAGATCTTAATCACCTCTATACTATAGAATCAATACTCGTACTTTTGAACTTGATTATTCAATCATAACCCATTAAGCGTTAAGATATACTCACTAAACATAATTAATGGAAATTACAAAGAAAATAGAGCAAACATTAAAAAAAAAAGTAGATACAAGGAATAGAAAAGATCAAGGAATCGCTTTCATCTAATGTCGTGGCAAAGCTTTCATCTCCCTAAATGTGCAATGATCTTTTATAAAGTCTCTTAAAAGTTCCAATTTGATCGATATTTTAATACTATCTCTCAATCCCCATTGCAGAATTATAATGCCCCGGTACCAAAAAGGTTGTAGAATCCACAGAGACCAAAAGTTCCGTATAGTACAAATAGGTAAATTGAGCTGAATTAACACTAATTTTTTTTTTGTTTAATAATTTATGTAGCTAAGTATAAGAAACTAGATAAGGTAATTAAACTTAAGCAAGTATGCATGCAAGAGTAAACAAGAAAATTAAGAAAAAATGCAATTTGTAACCTAGGGAAATCCAGTATATGATCAGGGAAATGATGCAAGTTAGATCATAAAAGACAACCAAGATGATTCAAAAAGATAATTAATTGGGTTTTGTAGAGCATGAATCACTAAAGATGAGGTTATATGTGTATCCTAAAGTCTTACTCATCTATATAAGCCTTTAGAATCACTAAGATGAGGTTATGTATATATGCTAAAGTCTTACTCATCTATATTAAGCATTTAGAATCACTAGGCTCTCATTTGTGTTTTAGATAGGTATTGATACTATCAATTTGATAGTATCATAGTATGCTATAAGATTCAATAACACTAGCCACTAGGTTTGGGTCGTCTTGATCACCGCCGCCTCTCAGACTTCCAGTATTCCACTTTTTCTTGATGCTCCTGCGAATCCATCAAGCCTCCGCTTCTGCCCTAGCTACAAACGTTAATAAAGCCTTTGTTGGTCAATTCAAAGGCCAGAGATTTGTCTAAGCATAAACATCATTAAAGTCATATTCCGCCAACACGCCTCCAGCTGCGTCATTCATTTCAACGTCTATTTTGGGTCCCTCAGCTCGATGGTCTCCCCTGTCTCCGTTTTTGTTTTGTCACCACCTTAACCTTAAGCTTGACGGGACTTGTAGAAGAATCTAGAAAATATTATAGACGTTGTGTAATCTCATATAATAATTGAGATTCATGAACATTTAGTTTATAAATTAACTTCTGTACAAGTGTTTAGAAAACAATTTATATATTATAAATATAAGTGTACATTTTTGTTAACAACATACAATGATACAATCCACCATGTGTATTTGAATCCGAACTATGACGTAATGGTGACACTAACAGAAACCATTAAGCTCGTCTATATGTCAGGTTCAGTTTTAACAGTTGCATGTTGTATAACTTACAACTATATTGTAAATTATAGTTGTATATATAAATATACATATACAATTCTTATAATTATAAAATTGGTTTTTCCCGGTTCTAGATGATTTTGATTTTAATATAGATTAATATTTTATTTTTAAAATGGTTTTTCTGATTTATTTATGCACTTGCCAACTATATTTTTTTGATGAAATTTATTCAACGATCTATCTAGTTAGGATTAAAAATTAAAAGTCTGCAGCCGTTAATAATAGAGATATTATTAGTTTTGCTGAAAAATAAACAAGGAAACGAGAATCACGTGGAAAGAAGAGTCATCATACTTTAGTTTCCGTTCATGTGAAGCTTGTAGAGGCAAGACAGCCTTGAGCACAATAAGGTGAAACATTCGCCTAAAACCTTATTTTTTTGGGGTTCTTATATATAATTAAAAAAATATGAAGTATATATGCTGTAGATAAAAATGGGCCTCTATTTTTGTTTTTTTGGATGATTTTTTATTATGTTTGTAAAAGAAGAAAGGGCCCCCATTTTTGTTTTGTTTAGGGTCTCCGGATTTTCAGGCCGGTGCTGTTTAGAGGTTGGACTTGGATGCCTATATATGTGTAAACATGAGCTGGGGATTTAAATCTCAAACCCACCAATCACCAATCATATGGCTTCCCAGGACCACAATCTTTCTCTTCTTCCTCTGCTATTCATCATCATCTTCATCATCATCTATTCTTTCCACGTTTTGCCTGTTTCATCCACAACTTCACAGAAACTAAAATCCGCCACTGCCATCAGAAAAATCAACCGCAGAGGACCTTACATTGGTCTCGTGACGGTCTTTGTAACTGAAGAAGATGCTTTTATGAGCAGTGTTGATTTCAGACCCGATCCTACTATTCCCTTCTTGGATCTCTCTGGTATCTACTTAGCTTAATCACCATTTGAATGGTTTCTTGATCATGTTTTAAATCTTGAGCCCATTTGAGATGAATATGCAAATAGTTTTATGAGTAAATGAATGCAGGCAGACGTTTTCGGATTGGGAAGATTCATGGGAAGAAGGTTGTGTATGTCAGATGTGGGGAAGGAATGGTCAGTAACTTACAAACATTATATAAAATAAAATATAGTTTATTTGGTTATTATTTTCTTACATAAAAGAGTAAACAGATACTGTGTTGTTCTATATAGTTACCTTAGATTCCAGAGTGTTTTTCTTTTCTTAACCATAACAAATTGATCATTTAGTCAAAACTAAGGCCATGAATGTCAAAGAGTTTTTAAATGGTTTTTAAATTATAGATTTTGATTTTTGGATTCTAGCTTTTGGATTTTGGTTTTTAGATTCTAGCTTTTGGATTTTGCAAAAAGAAAAATAAAATTAATAGAAAATTTGAAAACAAAAATCTCATCAAATGAACTCAAAATCTAAAAAAATATATTTTTGGTCTTTGTTTAAAAATTTGCAAAAACTCATAGAATTTAGATTACTATTTTTTTAAATCCAACTTTTCACATAATCTTGATTGGATAATTAAGTGATTTTTGAAAAATCAAAAACCAAAAACCAGTATATTTAAAAGTTTTTTTAATCCTTGTAAAAAAAAAAATATCAAACCGACACAACATAGTAAATGCGCAGGTGAATGCAGCAGCAGCAACACAACAGATGATAGATGTGTTCAGTGTGAAAGGGATAGTCCATTTTGGGATTGCAGGAAATACAAACTACTCAATGTCCATAGGAGATGTGACCATTCCTAAGCAAATCACACATGCTGGCTTGTGGGAATGGCTGGTAAATATTAAAATTACAATACTTTTGATATATGATATAAGTAATCGATTCATCTTCAATGTTGTCTGATGATTTGGTTTCGAGTAAAACAGAATCCAGACAAAGCAAAAGGAAATGAAGATGCAGCGTACTTAGATGTCGGCAACTATAATATTCCACAAGGAGATGGCAAAAATAAGTTAGGGAGTATTGGATACAGCTACGAGGAACTATATTCAGTCACTGGTGACATCAATTCACCTCAGAAAGTGTTTTGGTTTAATACAACTCAAGAGTGGCTTCATCTTGCAGCTGATCTAGAGGTTGTTTAGATTAGAAACTAAAGAAATGAGAATGATTTCATTGTTGTTAATGCTTCTTCATCTATGGGTGCAGGGGATGGAGCTGTTGCAGTGTGTGAATTCAAGTTTGTGTCTTCCAAAGAAACCAAAAGTGGTAGTTGGATTGAAAGCAGCCACTGCTAATATATTTGTGAATAATGCAGCCTATAGAAACTTCTTATACGACAATTTTGGTGTTTCCTCCTCAGATATGGAGAGTTCTTCAGTGGCTATGGTAATTTACAACTCCTTTTTTATTTGAGTCATTAAGTTTTACACAAAGAAGAAAGATGATATTTTGTTTGTTTTGATTTGAGCAGACGTGCGTGTCAAATGGGCATCCGATAATTGTGATAAGGGGATTATCAGATTTAGCTGGAGTAGGAGATACCACTGTTCGAAAATTTGGATCTTTGGCTGCCATTAACGCTGCCAAAGCTGTTTTAAAGTTCATTAAGAAACTCCCGCCATCTTTCAACACTAATTACAACGTGTAAAACTATCATTATGAATGTTTTTAAATCTCTACTATCAAATAAGTATCCAACTTCTATAACAATTTCATTGCAAAATTCATACTTAACACAATCTAGTTACATTTTTCAAACGCTCATCATAAGAGTGGATTCTCAACTGTAACTAAAGTGATGTATATAAATACCTTACAGCAAGAGAACTAAGTTGTTATAATTAGGATTTGACATCTCTCGTTGAATCAGTTTCATCATCGTCATCGGAACTCTGGCTGTGATCATCGTCAGAAGGAGGAGAAGGATCGAGACGTGCAGCATCTATAGCCCATTGGATCAGCTTCTCTACTTCAGCATCTTCTCCAATTTCATCAGAATCTTCTTCTCCGATTTCATTCGGAAGAAGAACAGAGGATGACGAGGGAAGAGAAGTCTTCAGAGCTGCGAATCTGAGCATGAGATCTTCTGGCGTTTCTTCAACCACAACCTTTGATTTCGGCGGCGGCGATCTCGGCCGTCGTTTCTGTCGGTGCTGCTGATCCTTCTTCTTCGTTGACGGTTGAGATTTGAGCGCGAGAAATCTGGAATGGAGATCCGGATCAAGGTAATCAGAAGAGGAGCGAGAGGTGTGAGAATTTACAGAGAGCTTCAGTATCATCTCATCTTGAGCTGCTTGAAGCAACTGTTCCACTTCGTCTTCTTCCTTGTAGTTGCCTCTCCTCATATCTCTCCTTCTCTCCTCTCCGTCTCTAATCTGTTCGATCAATTTTTAAAACCGGATTGACTTGTGATCTATACAAAATCCGGTTTAATACCGGCTTGAATTAATATTAGACCGACGCCTAACTTTACAGGCACATTATGCCGTTTCCCACGCGGTTGGATTGAGATATTTGATCTGTCACCGTCCGTTGAACGAACCGTCGATAGTTTTTTTTACCAACAATTGCCAACCAATCAGATTTGGCCTAAAAAGAAAAGGGACAAAACCTGAATTTCTCAATTTCCATGTGACGATGTATTAAAAAAAATGGAAGAAAATCTAAAATAATTTATGATAAAAATGTGAACACAACGATGGTTCCTAGAAGAAGGAAGACAGACATTTATAGAGCTTTATAAAAAGACTAAGACAAACGGAGAAAACGATAACCAAAAAACTGTGAATTTCTGAAAAATGGGAAGTGAAGGAGGATCAATTGTGAGGAAACCAAGATTTCTGTGTCTCCATGGATTCCGTACGAGCGGAGAGATAATGAAGATACAGCTTCACAAATGGCCTAAATCTGTTATTGACAGACTCGATCTCGTCTTCCTCGACGCACCTTTTCCTTGTCAAGGCAAATCCGATGTCGAAGGCATCTTTGACCCTCCTTATTACGAGTGGTTTCAGTTTAACAAGGTCCTTTGTTTTTTCCCCTTTCTTCGTTTTTATTCTCTCGATTACGTTTATTCACGTTTGAGATTTTAATTTCAGGAATTCACCGAGTATACGAATTTCGAGAATTGTTTGGAGTACTTAGAGGATCGCATGATCAAGCTAGGTCCCTTTGATGGGCTCATTGGGTTTTCCCAGGTGAATTTACTACATTTCAAATTGCATCACCTCTGTTTTTTTTTTTAACTGTCTTTTAAACCTCTGAATTTGATTTTGCAGGGTGCAATTTTGTCTGGGGGTTTACCAGGACTGCAAGCTAAAGTACGTCAATAATAATTCATTAGTACCTGATTATATTAACAAAGACTGTTTCTAATTTAATTTTTTACAAAATTTGCAGGGAATTGCACTCCAGAAAGTACCAAAGCTCAAGTTTATCATAATCATTGGAGGAGCTAAGTTCAAATCAGCAAAGGTGGTGGAGAATGCGTATTCGTCTTCTTTGGAAACTCTCTCCCTCCACTTTTTAGGTAAATTGATGCTTACTTGCTTATGATTCCTCAATTCTCCAAAAGCTCATTCATTGATGATCGAATCTGTTGCAGGAGAGACGGATTTCTTGAGACCTTACGGAACTGAGCTGATAAAATCATTCAAGAACCCGGTGGTCGTCCATCATCCCAAAGGCCATACCGTCCCCAGGCTTGATGACAAAAGCTTGGAGAAAGTTACGGGATTCATCGATACCATAGAGCATCATCTGGTGATGGAGGAAGACAATAATAGTGATCTGGTGATGGAGGAAGACGAGAATGGTGAATAAAATAGTTGTAAGTCAAAGTAGAAAAGCCTACTACTATGTATTGTTATAACGAATAATTTCTCTAGAAAAATCCCCAAAAAAATGGCTGTAAATAAATCTGGTAATGTTTGTGAAACAAACCATTATTACCACACAAACAAATAATAGACGATTCTTTCGTTCATTTTCATAATCTTTTCTTACTTCTCGTTACACTCTACCAAACACTTTTTTTCATAAAATTGTTACGAACTTTGGAGCATCCTTCCTTGGGCCATCAAGGGACCGATACATGTACAATGTCTCAACATAATCCCTAGTGAAGTCATCGTCATCATCGTCATCTGACCCAAACACTTCCACCACTACATTTGACAGATCATGAGCAACATCTCTGCAGCCTCCCCTGGATAAGGTACATGATGACATCCAAAGAAACCTCATATTGTAATACCGATGCATACCAGAACGCAATCCAATGTCCCCAAAGGGACTGTCCCTGATTTCAAGCTTTTGTAGTTTAGGACAACCCTCAAGAACATATTTCAGAGCCATATCACTATCCCCAGCAAAACCTACAGATAGTGTACGGATCAATTTCCCATATTCTCCTATATAGCTAAAAGCTTCATCTGTTAGTAACCCCGATACTGCAAGTTGGGTTAGTTTCTTGCAGTTTTTAACAATGGTGCCAAATCCTTCGTCCATTGGCTTTCCTGTCACGTGGTCAGGCCTATGGAGACCCATTATGCAAAGCCTAAACACAGTAAGATCAGGAAAGTTCTCAGACATGGCTGTCACAGCTCCATTAGTCATCCGCTGGCAAAATTAGAGGATAGATTCTAGTTTCCTACAACCCTCTGAAATTGCTTGGAAGCCTACTTCTGAGATAGGACCTTCACTGTCTTCACGAGGATCAAAAGGGAAAACCCGAAGCTCACGGAGCTCCTTGCATGTTGCAGCCACTGCCTGTAGTCCTTCATCGCATATCGAGTCAAGAGCCTGCATTATAAAAGTCTCAAGTGTGACAGTTGCGTATGATGGGCTTGAACTGAAGTTAAGAGAGGTGAGATTAGCATAAACTGGAGAGATAGCTGGGAGGTATTCCGGAGTAAATTCCTTGAATCCAGAGAGACAAACTAAGGATTTACAAGCACGAAAAGCAGCTGCATAATCTGGTTCTTGTTCACCCTGAGACACATCTTCTGGACAGAATGAGCCCGTCCCAAGACTTGTTAACTGCGGCGCTAGAACCATTAGTCGATGCAGCTCGTCAAGGGAAACAAACCTGTTGGTTCTAAGTTTCTCCAAGAACGGAGACCTAACCACAAGCCCCTCCAACGCCTTGAAATTGATAGGGGAGTCTACTCAGTCAGAAGATAAAGACTCGAGATGCGTTTCACCCTCAGGAAAACAAGAAATCCAATCCACCTCGCCATCGGTGACTTCTGACTCGATCAGATGAAGCACTTTTAGCTCTCTGAAACACAATTCCCATTTGATAAGTTCAAAAAAAAAAACCTCACTTTGGATATGATATGAATCCCTCAAGCATTTCTAAAAGTCTAAGAAGAATCAATGAAAGAGAAGAGATGTAGAAGTTACCTGCACTTGTTAGCAACAATAGCGATACCACTGGTCCCAAAACCTTCACAGCAGACCAAAGCAAGCTCCTTGAAATTAGGAAACGACTCAGCAAGAAGCGCTAAATCGTCATCAGTGACAAACATACGCTTCAAATGAACCTTCACGAGCCAAGGGTAAGCCTTGGCAGTTGCAGCGACCCAAGGCGCGAATTGAGCTCCCCAATTGGGAGGCATGAGATTGAAATCAGCAAACCTAGGTTTCCCTTTCAGCACCAGAGACCTAACACGCTTGAGCCGGTGAATGAGCCGCGCAGGAGAGAGCGAGTAACAGTTTCCGATAAATATTTCAAATCGGGTCTGAGCCTCGGCTCGCCACCACGATTTGCAAACCAATGAAACGGCGTTGCGATCGCATTTGGATGTGAGGAACTGAAGCACGTTCTCCAGAACGTTCTCGAGCACATGATCTGGACACGGAGAATTGCAGATGCGAGATTTGTTCGCCGGAGATACGAATGCTGCGGCGGAGGAAGAGGAGGAAGGTGGCTGAGAAATAGCGGCGGAGGGTGGATCCAGCTGCAGATAACGCTCAACATTCTCCGACATTTCTAAGTTATCTTCTCTCATACAACAATTCTCGAAACTCTCCAGTGCTCTGATTCAGATGAAGAAGAGATTGGTACAAAGAAGCTGGTCTTGGAGTTTGGACTGTATCTCTTTCTCTCTCTCTCTATCCACTATACCTCCATTATTTGGGTTGGAGAGATCATTTCCCCATTTTTAATATAAAATGTATATTTTTGTAGCTTTGTAGATTTGTTTTCAATTTACCAATCGATGAATAAAAAAAGAGGAATGATGTCAAAAAGAAAAAGAGAGGAGGAAGAAGAAATAATCATCTAGTTTTGACAAGAGAAAAAAAGGGAAAACAATTTTATCCATTAAAGGTTTCGTCCTTCTATTTTAAGCTGTGACGGTGACATTTTCAGTGTCTTAAACTTGTAATAATCATGTAATAACTTGTATCTTGAACAAAATTAGAAGGATTTAAAAGTGTTTTTGTACGGTTTCATAAAATTCACTTTTATCCCTTTTAATTTAAGTTATGATTGTTGAAACTTAAAAAGCTGGTCTGATTTGGTCAGGAATTTGAAGAAGGCTTCAACGTTTTCGTGGACATATAAGTGTGGGCTTTCTAGTTGGGCCTTTTATATCTCATAATCTGGCCTATAACAAGAAGCAAAAGAAACAAGATCAAAGGTGATTATGGGTACATTTAAAGAGGTTTTTATTCAACTTGTATCCTTTCAAAATACATTCTAAATATTCCAGAAGGCAATTGTTACAAAATAGATCCATTCAAATATGCTTTTTAACATTTTCAAAAGGCAACTATTAATTAGAACATGGATACTAGGGGTGAGCACGGATCGGATATCCGGAAATTTTAAAGGATCCGTTGGATCCGCCTTTTTATTATCCGAATTTCGGGTATCCGAGAAAAAGGCGGATATTCGTGAATATCCGGATCCGATCCAAAATATAATTATTAATTACATATGTAATTAAAAAAAATAATTCAATAACAAAAACATCTAGAAATACTTAATTTATCAGTATTAAAAATACCATGAAATGATTAAACAAAAATATCATAGAAAAAAAATTAAATAAGTCTTTAAAATTGATGTTAAAACATCATAGCAAATAAAAAAACAATTCTTTGTCCACTTTTTTTATTTTTCTTGTTCCTGAAAAAGAAATATAATTTTTTAATAAATTGAAAATAAATATCTAACACACAATAACACAAAATCCCTAAAAAATATGTATAGGTCACTTAGAAAAACTATAAAACAGTTATCTAATATTATAAGGCGGATCGGATCGGATATCCGTATAAGAACAAACTTATTATCCAGATCCGGATCCGGATCTGCGGATCCGAAAATATTATTATCTGGATCCGGATCCGTCTGTGCCGAATATCCGAATTTTCAGAACAGATCGGAGCGGATATCGGATCGGATCTCGGATCCCAGATATTTTGCCTACCCCTAATGGATACTTTCAAATAAGTTCATAACATTTCCAGAAGACAATTTCTATAAAATGTCAAATCGATCATAAGACTAGAGATCTGAGGTGGTTAGTATTTGCAAATATATGAGTCGTATGTGTGTGAATTATGGTACAAAAATTGTTTGACCTTAGAAAAAACGATGACGTGTAGAACCCAATAAAAGAATGTGGCAAGTAGTCGCCGAACACGTCTCTTCGTCAAAGTCTCTTTTTCTGACTTCCCTTAGTTTTGATTTTAGATTAGCAATTAACAACATTTTTATACACTTGTCTCTTTCCCAAATTCGGGATATTTCAATAATATTATTAAGCTTATTTAATTTCTCATCTTCTACTCTATACATTTGTCGCTATAATTTAATTCAAAAATTCGAAAGGTCTCATCAACACTCTTGTTTTTGAGCCTACTTTTTCTTTTCTCTTTCTCTTTCTCTTTATCTTTACTAAACTGGAAAATGCAGTGAAATCGAAATTGAGCAAAGATGGTGGTAAGGAAGGTTGGTAAGTATGAATTAGGTAGAACAATCGGCGAAGGTACCTTCGCTAAAGTCAAGTTCGCTCAGAACACTGAGACCGGTGAGAGCGTCGCCATGAAAATCGTGGATCGTAGCACCATCATCAAACGCAAGATGACCGATCAGGTTCTGTTTCTAATCCATTGATTTGACTGTGGCTGAGATTAATTTATTAAATTGTTTATATCACCTTTGTGTTATCAGATTAAGAGGGAGATCTCGATTATGAAGCTAGTTCGTCATCCTTGTGTTGTTCGTCTCTACGAGGTAAGTGCATGTTTTGCTTCTTCTTCTTCTTTTGCTTTATTACTGAAAAAAACTTGCTTCATATGGAAGTTTGATCTTTGCTCCTTTTAGGTTCTAGCAAGCCGTACAAAAATTAAAAAATTCTGGAGTACATTACAGGTGGTGAACTGTTTGATAAAATTGTGAGTAGGTCAACTCCTTTGGTGATTTTAGGCATTTTGTACTATGTATGACATTATTAGTATCACTTGTTTCATGCTTCAGGTTCGTAATGGACGTCTTAGTGAAGCAGAAGCTAGGAAATTCTTTCAACAGCTTATTGATGGAGTTGATTACTGTCATAGTAAAGGGGTCTACCACAGAGATCTAAAGGTGATTTCTTGCTGGGAATGAAATCTCTTCCATCATCTGTTGTTTGATCTGCTGATTGTCTTGTGTCAATTACAGCCGGAAAATCTTCTTCTAGATTCTCAAGGAAATCTCAAGATATCTGATTTTGGCCTCAGTGCTTTACCCGAGCAAGTAATGGGGGTTCATAGTTTCATGTTTTACTTTCAAATTAGTTTGTTAGTGAATCATTATCAACTAATTTATCTTTACTTTGTTCTGAAGGGAGTTACCCTCCTGAAGACAACATGTGGAACTCCCAATTATGTGGCTCCTGAGGTAAATCATATATAACAGTGTTTTGAAATATGATGTATTTTTTTCTTTTTTATTGTAGCTTATGTGTTCCTCTCCGTTTTGGTTTAGGTTCTCAGTCACAAGGGTTACCATGGTGCTGTGGCAGATATATGGTCCTGTGGTATAATCCTTTATGTTCTTATGGCTGGATATCTTCCATTTGATGAAGTTGATCTACCAACTTTATATAGTAAGGCATGAGCTCTACTGCTGTTGCTGCTTGATACTTGATCGTTCATATCATAAAGTTTCTTGTTTCTGATATGTTTTCCTTTTCTTCTTATCTTCCAACATTTTCAGATCGACAAAGCTGAGTTCTCTTGCCCCTCATATTTTGCCTTGGGGGCAAAGTCCTTGATTAATAGAATTTTGGATCCAAATCCTGAAACTGTAAGTTTTTGAGTTTCCTTGCGGAAAGGTTTGCTTAAGTCTTTTCAACCCGGTTGCTGTATTTGAGAGATGTATTACAGCTTGAACGAACAGATATCTAGATTGCAGTATAAATCTTTGACCAGGTCCGGTTGAATCATATCATTCTTTTCTACACTTGAATAGACCACCCTAAATCTCTTAGCATATTCTTCCATAACTGTCCTCCCATTTGGAAGGTCTACAGTCTATACAATATGGATAATGTGCCAATTGAAAGCCTCACAGGACATAGTTGTCAAATAAAGCTGCATATTGTTATTATTTTCCTCTCAAGTTGAAAATTCTAGAGATAGGATAGGGGGCTCTTGTGGTAGTAATTGCGAACATCTCTCTTTTTCTCACAAATATATCCTTGCTCTTTTTTTGGCAGCGAATTACAATTGCAGAAATCAGGAAAGATGAGTGGTTTGTAAAGGATTACACTCCTGTACAACTTATTGATTATGAACATGTAAACCTGGATGATGTATATGCTGCTTTTGATGATCCAGAGGTAGGAGTCAGTTGGCACAATTCTTTGCCCCCCATCTGTCAGAGTCACTGTTGTTCTAATATTAGTGAGATTATTCTGCTTGCACTCAGCATGATCTAATATTTTGATGTCCTATGTAACATAATACGTTGCAGGAACAAAAAGATACACAGGATGGAACAGGAGACACGGGTCCACTGACTCTAAATGCGTTTGACCTAATTATTCTATCTCAGGGCCTGAACCTAGCAACTCTTTTTGACCGTGGAAAGGTACAATGCTAGGCATGACCCCTCTGTGTGCATTCCGTATCCTTATTCAGTTGTTTTTTCTCATTTCACTATGTTATACAATTGTTGCGTTAATCTTTCAAGTGTATTGACAGGACTCCATGAAGCATCAGACTAGGTTCATCTCACACAGGCCAGCAAACGTGGTTCTTTCAAGCATGGAAGTTGTGTCACAGTCCATGGGCTTTAAGACGCATATTCGCAATTACAAGGTAAGAAACTAGATACGAGTTAGTTGGGCAATAGGCATTCTCATCAGTTGAAATTGCTTTATTGTTTTTAATGATATGCAGGGGTGTAGTGTAGCTTTATATATCTCGAGAGTTTCATATTTCATTTCATCATCAAAACCTGTCATTAGGCTTTTCAAGCACCTAACTGCTGAAAACCCATTTCAATTTTCAGTTGAGAGTAGAAGGGTTATCTGCAAATAAGACGTCTCATTTCTCCGTCATTCTAGAAGTAAATTCTCTTACATCTCTGAAAACCAATCTATTTTCTTACTTTGATCTCTGTATGCTCAGTTGCTCACGAATGATTTTCAAATCTGAAGGTCTTCAAAGTTGCACCATCATTTCTCATGGTAGACATTCAAAATTCAGCAGGAGACGCTGAAGAATACCTCAAGGTTAGATGCAGAAGAACACCTTATGGTTATGTTAACCTTGAGCTTTGTGTGTGAGTCATCTCATAATAGTAAAACAAGTTTATGTTTTGCAGTTCTACAAGACATTTTGTAGTAAGCTTGATGACATCATTTGGAAGCCGCCAGATGCATCTGTGAGAAATCGAGTGACCAAGCCTAAGAGTAAAAGACGTTGATATTATGTATTATTTAAGCAGAGCTTTCACAGAGGACTTTTGTCTGTTCCTCAAGGCAAAAAAAATTTCACTCTACCCTCATTTAATCTTTCATATCCCTTCATAAGTGATTTTCCAAAACTAGCACTCTTTCTTCTAAAAACAAAAAAAATAAACAAAATTTGATTAAAAAAGAGAAGAAAATCGGATGATGGGTAAGAGAGAGGAAAAATAGTTGATTTTTATTGATGAAAATTAAATTGAAAAATAAATTATGCATCAATTATATCTTTACATGTGTTCCATTTTTCATCTTCTTCTCTCTTTTTCAATTATATTAAAAATTTGTTATTGTTTTGTGTGGATATGAACCAATTTGAAAGGTTAAAATTGCAATGTTTATGAGTATTAAAATTAGCATATATTGTAGATTTCAAAATTTAATTATTTTTGTTTGCATATTGGGTCATTAAACATATTATCTTGATAGATTAGTATCTTAAATTATAAATAGTTGGTATTTTATGGATTATGGTGGTGAAATCATACTAAATCGTAGGTAGATAGAAATTAAAACTGCTGGTAAACACAAAAATTATCCAGAATGAGTACAACTGTATACATTTAGTAAAATTGGTATAATTGTATATATTTAGTAAAATTGGTATAATTGTGTATATTTAGTAAAATTAGTACAACTTAGTACTACTAAGACTACTGGAAAACTAATATCTAATGCTATTTTTATTATTTTTAGGGAAAATAAATAATATTCGATGCATAACATTTTGATTATGGATGATATTATTCAAATAACGGAGGTCATTGAGTTATTCCCGATGAGATATGTTATATATGTATGTCTTACCTCTAGAATATGTTAAAAAGGGGAAAATCATGTATATATCAGTTAGAAAACATCGATGTGATAAGTCAGAGTCATAATAGTGGCTCTATTGTTTAGTTATTTGTAATAAAAATACTAGTATATGTTCATTTATTTCTAGGTACAACTAAGTATAATTGTACTATAACTATGTTGAATTTTATTTTAAGTTTGGTTATCTATATTAGAAAGACTATGCTTATATTAATAGTATTCGTTTAAGTTGAATAACATCTAAATAAGAAAGGGAAAAATCAAATTTGTTTATTGGTTACACAACATCATATCTTATCAACAAATGTCTTATACTCTTAAGGTTTATTTAGATGTGAAGCACTTGAAATGACCAAAATAGTGAAAAATGTCTTTTTACACATTTGTTTTTATGAAACTATAGTAAATATATTTTATAGATCTAATGTAATAAGTACAACTATAAAAAATTAATTTTTAGTATGGTATAACTAATTAAACTTTAATCCGTCAAAGTACAACTGTGTACATTGCAGAGTGCAACTGACAAATTGGGTAAAACTATGGTAAAACTATGTTAAATCATTCTTATGTACTTTTTCGGATCCCATGTGCTTTTCATGTTTTTTTTTGTCTAATAAATATTTTCAATGATTGGTTTTGCCAGATCCTAGATATTTTCATGTTTTTTAAATTTATTGATTGGTTTAACTAATTTGAGATTTACATTTACTTATAAATTAATTTAATCATTATAATTAATAATTAATTTTTAAACTTACTATCAGAATTAAAATTTAAAATTAACCATAAAATTAACATTTAAAATTGATAGCCTAGTTATCTAAGTGGTCTCAAACTTGAGTTCCACATTCAACCAGACAAAAAAGATCAATAACATAAATGGAAACATACGAGTTACACATTCAACAAAAACAAAAACAAACAACATCAAAAGTTTAATACAACATCAATATCATCAATAAAGGGATGATCTCTCTAAGTTGTCTAAGATATTTTCTTCATCTCTGGTTTATGAAGACTCCATCTCATCTACATATACTGGTGATGGAGGAGGCGTATTTCAAAATTCAAAATTTTTTGTTCTAACCATATCTGCAATTCAAGAAAAAAACACACATTAATCAAACAATACACACAAAACTTTAATCAAACACACACCATAGCACATCTAAAAATTCAAATCCAATTTCAAACTCAACCTAATTCTGTAAAACCTATAAGCCGACCCCTAATTCATAGTATTATACCCTAATTAGTTGATTTAGAACCCCAATAAACCCCAATCAAATACAGACCCAATTTTGTTTGCGTAAATCCTAGGTTTCTAATTTTAAAATTAGGGTTTATAGAAACTAACCTGTTGTTGACAAACAACAGTTGAAGAATGGTGGTTGAGCAATGGCGGTTGAGCAATGGTGGTTGAGCGACGATGGGAAGAAAACCAGAACCTTCAGCGGGAACGGGAAGAGAAACAGATGAAGCTTCTGAAGAGAGAGACGAAAATTCAAAGAAGATGTGTGGAGATCGGTAAGATCGACCTAAACCGAATTGAGATTCATCGAACCGAGATCAAGAAAGATCTAGAAGATTGTAAATAAATGTCAATATTTAGATTATGAAATTTAGCTTTGTCTCTAAATATATTATTTACATTTATATTTATCTTAAATTAGAAAAATTAGATTATTCTATCTCTATATAAGATATTGTATCTTGTATCATTACTCTCATTTGATAAATTTGATGAGACTAAGAACACAAAAGTGTAAAAGAAAAATTATATTTTTAAGAGATAAATGTCAATATTAAGAGATAAAGTTAAATTTTCTAATCTAAATATTGACATTTATGCACAATCTTCTAGATCTTTTTTGATCTCGGTTCGGTGAATCTCGATTCGATTTGGGTCGATTTTACCGATCTCCCAACAAGATGACACCAACAAGAAGAAACTACAGCGAAGATGAAGTGCGGTGGTCCTGGAGATTTTCGCGGTGAAGAAAGAAGATGAACAAGAAGACGAAGATAGAGCGAAAACGATGAATCTGGTCTAAATTAGATCTAATTCTTCTTCTTTTTCTTGTTTGTGGGCTAGTTTTGTAAAAAATAGTAATGGGCTACCAAAAAGCCCAACTTTTGATTAAGTTAAGAAAGAGTTCTAGTTTTTTCAGTAAATTATGTAACTTCTTATGGGTTTTTAAACTTTTGATCACTTTCTCATTTAAAAAATAAATAAATAAATATATGGGAGATACTAAGCATAATTTTTTTTAGAGACAGAACACAAGTATCTATATTATATATCTAACTCTGTGTGTTTAACGGCTTCAGCCGAATGAATGTATGTACAAGTGTGTTGTTTTGGGTTTAATTAATGAATATTTTCTGTGAAAAATATTATATACATCGATCTTGTTATATCGTATCATATTTTCTGTGAAAAATTCAAACATTGTTTAATGATTCAATCGCATAGTTTGAACCGCAGACGCGCGTTCATTAGGTAAGTTATATAGTTCGTTGTGCTCTACTAAAAAAGGATGAAGGAGAAAACCGTATATTAATTGTCTTAAGTATATATTTAATAGAAAACAGAAAGATTGAAAAATATCAGTTTTGATCTAATTTAGTGAACAAAAGAATCATCAAATCGATTCGTCATGACAAAACTATTCATCATGTGCGCAACAAGTGTTTGTTTACTCTAGCTATGAATTTTACGAAAATATTTCAGCCACTTAATGAAATATGCAGACCAGTGACCACGTCTGTAACAGGGATTTTTAACGATTAGATAAATGTTTGAATGGTTGTGACGCTTTTTCTTAGTCGTAAGTAATAGTGGTTCGGTGTCGAGTGTCGACGGAAGGCACTGATCATATAGATATATATATATATGTTATTCACTTTGAATAATAATATTCGTCAACCATGCTATATAATTAAAAGTGATATTAAGTTTGACATATCATTCCTTTTTTCTTTTCCCAAACATTTTATTGTTCCTTAATGTGAGGGTGGCATTATTTAACAAAAAGAAAATTAACATTATTCGTCAACCCTGATATAGCATTGAAAGTGATATTGAGTTTGACATTTTATTATTCCTTAATTTGAAAATAATAATACTCATCAACTTTAGCATAATGTTTTCGACACTCAATTCTAATCTCACTGTATAACTTACCGAGTCTTACAGATACTCATCAAATACTGATCAAATATATTGTATTCCGAACTATTTACTACTATTTTAATTGGAGAATTTAAAATCCTTAAATCTATAATGTTCAAACTGACATTTTTTCATTTCTGAATGCATAATATCATCTCTTTCCAACTGGTATACGAACTTAATCTGAAACATGACCTCCTCCAGACCAGAATTATCTTTGCTCAACCAAAAATAAATCCATTTTAAAGTTATACTGCAATTTATTGAAATCTTAACAGAAAAACTCATTTTACGGTTCTATTAGCTTCGTTTTTTTTTTTTTTTGTTTTTTTTTGCCGTTATTCACTTCCATAAAATTATATATTGTTTTAAACATTTTATATGTAATCATTCAAGGTAGTTTTACGAAAATACATTAAAAAAAGGAATTTATAAACATTACTGTTCCCAAAATTTTAGACTAATATAACCATCATCGTGATCACCATCTAGCATCGTTGTCATCATTTTTCTTGTATTATTGTACGGTTTGAACCTACAGTGGTCGTGGCTCTTCCGAGTTCACAAATCTAAAGTTGTTTATGGCAAAAAAGACGAGTACAAGTTGGTCCATAATTACACCATAAACATATAACCAAATCTACAACTTGGTACTTCATGTTTAATATTATATCCCTATATATATTATACACATTTTTGTTTCTCTTGATTAGTGACAACGAAGAAATTCGACATCAGTAACAATTTGGTTTGTTTTCCATTACTTAAACTAGAGCAAGTTACGACACATCTTTCTATGATTCTGTTCTTTTAACTAAAGTTTCCATATTGCTTTTGAAAATTGGAATAATCTAATATATAAGCAACCATTAACAATAATATATTCATATCTACTAAGTTTCTGTACATTATATTTGATATGGCAAGTTGCTTATTTTGTGGCCTAGTTGTGCCACAATGGATTTGGTTTAATAGAATCATGCAAACTGAAAAAAATGAATATAACTTGAATGAGTTTATATAAACATAAACATATCAGTGTCGAACATCACGAATGACGTTTTTTAAACTCTAAATATATAAGAAATGAGAAACTACTTATACTTAGAAACACAAATGAATAAGAATACTATCATAAAGATTACATATAGCTAGAACCCTGCACGTGGTTCATGTGATGATAAGCACTTCATTTTCTTTTAACTAAACATGTATCAGCCTTTTACCATTACTTTGTGAGAAGATGCATTGCAAAAACATCTTAAAACTATATATTCTATAAAATGGAAAATTTTGGGTTATCAAACTTATACACTATGAGAAAATGAATGGAACGTAAATTGTTGAACCGAGTTTTCAGATTCACGTTTGTAACCTACGAAAGTCAGGTTACGAACATACAGAGCCAGCTGCTATATATATATAAAACAATTATTTTCTGAATATATGGTTCTAGAAGCTCTAAAAATTTAAAATATAATCTTAAAAATCGATCGAGTGAAATTATTCCTACTTAATAAAAATATAAACATACGAATGTGCGACGTATGAGATAGATCTATTATCCGTGGTCCTTCAATAAATATGACGAGTATAATAAAATAAAAAGGGGGAGGCTGACAGATCCGGAAAGAGCTAGAAAAGAAACGTGACTGATTTGTATTCATTCAAGGAGACAAAAATGAAAGCTTTAACTGTATTTGGTCCATATGGTCAACTTATAGCTGGACATGTGTTTTTTTCTACTTTTTCTTCTTCCTTCGCGACACTTCTTTTTTCTCGGTTTAAAAAATTGAGGCGCTTGCCTCCGTTCAGCTTGGCCGACATACGCCTATTACCCTAACTATTATTTTCTTCTTTGCTCTTTTAGAGGTGATTTCTAAAAAGTTAATATTTTCTAAAAAGTTAGTGTTAACATTTTTTCTTAGTTTTAATTTATTACCATTAAAATTCTTCTCAATTCTCGAAAGAAAAAACATTGTAAATGACTATTTTATAAGTTTTATTGAAAAACTGTATAGATATTTGAAAATATCGTATAAAAATGACACAACAATTTTTGGAAGTACTACTATTTAAGTTATTAGTACTAATATATAATAAAACAATATACTAAGAAACTGTTAGTGCATAAATTTCTAGTGAATAAAACAAAATAAATCACCGATCGACATAAATTTTGAAGCATGAGCCACTTGAGGCTTCAGCTGCGGCTTTATGCGAGAATTGGAAGCCCTACATGTTCACAATTCAATACTAAACTAATCTATTGAAATCTGATTAACACACTAATGAATATGAATAATTAAGTTTAAAATTAAGCTCGTTCTTCCTTTACATTACTTATATAAAACCCTCTCGCTCCCTTTCATAATCCTCCGTGCTCTCTCCTTCTTCCTTCTCCCCTCGCTTCTATTTCTCTCTTTTGCCCTAGCTACCTCTTCTTCTCAATCCCTCTTACTCATCTTCTTATCCTCACGAGAATCAGTTTTTTTTTTTCCATTGACTGAGAAATCGCCATTTTCAAAAGTTCTTTAGCAGACCCATCAGTTCCTAGCGCCGATTGTTTTGTCGGTTAGTCTAATTTCGTGTATCTATTATTTTCTTAACTTGCAAATTGATGTTAAAAATATCACCTTTTTTTTTTTTTTTTTTTTTTTTTGCTGAGTCGTTGTAAGAAAATAGTTTGAGAAGCTGGACTTAGTTTTGCTGAAATGGGTTTATCATATTGTTAGATCAGCTGCATGAGCTTTACATATTTATAATTGGATTCAGTTATATTGTTCCGGAAATCATCGTTTAGGACAATGATGTAATAAATTTTGTGTTGCATGTGCAGATTGATGGCCATGGGTGAGTGAGATAAAGAGCTTTCCCAATCTTAAGTGGATCTGTCTCTTGTTTTCAGGTTTGGTTTCTATCTTCATCTTTTTTGTTATTTCCTACCCTGGATCATACTTCTTTTGTATTGTTTTTGGGTATAATGCATATGTGTACATATACATATCTTGTGATTCTTGTCATTATGGATTTGTTTTGATTTTCATTTGTTGATTGTTACTTACTTGGTCTACATTCCTTTTGATTAAGAGGGCAGCTTAATAGTTATGAGCATAAAATAAAAGCAAATGATAGAATCGTTATTTTCTCTTTACCAAAGAAACACAGACTGTTTTGTTACTCTTTCTGATTTTTGACATCATTTTCTTCCACCTTCTTTGGTTATATCTCAAAAAGGTTGGGTTCTTTTTGCAAAATGTCTTCAAACAAGAGAAAGTAATGGCAACTTGTTTTACTAACCGGAAATTTATAGAATTCTATTGATTGAATATAAGCAATTCAATTATTCTTGTTAAATCAATTAAATTTAAAATGGAACTTTGCTGTTGCATAAACTAGCAATGCATGGATTTCAAGTTTATATCCACATATCTCTGTAAGTGTATGTTGTTCCTTATTTGTAATATGAATTTGAATTTGAAAATCTATCTTCCTTTGTTAATGCAGTGGCAAACTGCGACTGTTAATCGAGATAAGAATCTGCTGAGGTGTTGAGCATTACCATATTAGTATGGGAATGCGCGGGTTGATTAAACTGGACAATGCAGGTTTGCTTGAGTTGTCTCTCATGTCTAGACCATTTGTGAGAAGGGATTTTTAGGTTGCACCCATGTCCCACCAGTCTCTAAATTTGCAATAGCCAATAAGTATTATGCTCAATTAAGTAAAATAGCTTGTTTGACACATCACACTACCCTTTTAGAAACAGTCATATATTTCAAATGATTCTGTAGCCTGAAATACATTGTTTTGTTATGTAATTCTGTCATACTCCTAGCGCAGCAGGGTTAGTTTCTTGTGTATATCTAGTCTCTAGGTACTCTTGGCTCTTGCCGCATAGGATTCCCCAGCTACCAAACGTTAAGAAATTACTTAACTATTCACCTAACCATCCAATAAGATTGGTAAACACTGTAGGTCACAGCCATTTATAACTATGCTCACCTCTTGGTTAAGCTGTTTTTTTTTTCTTCCACAAAGTCTGATCCTTCAGAAGTTAGGTACAAAAGAAAGTAGATTAAGTGCTTTCATGACTTTTCCAGATGCTGCATACATAACTTTTTCATTAGTATTCGAACCCAGTTTATGCCGATTCCAAATCATACAAAATCATTAACACTTGTGTCTCGGGTGTCTGAGGTTTTTCCATGATAGCTAAAAATTTGTATCTTACACAAGTAGCTACACTAGTTTTCCTTATAAATAAAAATGGGGGAGTGGGGAGGTCTTGGGTTATTCCCTTCTCATCGATGGTCTAGATGTGCGAGGTGACTCTCATGGAGGTAAAGAGAAATAGTGATTTTGAGAAGCATCCAACATAATGGTAATTCCTAAAAAGGTTAGAAGATTTTCAGCGTGTGAAATTGTTGTATTGCTAGATTTTCAGACTAATCTTTTTTAGGGTTGAGAACATCATCCCATTGTTCAAACTAATGTCAATGAAGGAGTGCAGCACTGATTTTGCTGCAAGGTTAATAGTTGTTGTAGAAGACAGAAACAGGTTGTAAAATTGAAGTTAAGAAAGCCAAGTGTGTTTACTGTTTGGGGATGAAAGAGGAAAGTGAACGATAGGTGTAGCTTTGACTTGTTGTCACTGATTCTTTCATTCATCCATTTCATGCTGCAACAAGGAAAGAGAAACAACAAAAGGAATGGGTGACGTTACGCCAAGCATTAGGAGCTTGCTTGTAAATAAATACATTCCATTACTAACGCAATCTTTGTACGAACATGAATCGGTAGATTCTGACTACGAATGAAGTCTATGTATCTTCTTGGCCGATGTATACTTTTTCTTTTTGTGGTTGTCTTTGGCCAATGTGTAATTAATCTTTTTAATTACTTCCATACATATGAATAATTTAGTGGGATCATGGTTAGCGATAATAATATTGTTTTAATTCAGTGGGACCATGGTTATTTACTTATTTATTTATTTATTTCCCAACAGGCTATTAGTTCTTTAATAATATGTGAGGTTAAAAAAAAAGAAAGCAATTTTGAATCAATGAACATAATAGGTAGTTTGATTCAATGTATGTGTGTGTACCTACAATATGTTGTAACTGCCCACCAACGTAGATAATGGAATAATATGTGTTAGATATGCATTACATACCAAAAAGTAAATTAAAAGCAGCTCAAAGCTTAAAGATACCACTTGTCTAACCTTGACGATGAATCCAACTCATCCAAAGATTGTTTCTCTACAAAAGCTTCGACCTCATCATATCTTAGAGAATACATAAGACAGAAAGAGAACGAGAGAAAAAAGTGATGTCGGCGGACCAAGGTTCTGTCCAGTTGGATGTCCAAGAAAACCATGTAATTTTAATATATCTGTCCATTATAGATAGCTTCATCTATATATGTTTGTCCAATTTATACATATGTATATGGCAAATGCAGGTGGTGATGAACAATGATATAGTCAAAGTGACTATATCAAAACCGGATGGTTTTGTCACCGGAATCTCTTACCAGGGTGTCAACAATCTACTAGAAAGTCACAACGAAGACTACAATCGAGGGTAAGTACATAAAATTGAATGTTTATTAGCTATACATAAATGGATCATTCTATTAGCTATACAACATATGAAATGTTGTGACCAAACACAGGTATTGGGATCTTGTTTGGAGCGAAGAAGGGACTCCTGGAACCACAGGGAATTCTGAACGGTAATAAGTATGCATCGATCAATCGAGCATATAACAAACAAAGTCTTTACATAATATTTTTAAAATGTGGTTGAGGCAGGATCAAAGGCACAAGTTTTGAAGTTGTAGTAGAAAATAAGGAACTGGTAGAGATTTCATTCACTAGAAAATGGGATGCTTCTCTCCAAGGCAGTATTGCTCCTATTAATGTTGACAAAAGGTCTCTCTCTAATATAACATGCATATATATGTGTGACAGTGACAGAGAGTTTGATTTGGATTTTGTATATTTCAGGTTCATAATGCGTAAAAATGTAACTGGATTCTACTCATATGCAATATTTGAACATCTAGCGGAATGGCCGGCTTTTAACTTGCCTCAGACAAGGATTGTCTACAAGCTTCGTAAAGACAAGTAACTAATGTTTCAAAATCAATTTTTTTTTCCTCTAGTTGATATTAGTGTACTTATGTGCAAATGTTTTTGTAGGTTTCAGTACATGGCGGTTGCGGATAACAGGCAGAGGAATATGCCACTCCCAGACGATAGATTAGGTAAAAGAGGAAGACCTTTGGCTTATCCTGAAGCTGTTCTTCTTGTTCATCCTGTTGAAGAAGAGTTTAAAGGAGAGGTTGATGACAAGTACGAGTATTCATGCGAGAACAAAGATCTAAAAGTGCATGGATGGATCTCACATAACCTGGATTTGGGTTGCTGGCAAATCATTCCTAGCAATGAGTTCAGATCTGGTGGCTTGTCCAAACAGAACCTTACCTCTCATGTTGGTCCTATCAGTCTCGCTGTATGTTCCTTTTTCTTTCTTCCTCCTAAAAACATGTTGGTAACAATCTACTAGCTATGATGATGGGTTCTTACTTAGCCTTTTGAAACACAATGATAGATGTTTTTGAGTGCTCATTACGCGGGTGAGGACATGGTGATGAAGGTGAAAGCAGGAGAGTCATGGAAGAAAGTGTTTGGTCCTGTTTTTACTTACTTCAATTCCTTACCTGACAAAACCTCTGATCCTCTTTCGCTATGGCAAGATGCCCAAAACCAGGTTTATCCATTTACCAACCTTCTACTTTTGTGCATGTTAAAACTTATCTAACCTTGTTGGACACTTTGTGCTTGATTAGATGTTAACTGAAGTTCAAAGCTGGCCTTACGATTTCCCCGCTTCAGAAGACTTTGCAGTATCCGATAAACGCGGTTGCATCAGCGGTAGATTACTAGTACGCGACAAGTAAGCCTCACATTTCATCATTTGCTCTGCTTTTATTTATTTTATTATCACTTACTCTTGTTTCTTATGTTTTTTTTCAATTCCTTCAGATTCCTTAGTGATGAACTTTTACCAGCAAATGGTGCTTTCGTGGGTTTGGCTCCACCAGGAGAAGTTGGATCCTGGCAACTAGAATCTAAGGTAAGCCTGAGAATTATGTTCTTGGACCATATCATATTATCTATTTAAGCAATGAACTTATGCTTGCATCAATTTTACTTATATATACATATACAGGGATATCAATTCTGGACAGAAGCAGGTGCAGATGGATATTTTGCAATAAATAATATCCGAGAAGGCGAATATAATCTCAATGCTTATGCGACAGGATGGATTGGAGACTATCAATATGAAAAATTGATTAAAATCACAGCAGGTCAAATTTTCTTAAACTTACATTTTAATCAAGAATATATATTACTCTGTGTCAAGAAGTGCATGTTTATTTAACACTAGCTACACACTCTGCAATCAAAAACAGGCTGTGACATTGATGTTAGCAATATCGTGTATGAACCGCCTCGAGATGGGCCAACGGTGTGGGAAATAGGAATACCTGACCGGTCTGCAGCTGAGTTCTTTGTTCCAGACCCAAATCCTAAATACATTAATAAACTATACATTGGTCATCCTGATAGGTAATCCATGATCAAAGATATTACAATCTAGGTGTTTGAATTGGTTATCAAAGTTATGGTTGTAATTATTCAGGTTTAGACAATACGGGCTATGGGAAAGATACACAGAACTATATCCTAAGGAAGATTTGGTATTCACCATTGACGTCAGTGATTACAAAAAGGATTGGTTCTTTGCACACGTTACCAGGTAACATATATTTCACAAAAATCTTAGAAGAGTAGAAAACAAAGAAACCTAACATATCTTTCAATTGATTCTAGGAAACTAGGAGATGACACATATCAGAAAACGACATGGCAAATCAAATTTAAGCTAGAGAAGGTCCAAAAAAACAGCACGTACAAAATCCGGATTGCACTAGCGACAGCACATGTAGCAGAATTACAGGTGGAGATGAATGAGGATGACATTGGAAAGAGTACTCCGATGTTCACAACAGGTGTAATCGGGCACGACAACGCCATTGCAAGGCATGGAATACATGGAATCTATAGGCTTTATAATGTGGATGTACCAAGTGAGAAGCTTATCGAAGGAGACAATACTTTGTTCTTGACACAAGCCTTGACCACCACTGGAGCCTTCAATGGTCTCATGTACGACTATATCCGCCTCGAAGCACCTCCTTTACATTCAAACCTTCTTCACTTATAAGTTTTTTTTGGTTATTGTGTGTTTAATACTTTGTGTTGCTTATAAAAACTATACGACAATTTATAATATGGGTTGCTTAATGGGCTATTATGTTGGGCCTTCTTCTAATCTCAGATTTTGACTTTACTACAAAATGCAAGGGTAAAACCGTAATTTTAACCGGCCCCTGATCTATCGCTGCCTATATATACAGTTGCCTGCAAAATCTAGGGTATAAAAGCCCCTAATTTTTTCTCCGCCCAAGAGACAAATCCTTTGAAATCGACCAACGGAAGCTCCTGAATTCACCGTCCATCTCTCTTCTACCGGCGCCGGCGATCGGTAAACCGTTTTATCTCTCATGTCCATCTCCTATTGAGGTCTTAGATTCATCTAGCTTCTTTTTATTTGCATCGAAACTTTCAGATTCTCGATTTGTTTATTAGTAACGAATTTGATTCGACCATTTTGTTGCTCGAATTTGTTTCCGTAGATCGTTGGGAAGTAGAAAATGGCGACCTTTGAGCTGTATAGGAGATCGACGATCGGGATGTGTCTGACGGAGACTCTGGACGAGATGGTTCAGAGCGGTACGCTCAGCCCTGAGCTAGCCATCCAAGTCCTTGTTCAGTTTGACAAGGTTTAATTTTAACTTTTCTTCGACTTTTCTTGGCGTCTTGGTTTGTTTCTGTGGTTTCTTTTTCCTCTTCTGATGCATGTGTACTTGTAGTCCATGACTGAAGCTCTGGAGAGCCAAGTGAAGACCAAGGTGTCGATTAAGGTGATCTCAGTTTTGTTTCAATTTTAATCCTTTTTGTATAAATTATTGTGAATTTCGGAATCTTAGTCAACGGAATTAGCTAGAAGAAAATAGCCAGTTTCTGTCCGTGACTGCCCTGTATCTATTCATTCATTTCCTCTTAGGAAACACGATGAATAGTTCTAAACTATCTTGCTCTAGTTCGTTCGTTTTGGTTTTGCAGTTTGAAACTGATGCAAAATTCATAATTCATGGATACTAGTGTTTTGAAAATATTAAGTTTAGAGTCTCTTTAGCATTTGAGCAATTTCTACTCGTTTCTGGCTAGCTGTTTAACTTGATATTAGGATGTATGGATTCAGTTATCTACCTGATAATTTGGTGCTTACATTTGTTATCTCAGGAAGTGCTAACAGTGTCATGAATTCTATCAAGTTTAGAGTTTCTTTGGATGTCTTACATGAATGATATGTTGAAGCTGGGCCCGTATATGATTTCCTAGGATTTTTAAAAAAAAAACTCAACTTGAGATTAAGCAGTATGGATTTAGTTATCTGGCTTTAAAGTAGGAGCTTACATACATCTGCTAACTCAAGAAATATTTACATTTCATGAGTACTCTCAAGTTTAGAGTTTCGTTAGGTGTGATAAATCAATGATAGGTTGAAGCTGAACCTCAAAATGATTAATTATGAGAAAAAAAATTCATCTTGAGATTAAGCTGTATGGATTCAGTTATCTGGCTCGTAATTAGGAGCTTGCATTTGACTGTCAACCTGCAAACATTTGTTCTTGAAAAAAGCTCTTTCTCATGACACCCTTGGTTGCCTGAATCAACTTATCAGAAGGCAGTGATATCTGTTTTTCTAATATTTTTTTTGGTGTTCTTCACTAATCTGGATAGTCTTATCCATCTACATTTGTGCTAGTGTTTCTGATGATTGACACTAATTCTCTTCCAACATACTAACCACTGCTATTTATTTTGCTGGTTAAACACTGTTTTCAAGGCCAAATACTAAACGCTGTTCTCAGCATATTGAACTTATTCTTTGCTCGGAATATACTTGTTCTCATCTCTGAATCTCAAGATAAGAGAAATTTTGGCAGATGAGACAATCAGATACTTAATCTCGTTTCTTCTTTATTATATCTTGTACAGGGGCATTTACACACTTACAGGTTCTGTGACAACGTCTGGACCTTCATATTACAGGATGCAATGTTCAAGAGTGATGATCGTCAAGAGAATGTGAGCCGGGTGAAGATAGTGGCATGTGATTCTAAGCTGCTCACTCAGTGAGATGCAAATTGTCAGCAGGAAATATGGTTTTCTTTGTAATAGATTTTGAGTTTTTTCACTTTGTAAACTCAGCACTTGCTATATGTTGAGCCCATCTGCAGCCATCAATTTAGCCTATATGTAAATTCTCGGCTCGGGGACATATGGGATGTTCTGTTGCTATGAGAAAGTTCTTAAGATTCATCTTGAGATTGACCTTTATCTTAAATTATCTGTATCCTCCGAATCACGAATTGATAATAGTGGCTTTGTACAAACTTTCTCTTACTGGAACTGATTACTCTTAAACTCTTTGTAACTTTTTGTTTCTCTTGGCTCTCTTAACTCCTTTTTTTCTCTCTTTTTGGTGGGAATGTGAGTATATATGTATGTCTGTCTTTTTTGCCTTTACAGATGTCTTTCTTCACCAAAGCAGAAGAGAATATGATTCTTGTAAGTTCCTTTATGATTCTGGAACTTTGAAGCATAGCGGCTAATTTCCCTTTTTATTTCCTTAGTTTTAAAGCCACACGGCATTATTGGCACGTTTAAGATGTTCGTGAGAGAGCCAAGTGATTAGAATCCTTTTCGCTTTAAAATGGAACAGAGTCTTTGCTTTTCAGAAGTTCTCTCTTATGTTTGTACCTGTGTAATTGATACTACTGTTTACAAAGTGAAATTTTGATCCAGGAAACTTCTTGTGTATTATTTCTTGAAGGTTCTTAACACATAAAAACAGCAACTTCGTGAAGAGCTAGAGCCAAAAGTTAGGTAAACATTAGGAATTGGTTGGACTAGTTTTGCATTTTGATGTGTTTATGCATAAAGAAGGCATATCAGTAGGAATGTCTTATAAATAGTGTTGTACTGTTGTTGTTTATATGATGCTGTCTCAAGATGACAGTAATGATCAATGGTCTATTAATTGGAAATTCAACTTTTCATTATTTGAACAAATCTCAAACCATTCATAAGTTTAGCTGAGGTTCATTTGTTACTTCTTTTTGTGAATAGCTACCATGGCAACCTCTAGAGCCCAACAATTCCAGCTAATAGAAGGGATGGAGCTTCAGGTTTGTTCTTTCTTCTGTCCTACTGGGATTTACAATATCAGATTTTGGACTTAAATCTTCATATTGATTTCAGATCACCGTTACTGGGTCGCCAAATGGTAGCAGTGTAAGAGCTGAGTTTCACCTCAAGAACTGCACTCGCACATGGATTCTTCACTGGGGTTGTATTTACCAAGGACATACGTGCGTGATGAATAATCTTTTAAGATAAAATTAATACTTTAGATAATCTCTATGTTTTGACTTATGTTATCTACAGCAACTGGTTTGTTCCATCTGAACATTCCTCAAAGCAAGGTGCATTGCAGACTCCCTTTGTCAAGGTCTTGAACCATAACCCTTTCAATTGTTCATTTACAAGGTTTTTCTAGAAGTTCGATTTCTTTTTCTGCAAAGTGTTTCTTCTTAACTGCAGAATGGGAATGCTTATGTAGTGATCCTTGAGTTGCGCGATCCAAAAATACATGCCATTGAATTTGTATTGAAAGATGGTGGCCATAACAGATGGTGCGTAGTTTTTTATTTTCTTTAACTGAGCCATACTTGTGACTTGAGAGGGATGAATGGACTGCAATTTATGTACCCACCTTGAGGCCTGATGGAAATTTCAGGTTGTAACAGCATACTGGAAATTTCCGTGTTGATATTCCCTGGAATGATCTCCATGCTCATCATCGGATACCGAAGAATCTGATAGAAAGAAGAGCTCATAAGATATGGGACCGGAAAGGCCGACCTCAAAGCTCTGCACATGAACAACAGGTAAAATTGGTCCATTTAGTATCCGCTGATCTGTTTATTATTTAGCAAGTCTTTGCTTACTTCTCTGTGCAGGTCCTGCTCTACATTACTCATGTTTATGTGTCCCTCTATCTTGCATGTGTTTCATTTCAGATAGACTATGACAATGCAATAAGAGAACTCCAAACCGAGCTGGCTAGAGGAATAACTATAGATGACCTTGAGGCTAAGTCCACAGTAACAGTTGAGAAAGAAGTAACCAGTGAGCCAAATCAAACAATGAACCAATTACATCGCCGGAAGCATGATGTTCAGAAATGGTTACAGAAATATGTCGACCCAATAAACAGAAATGGAAGTATACAAAGTTCAGCCCTTGCAGAACTCTCCAAGAAATCTGCAGGCCATGAAAATGTAGTTTCACAGAAAAGCTTTCATGTCAGAAACTATGAAATCGCGGTATGTAATACCATTGGTTCATACAGTCATTTTCATTGTTCGTAGGTTTAATAGCTTCTTGATCATTTCTGGTTTATGTATGTTTGGCTATTTAGGTCCTCCAGAGAAATGTTGAGGGCGATTGTCGTTTATGGGTTGCCACAAACATGGCAGGTCCAACAGTTATCCATTGGGGAGTCGCAAAGTCTTCTGCAGGAGAGTGGTTGGTAAGATGTTCTTTGATTCTGTAGATATTCCATATTACAATCTTCTCAATAAGAGACTGATTTTTATAACTCTAAATAGATTCCACCACCTGATGTGTTGCCTGAGAAATCACAAATGGTTCACGGAGCATGTCAAACACATTTTACCGATATGTCGAGCAGAGAACACTCTTATCAGGTGAAGCATGAAGTGAATATTTTTGCAGAAATGACCGTACTTCTATCCTATGATCTCTTAATCTACTAACACATTTCATATTTTTCGCATTGGATAAGTTTGTTGATATAAATTTAAAACGAGGAGGTTTTGTTGGTATCCAATTTGTAATATGGTCTGGAGGCTACTGGATAAACAATAATGGAGCCAACTTCGTTGTAAGCCTGAGATCAGTAGATAGTACCAGTAGTAAGGTGAGTAAAAGTCATTGCACCATTAGTGGAATAATAATGTTGGAATGCTCTTATCAGTCTATATTTCACAACTAAACACGTTTGTTCTTCCTCAGCTTGATGTGGATGGAAAGTATATTCTCAAATGGGTTCTTGATGAAATATCTGAGCAAGAGAAAGAGGCTGAGAGATCATTGATGCACAGGTAAGTGAATGTTTCTATGTAACCTTATTTCTTTCTTAATAATGTCAGTGACGTTACTTATTAGCATAACTTGGCAGGTTCAACATCGCAACAGAGTTGACCGAGCGTTGTAAGGATGAAGGAGAAGGTGGATGTATTGGTATAATGGTATGGATGAAATTCATGGCCACCAGACATCTCACTTGGAATAAGAACTATAACGTGAAACCTCGGTAGAGCTATTGTTTCATTGGCTACAACTGTTAACTGATTCCTGTTTCTTCTTTCTTTTGTTTGGACCTTTTATACCTTAAACTCTTTTTCTACAGGGAAATTAGTGAAGCACTAGAAAGATTCACCAACTTGATGGAGAAAATATATTTGCAGCAACCATATAAGAGAGAAATTGTGAGACTAATTATGGCACTTGTGGGTCGTGGAGGTGAAGGTGATGTTGGGCAGAGAATTCGTGACGAAATCCTTGTTATTCAGGTACATAGTTCATCATGATACAAATTTTGCTAATCTTGTCAGAGTAGTTTATTATCTTTAATGTATTTTGTTAGAGAAATAACCACTGCAAATCCGGCATGATGGAAGAGTGGCATCAAAAGTTGCACAACAACAGTAGCGCAGATGATGTGATAATTTGCGAGGTACATACTTGACTTAAGATATTTCTGTTTGAAGATTGGTAAATCAAAATAACATCCAGAAAAGATAAAACTGTATCATAAAACTCACTACTATTTAAAAAGCAACTAACTAGTTCAAGAAGCTTAGCTTTTGGATGTTATAAATATTATGATGAGCCTTTTTCCAAGATTATATACCTGGAGAATCTGTGATAAGTCTTATTCTTCTGCCACAGGCTCTCTTAAACTATGTGAGATCTGACTTTAGGACTGATGCCTACTGGAAAACACTAAAAGCCAATGGTCTCACAAAAGAAAGGCTTGCAAGTTATGACCGTGCTATTGTCTCAGAGCCTCGTTTCAGAAGTGATGCTAAAGAAGGACTCATCCGTGACCTAACAATGTACTTGAAAACATTAAAGGTAGCTATAGCAATTACATCTCTGTTTTTTGCTACCACTTACAGCCTTGTACCTTCTCTTGATCCCTTGAAGAATTCTCAGAAGCAAACTGCAACGGCTAATTAGCTTAGTGTAACCCAATACTTCTGTAGAAATGAGCATAATAGTCCCTATTGTCTCTACTAGATTATGATTCCTTCGCAATTTGGAGCTATCCTGAGTTTCTAACTAAAGTTACTAAACAAACTGTTTGTGCCTTTGTAGGCAGTTCATTCAGGTGCAGACCTTGATCCTGCTATTGATACGTTCCTTTCTCCATATAAGGTAATTATTTAATGTTGAAAACCTTCACTTTGATTTTCTGGGAGTATCTTCAATAACCATAGCTATGTTAAGAGTAATACATCGTTCTTTCATTTTCTTTTTCAGGGTCATCATGTCTTTGCTGTCAATGGTTTATCACCAAAATTGCAGGCACACTTTCCTCATACTATCTTCTCAATACAGATATTTTTCACTGTGTTATACAATATAAAGACATCAAAAAGCCTAACAGATCGGCCATTTTGTATGGTATGTTAGGATCTACTGAATTTAGTTAAGAGGCTTGTTCGCGCAGAGAATGCTGAGCCCCTAATAGAGGTTTTAAGACCACACCTTGTTCATATAGCCAGTCTTCTTCTCCTTATTGTTGTTTTTATTTATCCTTATGCTTGCTTTGTTTTCTTCACTTCTGTAGAAATTAGTTGATGCTCGCATTGAGTTACACCCTGCACTACGAGCACCTCGTACGAGAGCAAAAGATTTACTATTCTTGGACATTGCGTTGGAGTCGTGTTTTAAAACAACAATAGAGAAGAGACTCATCTCTTTAAACTTCAATAACCCACCGGTATCAGTTCTTTCTGGAGTTTAAAACTATTTACTTTTCCTTTGTAGCCAAATATAAGTCTTTACACCAAAGAGTGAGCTATGGATTGATCTGTGTTTTCCTCTTTGGAACAGGAAATTATGTCTGTCATCTGCGTAGTGCTTGAAAATCTGTGCTTATCTACATTTGACAATGAAGAACTAATCTTCTGTACAAAGGTAGGTATTTTTTTTTTTTCCTGTCTCATTTCTCTTTCAAAGTTTGACTCAGTATTCATATGTAAATATTAATCATGCTGCACTTTTGCTTTCAGGATTGGTACCGTGTCAGCGAGGCTTACAGAGCTCATGATGTTCAGTGGGCATTGCAAACAAAAGCGGTCCTTGATCGTTTACAACTAGTACTTGCTGATAGATGCCAGCATTATTTTACACTAATACAGCCTACTGCAAAATATCTTGGTCATTTGTTACGTGTTGACAAGCATGGGGTATTTTGCAACTAAACTCCAGCTTCTTCTTTGTGTAATAAGTCTAAAAGTTAATATATGTATTCATTTGGGTTTTTGTTCTTGTTCAGATTGATGTTTTCACTGAAGAGGTTATAAGAGCAGGACCAGGAGCCGTTCTATCAACTCTTGTTAATAGATTTGATCCTGCTCTCAGGAAAATTGCGAATTTAGGCTGGTAAGATACGATTTTTTTAAGCTAGAAATCTGACTAGAATTCAGAGTTAATCCATGTTGAGGTGATTAAACCCTTTTATCGGTTTTATTTTTCTCTAAACCAAAATGGTTATGGTTGAGCAGCTGGCAGGTTATAAGCTCGGCTGATGCATATGGGTATTTGGTTTGTGTGAATGAGTTAATTGTAGTTCAGAATAAAGTCTACTCGAAGCCAACTGTAATAATTGCAAGTAAAGTCACAGGAGAAGAGGAGCTCCCTGATGGTGTTGTTGCAGTAGTGACTCCTAGTATGATTGATGTCTTGTCTCATGTCTCTATTAGAGCAAGAAACACCAAGGCATGTACTATTGTCTCATCAAAATATGCTGCAAAACAAAAACAAGAAACCAGTATTTTTACATTTTATCAGGGAACTCATATGTACACTTCTCATCATCTCAAGTTCGTGTGATGTAGATATGCTTTGCTACATGCTTCGATCAGAATGTTCTCAGGAATCTGAAGTCGAAGGAAGGTAGAGCAATATATATTCATACAAAGTCTACTGGTTTAGTTATCAGGTAATCCAACTCTTATGTTGCACTGCACTGTTCTTTATGCAAAGAGAAGGAGGATTTTCTAATGTTTGGGAAATTATATCTTTTGCAGTGATGGCAACAACTCTGATGTCTCTGTTCGTCATAT
Organism: Cardamine occulta; assembly: GCA_028015245.1. Taxonomy (NCBI): domain Eukaryota; kingdom Viridiplantae; phylum Streptophyta; class Magnoliopsida; order Brassicales; family Brassicaceae; genus Cardamine; species Cardamine occulta. Next base: position 13,733,513 of record CM051387.1, read on the forward strand.
TTATATTTCTTCTTTTCCACGGGGAGTGATCTCTAAAGGAAAGAATTTTTGTGGCCACTATGTGATTTCGTCTAAGGAATTCACTGAAGAGAGGGTAAGTAAAAAAAAACCAGAGTCATGAAGATAAAAAGTTCTGTTTTTTTGAGAATACCATTTGGATTTTCAATTTCACTGAATTTTTAGGTTGGTTCAAAATCATTCAATATAAAATTTCTGCGAGAAAGAGTTCCATCATGGATCAAGATACCTACCTCAGTTGCTCTTCCATTCGGGACATTTGAGTATGCATTCTCAGATCATTCCAATAGGGTATTACCTTAAAATCATATTTGCCTTATCTTTCTCTCTTTTCTGGAATTCAAAAAGTATTCCAAGGAAAAACTCATTGAATTTGTAATCCAGAGCTCTCTCGAATATTTTCAGGATGTAGCACGTAGGATTTATGCCCTTAAAGATTCTCTTAACAGAGGAGACCATACAAAACTTAAGGCAATTCAAGAAGCTATTTTACAAATGAACGCTCCAATGGCTCTGGTAATAACTTGGCATATAATTGTTTTTTTCCTCTCTCTTCATGTTTTCTATGTATAATGTATCACATGCTGGGTTTTTGAACTCTTTGGTAGAGAAATGAACTGATCAACAAATTGAGAAGTGAAAGAATGCCGAGTCTAGGAGATGAATCAGGCTGGAACCGATCGTGGAAAGCAATTAAGAAGGTAAGAATCTCTCTCTTTGAAGGTTTGTTTCTTATGAAAGGAACCAAGTGCTTCTCTGATCTGTTAAATCTATACAGGTCTGGGCTTCAAAGTGGAACGAGAGAGCTTACGTCAGTTGCAAAAAAACTAAACTTGATCATGATGCCATCTGCATGGCGATGCTAATTCAAGAAGTTATATGTGGCGAATATGCTTTCGTCATTCACACAAACAATCCTGTCTCTGGGGACTCTTCAGAAATATACACAGAGGTAAGTGAACTTTCTCCATTTTCTACAAATCCAATTACGGCATTATCATTCAAGATATTGTGTGTCTCAGATTGTGAAGGGTTTGGGAGAGACTCTGGTTGGAGCATATCCGGGACGAGCAATGAGCTTCATCACCAAGAAAACAAATCTCAAGTCTTCAACCGTAAGAAACAAACAGATTGTATAATTTTTGTATCTTAATTTTAAGTCATAAGTTAACAGTATGAGTGAAAATTTGGGTTTGTACAGGTGATCAGTTACCCAAGTAAGAGGATAGGTCTGTATTCTAAACCCTCAATCATATTCCGATCAGATTCAAACAACGAGGATCTCGAGGGCTACGCAGGCGCAGGACTTTACGACAGGTTCGTTTTGTGTGTGTTCTCTGCTTTCTTTGTCTTTTTTGTGGAACTCAAAAGCTGAAACGGGGTTAATAAGTGGTGCAGTGTGATAATGGATGAAGCGGAGGAAGTAGTGGTGGATTACTCAAGGGAGCCGTTAATAGTGGACAAAGCCTTTCAAGTGCGTCTGTTCTCAGCGATTGCAGAAGCTGGAAATGTGATAGAGACAATCTATGGTTGTCCTCAAGACATTGAAGGTGTTGTCAAAGGTGGCAATATTTACGTCGTCCAATCTAGACCCCAAGTTTAATAAGCTCTCTCTTGCTATTTCTTCCATATTCCCTAGTTTTCAAACTACAAATATAAAATTATACAAGTTAATAAGCTTTTATATGTTGCTATTACATGTCATATTTCCAAATCATGGCACACTCCAGATACAAACAAACATCTATACTAAACATTAAAAGAATAGTGAGAGTGTACCAGATTAAAAGTTAAACATGGATTACTAAAGTGCCATTAATGAATTATACTCTTAACAATACAATTTAGCCTTTTAATATCCCGAATAATTTGATAAATTAGGCCTCATAATACTATAATTGGTTTAAGATTTTATAATCGGTTTAATTAGTTTGATTAAGGCCAAGCAAAAACCCAATATATATTCGTGGATCCTTATTTAATTTCAGGCCTACTACATAGTGTAAAGTCGGTTTGACCTAAATATTAGATATGTTTTATATATATCAAGTTTAGAGCATCATCGATTATTAGTGATTTTCGTTTAGGGTTTTGATTTTATCTTTTTTTAGGGTTTAATAGTTCTTTTGTATGTTTATCGATTGATGTCAAAATCTGTATATTACTTGTTCCTGTTTTTCTTTTGAGTTTTGAGTTGTAACTAATTGTCTGGAATATTTTTTTTAGGTGGTTTGTGGAATTGAGTTTGGATCTAAATTGATGATTCTTCAAGATTAGATTGTGGTACGAAGTCGAAAGATTGTGAAGATGGTAAAGATTATCGATTTTGTTTTCATAAGGTATGAATATTAGTTTCCATTTATATATCTCTAAAATATTAGTTCATTGATTTAGTAATTTGTATGTTCGTGATAATTGTAGATGAGGAGAACATGGAGTATATATATAAATATATCCATGTTAAAATCTGGAGATGATGTGCATATATGATCGAGTATGTATATCCTTTAATTTTAATTTTAAAATTTTATTTGATTACTATTGCTTTAATTGTTTCATCGATGAAATATATTTTATTTTATTGTTTTTAATTTGATTTACATGTTTATTTTTATTGTTTTCCTTGATTTAGTGATCAGATATATATATAGGTTTAGGGTTTTATATTATATTTAGAGTTTTGTACGATTCTTGGGATGAATCTATTTTAGTATACTGTAATAGGAATATTGCACTGTTTATTCCTACACCTGATTTTCATGATTTTGGATATGTTTGTGTGTCGTCCACACTCCACTGGTGTCAAGGTTACAGTTGCCGGTCCAAGTTGAGTTTCCACTGGTATGTTACTTTTTATTCTGTTCAGGCTTATCTGTGTCTCATGGGATATTTTCTATGTTGTCTGATTTCTCTAGGTACTCAAATATTGTATCATTGTATGGTTGAATCTGTATTTGTGGAATTTTGCTGTCGATAGGAGTCTATTAGACCATTAAGCTGAGTGGTGGAGGACTAGGCTACCTTGAAAAGAGTGTGTCCGAGGTAAGACTGCTATGTGGTCTGTGTTTTGAGCGGAGGAAATTTTATCTGAATGGGATTTGTTTTGTTGATATCATCAGCCATGTGAGTCTCTCATTAAGCTACTTTGTTGATTTCAATAGGCTGTTGGATGTGTGAACTTGATCATCGTGAAGGTGAGTCTCTCTTTAAGCTACTTCAGTATATCCATATGTCTAAAGCTACCGCGTACTGACATAACTAGAACGTAAGGCTATTCATGTATTTTTTCTTTCTTAATTGTCTTTTGCAGGGCCCAGCTCAGCAGACTGCTGTAGACAACTTCATGGTCCATGAACTTGATGGAACCCAGAATGGTTGTGCTTGGTGCAAGCAAAAGGTGCTTCAAGTGAAATTCATGTTTTCTGTATTCACTCTGGAATAAAATATAGCTTGGAGCTAATGCTATACTTGGTTGTCTCTTGCTGTATGCGAAGCTGGGACTGTCCTCAACGGCATTTCTCCCTACAAGGTAGAGCTTATCTTGCTCAGATAAGTTGACTTCCCTCCAGGCATGGAGGAGAATACTATTGATACTTTGGCTACTCAATTTTCTGGTACTAGATGTTTTAAGCTCTTCCCATTTTGTTTTATTTGGATTCACCCCATTGCCAATTTTGCTGGTAGCTCAGAGATTATCCTCCAAATTTTAGTGATATTTGATACTCTCTGGTCTCTCTGAAGGGTTTGCTCAGTAAGAACTCTCCGAGCAGTGCTGTTTCCAAGTATCTAAGTACTTAGGATAAGAAGCATATCTCAAATCTGAATTGTGTGAAGGAGAAGACTATCGATGGAATATTTTCATTCTATGGTTACCAATACCCTGGATTGATGGTGTTCCATGTTTTGCAGCTATAGATATCAAAGAAGAAGCTAACGTCTCTACATTACTGTTTAATAATAAGTTTGATCCCTTTGATGCAATGAGCACTCTGTTTTATTTTCTGTGTTTTCAGATTGTGGTGAACTTGGATGGTCCAAGAGCAAGAATACAAATGATTACACTATACTACCCAGGATGTCATTATAGATTACTATGAAACCAATCTCATGGTAAAAGTTTATATGTTTTGTTTTCTTTATGAATTGTCTAGAAAAGTATACAACTTGCTGCTGATATTACTAATTAATATTCTCTTGCTAACTAATCTTCTTCTTTTTACCATTTTTTTCCTGTGTAAGATTTTTATGTGGCTACTTATATAATGCTGATGAGATCATTATACTCTGTTTCTTTGTTACTTGCTGATGCATATTTACAGAAAGGAATTTACAGCTATGGGAATCTATCTAACAGATTCTGATGAGGTAAGTTTTTGGCTTATTGGTTTCATGTCATCTAGCGGAGGCTTCGATGAATCTATGAGGCCATCTAACAGATTCAGATGAGCTTATGCATTCGTTTAATAACGCTAGAGATGACAGCTCTGTAGGAGCCATCATATTAAAACCACGCAAGGTAAATGATTTCTTCTTTCTTTAAAACTCTTGCCAAGGATGATACTTATGCTCATCTCTTCTATTTTTGTCGTTACCTAAAGCTCTCTATTGGGTCTGATTTTGGTTGAGAAAATGGGACACATCCTATAGGTAAATTTTTGCCAAATTTTTAGATCAAATGTCAAATGAAGCAACAGTCCATCATCTCTTTTAAACTTCTTCACCTGTTATTCAACTTTTGGGTTTTGTTTTTCAGGTGACTTGAAACACGTAAGTGAGGTTAAGCTCATTGGTTTGTCTCGGCAAATTTCATTTGTAATTTGAAGTCTTTCAATCATCTTCATCACCACGCATCATTAAAGGTAGCTCTTTCATTACTCTTTGTATGCTTATAATTGAAGTATGTTTATAATGAAGTTTCTGGCTATTATGATATTTGGAGTGCTTTTTTTCTGGAGTGATATTATTATCATCCATGTAGCCATCTCTTTTGTAATTTTCAATTCTTCTTCTCATTTACTGGTCGGATTAATAAAAACGAACCTCAAACTTTTAGAAACATGGAGAAACTAAGAAAAATACATATGAGAGCTCAACTAATGACGGATTTACCCGGATCTTACTTAACCTTGACAAGAAATGGAGTGGAGACAGAGGAAGCTGACTATGAAAGTGTCCAGTTTGTGGTAAGAACGCATGTCTAAGCAGCAGTTCTAGGAAGCTTTTTCTCTCTACAGAAATCTCATAAGAAACTGTCTTCGTGAAGTGTTGACAGTGCAATGAACATGGAGTATCAAAAAGTTTTGGAGGCTTTTCAACTCAACACCTGCCGTGTCACAAGTGTCAAACTCTCGATTTTTTTATATTTGGTATACAACTAAATAAAGGCTATAAATGGTAACAAGAGAATTGTGGAATTGTTGTGGAATTTGATGGAAAATAATAATGTTACACCATTTGCATAATTTTCCCCAACAGAATTGTTGAATTGTTGAAGAATGTGAAGGTATTTAATATTTTTTCACCAGTTGTATATTTTTTTTAATTCCACAAAGAAATAAGTGGAGTAAAACCCAAAAACTTTCACATTATTATGGATTTTGGTAGAAAATAATAACGTTAATCATTTGCAATAGTTTAATTTGCAATATGTGGACTTGGTAAAACTAGAAAATTTTAGAGAATTCAATAATTACAAAAATGAATAATAACAAATAAAATTAAAAGTTAAATTAATTGTTAGTCCATTTTGCATAAAAATCAAAGCGAGCCAAACTAAAATTTAGGCATGAACATTTGGATATCTGTTTGGATTTGGATAGGTTTTCTTGGGATCTATATATTTTGGTACTATGGTTTATGATCTGTTTGCATATTTTAGAATTTTTGTTCGGATACGCCTCAGTTCCATATGGGAATGCAACCCAAAATGTTAAGAAAAAAAATTGGTTAAATTTGAATAAGATTTAGTTAACTTTTTACAAATATAACTTACAACTTTCAAATATTTATGTTATTTTGGGTATTTCAATTGTTTCGGTCTTAAAATCTTCTTGTTTATAATTATAATTTTGGATACCCATTCGGTTATCGGTTCATATTGGTTTCGATTCGGTTGTTTGGATTAGTAGTGTAGGATCCGTTCAGATATTTTATGATTCTAATTTGGTTAGGTACCTATTTTTTTGGTTGGTTCCGGTTTGCTTTTTCTGTTCCAGATATTTTGCTCATACCGCTAAAATTAATAAAATCAAACTGACTATAAAAGTAATCCAAACGTTATAAATTTTTCTATTCCAAATTATCCTAACCCAAATTGAACCAAATCCATTAACCGAAATCCACTAAAATTTAATATAGAAATTCTATTTATTTGACCAAAAAATAATATATATACTTATACAAAATCATAATTAAAATTAGTTAGTCATGTTTCTTTTTGTTATCATTTTTTTCTAAAACTAAATAGAACCCGAATCGAATAAAATTTTATCCCAAATAGGATATATTTTAAAAAAACCAAAATGAATCAGTATCTTGAACCAAAACTGAATAACTTAATGTCAACCTTTAACTTTTGTTCTCTAAATAAATAAATAAAATTTATTTTATCTAAAAATAATTTATTTTAGCTCATTAATTTTTTGTAGTTCTTAAAATTTTGTTGCATTTCTATGTTGATTATTATATTATTAATCCAATAAAACAGTTTTAATATTTTTTAACAAGCTCGTGGTTTTAATATTTTTAATTATTAATATTTAATATAATTTTAAAAATATTTTAACTTTTATATCATTTTATTTTAATTATTTATGTTATTCAAATGGATGTAAATATATTTATTTTATTATTAAATTATTTTTTATAATTGGTTACATTCAGCCAGATTCTACCATATTACCATTTGAATCTTTAGTTATTCAGCCAGATTCCAGAAAAATAATAAATAAATTCTACCAATTCGTAATTAATTAAAAATTAATTATATTGACTAAAAATATAGAATATAATGTTTATAAATAATTAAATTTAATTTTAAATAATTTTTTATTTAATTTTAGTTTATAATTTATTCTTTCATGGATTTATCTTTTATAGACACTATACTTACGTTTTATCTAAACAGTTTAATTTTAGTTATCAATTAAAATTATTATGTAAAATTAATAAATTATAAATTAAAATATTAACTAAATCTAAAAATCTAAAATATTTTTATGATTATATAATTGAAATTTATAATTAATTTTAAAAAAATTATCTAGACTAAATAAATATATTTAGGTTTTTTTGCATTCTTAAAATATAACTCAATAGAAAATAACATAATATTGGTTATTAAATATTAATTTAATATATATATATATATATCTCTAAAATCTCAACTAAAATCCAAAAAAAAAATAAAAATATTATTTTATTGTGAAATTTGAATTAATTTAAAAATTAAAATTTTATTATATTAAAATTAATTATGTTTCACTATTTATAAAAATTAAATAATATATATATATATATATATATATTTTAATTTTAAGTTATTAACTAAGGGCAAAATTATCATTTTTTAACATAAAAAGTATATTTCTAATCTTGTAAATTATGGTGTAGTTTACAAAAGTTTGATCAAACTTAAGGTATTTTAGCAAATAATCTCTTCAAAATACTTCAACTAGAAAATTTCTGGATTATTAATTCTGTAAACTAATGTCTAATATATCAAATAGAACTTGACCATGAAGATATTATAATATTTATTTACATTCATTTAATATTTGGATAAAAAAAATTTCTTACAACAAAACCAGATGAATCATATATATGTAAAATATCAATGGCTTCAATTATTTGGAGATAACATCACGGATTATTTTAACAATATCACAGATAAATTATTTTTTCTTACTGATATCATTGATTACAATTAATACATGAGATTAGGATAATATTTGCTGTTCATACAAATTTACACATAAATTCTACAAAATAATGATTTTATTTTTTGATAGGAGTGAAAGTTAAAAATAATTTTTGGAGGTTTTCCAAAAATTATTTAGAAAATGATTAAAACATAGATAAGTGTTACTTTGACAGTGTTTGAAACTATATTACAATATATTTTTAATATAAAATTATTTAATCAGTAATTATTCTAATAATAAATATATATTCAATTAAATATTTTAACTTACGGCAATACACAATGAAAAATGTTGTTAATTACAAAAAAAAAAAATATTCTATAAAGGTTCTTAATACTTGAAAACTGTTTAATCATATGCAACACCAATCCCAAAAATAAATTCTAAATATATCTAACAAAATCATAATTTATAATCCTCTATATATCTCCATTACTATAAACTTTAATAAATAAAACCATTATAACTACTTACACAACTAAAAATAAATCAAATACTAAAATGAATATCATAATAATATTTGACATGAATCCTATACATTAATTCTAAATACTTTAAACAAAAAACACATTATTTTTCTAGGCCAAAAATAAACTAAATCATTCACCCGCGCGCTGTAGAGCGGGACATCATATTTAGTGGTTGCAAGTACCAAAAATGCTGCCAGCTCCAGTGGAAAACTAATCAATTCTTTGGTTGAGACTGACGTATGAGAGCAACTGTATGACTTTGGGAAGAATCATACTCACTTTCAAAATAGTTGTTTTGACTTTTTTTTTTTGGTTGGAAAAAAAAATAGTTGTTTTGACTTTTCACTCAGCCAACAAGGAGTGATTTTGCTAAAAGCAACTTAACCAGGTTCGCTGGAAGCAGATATTGAAGTGGTGAAAGAAGCCGGAAATATCAGGAGAGCACAAGAATTTGCTAGGGAGAAAGCTGACGATGTGATAAAGAATTTGCTGTGCCTCCCTCAAAGTGGCTTCATGTCGGCTCTAGAATAAATGGTGATGTCTAATTTCAAAATAATTGATTAGTTTTCCAAAAGAAGTTAAAAAGGCCGAGACATGTTTATAGACTACTAATACAGTAAAGCACACACGAAAGAGGATTTGTCTGCAATATAGAGACTGTGATGGCAGCGATTGTAACTTATGTGGTTTAAATCCTTAACTCTGAATTTCAGATGCAAGAACACTATATACAAGTGTTAAGTCATCACTACATAAGCTCATTCGAGAAGATAGATACTTTTTAAGAATATAGTTTATACGCAGGTTCTTGGTGATCACTAATTTTTGTATTTATTAATTTTACTTGAATTACTAAATTATTTTAAATAATTTAAATGAAAGAAAAACTGCTATTGGAACAATTTAAAGTTTGAAAAGAAATATAATTTTGATATAAATTATTTATAATAACTTTCCATAAAATGTGGAAGAAAAAAAAGTATAAGAAGGAAAGTGATGGAAAATACATGGATTTGGAGAGGATTCTGCAACAGATTTTACCTGTAGTTAGTGGTGCTGGTAGGAATCAGACTGTGTTCGCTGCCTTGAACTACTCGCTGTTGTGGAAGCTTTGTGACGTTTTAAGACTTGCAACGAACATGAGGTTGCAGCAAGGAGGTTGTAGTGAACGGTTACGTGAACTTGAGTCTTTTTTTCGAAATGGATTCTCGATATAGGTGATGGTAATGTCAATGAACCTAACGATGGAGAAGTAGAGATTGATATCCCTGAAGATCTTCTTATTCCTGAATGTGAGGACCCTATCAAAGAATTGATCAAGGAAATTTATGGGAATACGTTGACATGTAAATGTGATCATAAGTTTTTCCAAGATAGAGTTATTCTTAGTCCAACAAATAGTGATGTTAATAATATCAATGAGTACATGATCACGAATATGGAAGGTATTGTTACTCTCTTGTGTTATTCGTTAAATTATGTGTAACATTATATTGTTGTTAATATTAATAACCTTTCTTTTTTTGTATAACACAGGTGAAGAGAAGATTTATCTTAGTTTTGATACTATTGAAGTGTCCGATTCCGGTCACAGTGATCAGCTCATGTATCCAATCGAGTTTCTAATTAGTATTAAGGTGTCTGGACTACCAAACCACATGTTAGTTTGAAAAAGGGCGTTCCTATCATGGTATTAAGGAATATTGATGCTAAAAGTGGTCTATGCAATGGTACGAGATTACAAGTCTTGCATATGGCCGATCATGTTATTCAAACGAAGATCATAACTGGTACCAATGTTGGTAGTATTGTTTTGATACCTAGGATGTTTATGACACCATCAGATGGAAAAATTCCTTTCCGTATGAAACGTAGACAATTTCCCATTAATGTTGCTTTTGCTATGATTATTAATAAAAGTCAGGGCCATACATTATCTAAAGTCGGTTTATTCTTGCCAAAACCAGTTTTCTCTCATAGACAGCTCTATGTAGCGTTTTCTAGGGTGACATCTAGGAATGGACTAAAGATCTTGATTCTAGATAGCAATAGAAAGCCAAAAAAGACTACTTTGAATGTTGTCAACTAAGAAGTTCTCCAGAATCTTTCTTAGTTTTATCTTTTATCTAAATATTCAGATTTGTTTACATGTTTCTATTTTATTAAGCTTTTTAACGTTTTGTGTTTTTCCTCAACGATTAAAACAGTATAGTTTGGTTTTCACAAGTATTATGATGTTCTATTGTAAAAGTTTTCTTAAATTTTATATGTTAATAAGTGTTTGATTTTGGAACATTTATTCGACCATCCACTCGATCCCGCGTGTGGGCAAATCACCTAGTTGATTAATAAGTATATGCGTAAAATTAAGGATTGAATATGAAACGATGTCGTATATGCAATGATAACTCAAAAAGTGTATTCAGAAGCAGAGAAAGTCCCGCTAATGGATACCGTTCTCATGGCTACACGTACACCAATCAGATGGCTTCCTCCATCGATTCCTACGGTATCTCGTCCGTCGGCGATTTACCCGGTTTGTTACCGTTGCGCACCATTTTTGTCGTACCGATCGGAGACTATGACCTTGGGTTTCTTCAGACGGTCCGATTTGAGATCTCGTTTCTTGATTAATCGGAAAACCACTTTTCCGATGAGACGTAACTTTTCCGTCAATGCTTCGACGGAGCAGACTTCTATTCCTTCCAATCGGAACCTTATTTTGGTTAACTCCGTCGTAATCGTAGCCTTAGCTGTAGCTAATCGTGTGCTATACAAACTCGCTTTGGTTCCCATGAAACAGTACCCATTTTTCATGGCTCAGCTAAACACTTTCGGGTAACTTAAACGAATTGGCTATGATAAAATTAGGCAGTGAAAGAAGCTTAGCTTATGATAATTGAATGGTTTTGGCAGATACGTAGTGATTTATTTCACCATTTTGTACATGAGGCGGCGTCTAGGCATTGTGAACAATGAAATGATGGGTGTGCCCAAATGGAGATTCGCAATCATTGGTTTTTTAGAAGCTCTTGGAGTTGCCACCGGCATGGCTGCAGCAGGTATCTCTTTATAGTCATGATGGAAAAACTTTACATTTTTGTAAGATTTATATATCAAGTGATTCGACTCTCTGTTGCAGCCATGCTTCCTGGACCAGTTATACCCATTTTGAATCAGGTCTCTTTGCTTTTTATCTTCTTGCTCATTTATTCTCATGGGGTTATGCTTTAGTTGGAACTTGGAACTCATGTTTCCGAATGTTTGGCAGACATTTTTGGTGTGGCAGCTGCTTTTTGCCATTCTTATTTTGGGCAGGAGATTTTTGCTTAAGCAAATTGCTGGTTGCTTGCTTGTTGCTGTGGGCGTTGTGGTGGCTGTTTCAAGGTACCCTCTTCTCTATTTCCATAGTTACTTTTATCTTGGCTTAGCGATATGTGCGTGTATCCTTACACATAGCAATCAGAAGGCCCTGATTCTAGAGAAGTATGCATGACATTTGTTAGTGTTACTTTAATTTATGTAACGTCTGACTGTAACTCATCTGCAGTGGATCTGGTGCAGATCATACGCTATCCGGAATCGGTTTCCTATGGCCTGCTATAATGGTAGCATCTGCTGCTTTTCAAGCTGGTGCATCTATTATAAAGGTAAAGGCTGCTCTCTCTTCAACTTTTTTTTTTTTTAATTTGCCAGCGTCCAAGTTGTTAAGTGTTTTTTGTTTGTTAACAGGAATTTGTTTTCATTGATGCTTCAAAGCGTCTTGAGGTATCTGGCACCTATTTCCTGCATCAAAATGGAATGCGTTTCTTTCATAACTTTGCTGAATTCTAAGCATAACGCACCAATGCAGGGAAAATCACTGGATATATTTGTGGTAAACTCATTTGGATCTGGATTTCAGGTATCTACTACAATATGGCGGCTACATATATTATTATGCAAATGTATTTGTTCCAGCCAAAACAATGCATATAATAGAGTGCCACCGAGACGTGCTTATCATTTACTTGAAGAGCCTTCGCAGAAAACATTTGAAAGCTGCTTGTTGCGCCTTTCTTCCTCTGTCCTTCATTTTGATTTGTTTTTGGTTTAATGTTACGTTGTGCTTGCACAGGCTCTTTTTGTGTTCCTGTTGTTGCCTTTCCTCTCAAACTTGAAAGGCATTCCATTTGGCAGCCTTCTTCCGTATCTAAAAGATGGTGCCGGCTGTTTCTTCAATACTGGAGCTAAGATTTCTGGTTAGAGACCGTTCAACACTTGATCTTTGTTTATAAATTTATTCACTGCAAACTCTCTTTGTGATACATTGAGCATTTCAGGCTGCGATGGTGCCCCTCTACTCCCACTGCTCTATATAGCCACCAATCTCGCTTTCAACATCTCATTGCTCCATCTGGTGAAAATATCTTCAGCAATCGTTTCCTCTCTTGCTATGATGCTCGCAGGTTCGGTTTACTATCTTTTCATGGAAACCTCTTTTCCAAATCCATATGAGCTTATGAGATAGTTTTGGTGTTGCAGTGCCATTATCGGTGTACATAATGTCAAAACCATTGCCGTATCTACCGGGAGGATCAAGCTTGAGCTCAAATTTCATGCTGGGATGTATAGTTCTGGTTCTAGGTCTTCTTCTCTACAACATTCCCACCACTTCAACTAAGCAACGCACCAAGACCTCCTAACACACTATTCATATCAGAGATACATCTGATCATCCATTTCAGGGTTTATCAACCGCCTGTGAATTGCTTCTTACAAGAAAGAATAGTTAACACGAATTCCATTTTTCTTTTCCCTCTTTGTAATCTTCCTCCTACTTCAGATTTCTAATAGCCTTTTTATTTTCATAGTCCAGTAGTTTTTCTTTTTCTTTCGCAGCTTGTACTCTAGTAGATACGTATCACTTGCTTTCAACTCCTTCCAAAAAAATGATTGCGAGGTACACATTTAATTGTACTAGCAATAATTATTTGGAATTTTCCGAGCATTGTTAAAGTCGTTAGATACGTAGTATAGAATCTTGGATTCATATTTCAAACTTGAGTTTTTGGTCAGTTTTACAATATCTTTTAATTAGTATTAATCCGTTACGGTTACACGGAAAACATAGATACGTACGTAGTTATTAAAAAATATCTCACAAAAGGAAATAAATAAATAAACATAAAGCCTCAACAGCAGCAGTAGACGACTGCCCATAAATAATAGAGAAAAAAAAAAAGAGAAGTTTTAAGAATAAAAAAGAAAATCGAACGGCCCATAATCGGTAAATCCAGTTCGTAGAGTGGAGTCATCGGGGTCGTCTCGGAAGTGGTGCGATTTACCCTGAAGTCACCGTTTTTTTTACCGTTCGGTAAAATTCACGACGGCTAATCTCCCTCCTCCACACGCGCCGACGACCAATCTCCCACACCTCTCTGTAATCGCACTTCTCGATGTCTACTATTTCCTTCCTCTCTTCCTCTTAGGGTTAGGGTTTTTTTTTTTTTTAAATCCTTGAATCAATGTGATAAAGCTCTTCTCTTTGACAGTTTCCGATGTTTGGTCGCCATATTGGTACCAGCTCTGCTGCTCCCGCCGGTGAAGACCATGTCTCTGCCTCCGCAACGTCCGGTCACATTCCTTACGACGATATTGACGAAATCCCTCATCCTGACTCCATCTATGGTCACGGTGCTGCCTCCGATTTGATTCCTGATGGCTCTCAATTGGTTGCTCACCGATCCGAGGGCTCTGATTTACTAGCTTCCCGGCCACCGGAAGGAGCCAATCAGCTAACGATCTCGTTCCGTGGCCAGGTTTACGTTTTTGATGCTGTTGGTCCTGACAAGGTAAATTCTAACTTTTCCCTTTTTGTTGTTTCTTATCTGATGGCTTAGGGCACATAAAGTTTGACTCTTCTTCCACTTTTTTCAAGTGAATGGTTAATTCTGGGCACATTTGTGCTTGAGCTACTCTTATCGAACTTTTTGGGTTCTGGTTTCATAGGTTGATGCTGTGTTGTCGCTCTTGGGTGCTACTGAACTCGCTTCCGGTCCACAGGTGATGGAATTAGCTCAGCAGAATCATATGGTAACTTTGTTATTTGTGTTCAGACTCTGCATATATATATGGTCACCTTCATCTATTTCTTTGTCATTTTAGTGTTGTTTTTAGCCTGTTGTAGAATACCATAACCGTTGTAGCCTTCCGCAACGAGCACAATCCTTGGATAGGTTTCGGAAGAAGAGGAATGCTAGATGTTTCGAGAAGAAAGTTAGATATGGTGTTCGCCAAGAAGTTGCTTTAAGGTCAGGAGATTTATCTGTTTGTGTTCAGTTATCTAATTGTTAGCACTCAAGGTTTTGAGGTTCTACATCTGCAAATCAGTCTTGAGTTTTACCAAATCTATGTCAAAAGCTGTTACAGTCCCACATTAATTAGCAGAAGATTTTAACGAATTTCTTAGGCCTAGGGGCTCACTCGGTATTGCTAGCTTTTATTCTTAGTGGGATTGTTACAAAATCCTTGAAAGCTTGACCAACTAGTACAAATGTCTAATCTTTCAAGAGGCTAGTCATATTTCTTTCACATTTCCTAAGATCAATAACGTAGTATTCTTTTGTATCTAAGCTGGAATTTTTCTTTTCTTTTTCTTTGGGTATGCTCTGGTTTGTTAAATAATCCCTCGCCTTTGTGCGCTATGGATTGTAAGAAAACCTAGTTCGTATTCAACTAGTTTACTATCTTGCTACTTTTCTTATATTTGTTTCAAAGAAGTTTGGTGACCATGTAGGTGTTTCAGTGTCCATGGCTTGCTATATGAGAATTTGCTATTATATGAGCATATGTTTGTAGTTTAGCAGGATAGATCTGAGCTGTGGTTAAGTGTGATAATTAGCTTTAACTGGGAATAATCTACATGTCTATTTCATCCACAAGAGATAGGATTTGTCACCTTTTCTACAAACTCTGACCTTTTTCAGTCTTTACCAGAATGGCACGTAATAAAGGTCAGTTCACCTCTTCAAAGATGACAGATGGAGCTTATAACTCGGGCACAGATCAAGATTCTGCTCAAGATGATAGTCATCCAGAAATTTCGTGCGTTCTGACTCTGCCACTTAAACTGCTTCTGCAATTTGTTTTCTCTTCTGTTGTGCAAATTTTATCTTGCTCTTACTTTAAACGTGATTATGTCTTCTGTAGGTGTACTCATTGCGGCATTAGTTCCAAATGTACACCAATGATGCGACGTGGCCCTTCAGGCCCCAGAACTCTCTGCAATGCGTGTGGACTTTTTTGGGCTAACAGGGTGAGTATGAATCTCCGCAAAGTGATATAAAATGCATCACATTCCCATTCCATTGTTGCATATATATTATATTTTCACTATGCTCAGGTCATAAGCTACTGGTGGTATATAGTGAATGTGTGTGATGTTTAAAATTGTTCAATTCTTGTAGGGTACATTGAGGGATCTCTTCAAGAAAACAGAAGAGAATCAGTTGGCAATAAAAATGGTAAGCTCATATACTTTTTACCCGGTGTTTCTGATTAATTTATACACAAGGCAGAGTTTAAATCATCGGTTAATGTAGGGCGAGGGTGGGAGCGATGCTGATGGTAACAATTTGAACTCTGAACCTGCAACCGTTGAAGAACACACTACCTTGGATTCTCTTTCTAATGGAGATAAATCTAATATGTTAGGTAATCACTAAATACTGTGATAAAAATCAGAAGATAGAATTCCTTGTAGAAACAGTTGGGTCTTTTCTCTATGAATTTATCATCTCAGCATCACATGTATTATAGAAACCATAACCGAACCCCAAATCAAATACCATATCAGATGTCGATGGTTTCAGAGTTTGATCATTGGAATAGTGTTGTTACTGTACCTGAAACCATACGGTATAATATGGTGTGGTTAAAACGGTAAGATTGATTGTGAGAGAAGAAAGCTTACTTATTAGCTATTACGTACATCTGCAAAAGATTTGATCAGATTGAAGAGACGTATTATTAACCGCAAGTGATAATTGTCTCATAAATCATTCCAAGTCCAACGTTTCAAATGGCTGTTTTGTTTGCCGTTTGTCAACATCAGAAGACATTTAAGGTTGCGTTCGAACGTCAATTTAAAAAATATCAAATATAATATACACATGCCATATGGGACTAATTGGAGGGAGCACTATGGGACAATGCATCTTAGATCTCAATCCTACTTCTAAGAGTTTAATAGAGGATGTCTTCATACGCATTATATACTTAAACCAAAACCATGTGGATTGCAAAATCCGGCTCGGGACCACTAGTTAGATAAGATTATCTATTAATCACAATATTATGGACATAAATTGAAAATGTATCGAAGAACGAGAACCGTCCAACGAATTTGATGATAACTAAACATAAAAGTGTTTTTTTTGGGGCCAATAATATAATTATAATATTCAGTAATTTATGATCGAATTTATGATGAGATTATTCGAGAAGGTGTCGCTTTAAGTGACTCGATCCTCGTGACGACTCCTCGCTCTTTCTTTAGTTTAGTTTGTCCAAACAAAGAAAAAGTATGTACAACGAATAAACTAATGGTTTATCTGTTTCAAAATAAAAAAGAGGTCCATGCATATATAATATATTGATCCTATGTATTAAAAAAATAGTCTATACATAATCTGCAGGGTTGCAATTAGTGTACGAGTCACGAGTTAAATCTGAAGGCTTCACCAAACCTAAAGGTATCAAAGCAGATACACACTCTTGTGATCACCAAACCTAAAGGTAATCACCCTGTATTTTATGCTGTGCTTGCTTCTTACAAGTTAAAAATTCGTTTTAGTAAATAAGGATAATTTGCAAATTGTGTGTTTATGGATTTTTTGTGTGAAAAAAATGGAGTATATTTAAACGTAGAAACAACAAATAATAAGCATTTAAGATAGATAAGATTAAGAAAAAGTGTTCGGCGGTGGGATGATAGCTTTGTAAGAAGTCAAGAAAAAAAAAAAACTAAAAGCGCGCAGCAAACAAAGATTTCATGCGGGAAATGCGAGTGAGAATACGCACTCCTTATGTTGCCTTTCCACAAAATCAACAGCCGCAGTACTTTTTTTTTTTTTTTTTTTTTTTTTTGGTGTGCGTCGTATCCGGGAGACAAATAAAAGATACCGCAATGCATGAGTAAGGATGACAATCCACGTGTCATTATCCCATTGCAAAAGTAGTACACGTGTAAGCTTGTCACATAAAGTTCCTCCCTCCTTCCCCCTCCATCTTCAAATGCTTTTAAGAGTTTTTAATTGGCCATTTGATTTTTCTAATATTCAAATATTTTATTCCTTATTTGCTCTTGTCTTTCTTTTTCTTCTTCTTCCTTCCATTTGTCGTGCAATCTCAAAAACCTTGACGCTTGTCGATCCACCTAAACCATCTCTCTTCACCACCGTATATAGTTTTTATTTACGGTGATAGCTTCTTCCGTCGTTTTTTTTTTTGTTTTTTTTCCGGTGGTTTGCGATTTTGACTACTACTACAGTCTCAACGGCATAGAAGAAGATATCAGAGCAAGCCTCTCCATTCTCCAATCTCTTGCGACGAATTGAAACTTTATTTTGTGTTTTCTTTTTTTTGTCTGGATTCAATGACGGGATTTGGTTGAACGATCTTCTCCACTTGCGAATTTTTTTTCATTTCCTGTTCGATCGATCTGTGATTTTTTTCCGAGGTAAGATTTCAAAGCACACGGCTGAGATTTTAACGAAATGCCTCACCGGACTACTTACTTCTTCCCGCGGCAATTCCCTGATCTTGGATTCGATTCGTTTTCTCATAAGAATGATCACGAGAAGAAATCTTCGTCTAACGTTGCGGAGAGTTTTGGATTTGGAAGGGATAATAAATCTAAGGGAGCCGAAGATTCAATCAAGGAGAAGGAGACTCTGTTCTCCTCTTCTTCTCTGCTTTCTAAAAGCTCCGCAGTTTCAGATCTCTTTAGCGGTGGTGTTGATGATCGCAAGTCGGAGAAGAAGCAGCAGCAGCAACTAGCAGCGTTCTATGAGTGGTTGGCGGAGAAGAAGGCTAATCTATCTCGGTATTCTACTCATAGTAGCGTGAATCCCACGCGCCTCTCTATGTCTAGTGACGCCGATGAGGAGAGGGAGCTTCTCTTGTCTCCGGCTGATCCGGCTCCGATTCCTGCATCTTCTTCCCTGGATTCTATCATCGCTGCGTCGTCTTCTTCGGCTCGAGGGATCATCATCAACGAACGAAATATTGACCGGAGCTTTGATAGGGAAGTTTCGCTTCCTCGAATGTCGAGTGAGAGCAGCTTCGGCGGAAGTTTCTTCTCAGGGACGACGGTGGATGGGAATTTCTCGAGCTTTTCATCTCCGACAGACGCAAGGGAAACATCTACCACCACGTGTGTTTCCGTG
This sequence comes from Cardamine occulta, assembly GCA_028015245.1. NCBI lineage: Eukaryota > Viridiplantae > Streptophyta > Magnoliopsida > Brassicales > Brassicaceae > Cardamine > Cardamine occulta. Next base: position 13,752,353 of record CM051387.1, read on the forward strand.
ACCAAGGAGGAGCAAGAAGAAGTTGAGGTTAGGGGAGATAACAAAGAGAAAAGCTTAGCGCAGAAGTCATTAGAAGGCTATTACTTGCAAGTCACGCTAGCGAGGAGGTTAAGTTCTCAAGCAAACCTGTCTAACTGTGACTCTATTCATATACAGACCACAGAAACTGTCTCCTATCGTTTTTGGGTATGAAGTTATACATTCCTTATAACTTCTAACTCCAATCTATGGCTGAGCTTTAGGTCGAGTTGTCATTTTTGCTGTCTCCACTTTTTTGTTTTCCAGGTTAGCGGTTGTTTATCATATAGTGACAAGATATCAGATGGATTTTACTGCATTTTAGGGATGGATCCGTATCTTTGGTTGATGTGTAACAATTCCGATGAAGGAAAACGACTTCCATCTCTTCTCTTACTAACAGAGACAGAGCCGAGCGATACATCAATGGAAGTGGTTTTGATAGACAGACGTGAGGACTCGCGTCTTAAAGAACTGGAGGACAAGGCACATGAGCTCTATTGTGCTTCAGACAACATGTTAGTGCTCGTGGAGAAACTTGGTAGACTTGTTGCTGTTTATATGGGGTACACTTTCTGTTCTTTTTCTTCTTCTTTTTTTTTCAGATGTGCTGTATATATATAAGATGTGTGTGCTGAGGTTGTGGAGCTTTTAGGGGAAATTTCAAAATGGAGGAAGGTGATCTCCAGAAAAGATGGAAACTGGTTAGCAATAGACTCAAGGAACTTCGGAAATGTATCGTTCTTCCTATAGGTAGTCTAACGATGGGCCTTTGCCGGCATCGTGCCATCCTATTTAAGGTCAGTTATGAACTTACATAGTAATACAGAAGGCTAGAATGGATGAAACAAGAAAATTTTGTCTAAATGGTATTTGGATGCTGATTTGCTCATCTTGAATATGCAGAAATTGGCTGATCACATAGGTTTACCATGTCGGATAGCTCGAGGTTGCCGGTACTGTAAAGAGAACCACCAATCTTCTTGCCTTGTCAAGATTGATGATGACAGGAAGCTTTCAAGGTTTGATAGTGCTTCAGCTTTAAACCTCCCTATTGGCTTTTCTTTGTTTCCTTCTCTGTCTACTTACTTACCTACAGCCAGATTTCTCAGTGGGTTGTTAGTAGACTCTCAGCCTGTTAGCAAAACACTGTCTGATGCCTCCACTTGTGGATGTTTCAGGCCATGTTTTACTCTCCAGGGGTCTTGCTTGTGTATGTCCTTGATTCTGTGCTTACAAATGGTTGCTAGTTTTGGAGTATCATTGAGTTTTGTTGAGCTTATGTTCCACATTTTGAGTGTAGTTGTTATCATTTCTCAACAGGGAATATGTAGTTGACCTTATCGGGGAACCAGGAAATGTCCATGATCCGGATTCCTCAACCAATGGTGGAACACAGTGTCAGATTCCTTCACCTCTTCGGATGAGCCATCAGCTTAGTGAATTTTCAACATCTCCTTGTCAGACTGTAGAGTCAAAGGCTTCACGCCCTCTTTATGAAAATATTCAACGTTCAGGTAGGCTACAGTTAGCAGAATATTTAGTATACATAAGTGTCTGACTATAGTTGGTACGTAAAGATTAAGACGTTTGTAATACAATTATTCTAACCGAATTCTTGTAGGGAGTCAAGGCCATGTACACGAAGAAATTGAGGTACCTGATATTACAGCGACAATATGTTGTGCTCATGTTGATCAAACTTGCTTTGCAAAAGTATCATCAATGGTTTCGACAGAATCTGTTCGTCAAGCTCTACCACTTGATATACCAAAACTTAGTGAAGACAAGATTGCCTCACAAGAAACCTGCAAAGAAGAAACCTCTCTCTTAGAAGATCCAATTGAAAACAGTGGTATCAAGCAGCCAAAGGGAGACTTAACAGTTGAACCAGAGATAGCCGAGGCTGACACTCGAAAAGATAAAAAAGGAAGGTTACCAGTTGACGCCATCTCACCATACTTGACTATTGAACCTTCTTTAGCATCAGATTGGCTGGAGGTCTCATGGAATGAATTGCATATCAAAGAGCGTGTGGGTGCTGGTATGTCCTACTTCTTCCGTGATTTTGAGTTTACAAAAGATTTTCTGATGTAGCACCATACTAACAAAATCTCTTGTGAAATCTTCTCAACGCTTTTTTCAGGATCTTTTGGAACTGTTCATCGTGCGGAGTGGCATGGATCAGTAGGTTTCAATTTAAAAACAGTTCATCATTTTATGTGTTTTCTCCTTGGGAGCAGCTTTCACTCTCACTCTCACTTCCTTTGTAATATAGTTTTTCAGCACAAGATGATAATTAAGTTTTTGTTTATGGTGAAGGATGTTGCTGTCAAGATTTTGTCTATTCAAGATTTCCATGATGACCAATTCAGAGAATTTCTCAGAGAGGTATGTAAACTAAAGGATCTATCTCTTTTAAATAACAAACTCCATGTGATCACTTGGGACCTCTCAGAAACTCTCAATCCTGTGATTTCGATTGCAGGTTGCAATAATGAAACGTGTCCGTCACCCAAATGTTGTTCTCTTCATGGGTGCTGTCACAGAGCGACCCCGCTTATCAATAATAACAGAATACTTGCCAAGGTAAACCAATAAGCATAGTTTTTTGTTGTCCGGGCCAAAGTTTACATAGTTGAGCTATGTAATGCTTCATCTTAAATGTCCGCATTACCGATTAGCTTATGTTTCTATCTTACTTCTTGAGACAGGGGCAGTCTTTTTCGCCTCATCCATAGGCCAGCTTCTGGGGAGTTGCTAGATCAGAGGAGGAGGCTACGTATGGCATTAGATGTGGTTTGTGGTCTTTCAATTTATGTTAAATCATTTAAAATGTTTTTCTGAATAAAATATCTGCGTTTTCTTGGAACAGGCCAAGGGGCTCAACTACTTACACTGTCTTAATCCTCCTGTAGTGCATTGGGACCTGAAATCTCCAAATCTACTGGTTGATAAGAACTGGACAGTGAAGGTAATGATGTTAAACACAAAAAGCTTTCTTGATATGAAGCGTCCCATTATCTGTTTCTGTGACATATCAAAATCGACCTTGCCTCTGTCTCAGGTTTGCGATTTTGGACTTTCGAGATTCAACGCAAACACTTTCATACCATCAAAATCTGTTGCAGGAACAGTAAGCTCTCTTAAGATTTAATTACAGTGAACATTTTCAGGTGGAAAAAATATGTTCTGACATGTGAAGCTTCTTCTCTTTGGTTTGTTTTAACAGCCTGAGTGGATGGCTCCAGAGTTCCTTAGAGGGGAGCCAACAAACGAGAAATCAGATGTTTACAGTTTCGGAGTAGTTCTATGGGAGTTAATTACTTTGCAACAGCCTTGGAATGGACTCAGTCCTGCTCAGGTAACCAACACTCTCTCCCCTCTTAAAATAACATATGAATCTTCAAATTTTTTTGTTCACATATGAGTTAACATATACCTTTAGTATTAGGGTTTTTAGTTTTAGTACCCTATATATTTTGAGTGTTGGTCTGGTGATCAGGTGGTTGGAGCGGTTGCGTTCCAGAACAGGCGGCTTGTAATCCCTCCCAATACCTCTCCGGTTTTGGTTTCTCTAATGGAAGCATGCTGGGCAGATGAGCCGGCTAAGCGGCCAGCATTTGGTGGCATAGTGGACACACTGAAGAAGCTATTAAAGTCTCCAGTGCAGCTGATCCAAATGGGTGGAGACAAAGGGGTAATTCCAACAAAATCAGCCTCAATTCCGTAGTTAAATTACTTAAAATATAAAGGTACTAACATACACACTGTAGGTGCAATGCGTTGATTAGCTCCTGAATTTGATTTTAAAATAGAAAAAATCACTGAGACGAGGCCTTACCTGGAAGAATGGAAGGCTTTTCTTTCTTTTTTTGGTTTTTTTGCTTGTATAGTTTCTATATGCTTTTACTTGCGAGACAATGAATAAAATTATGAGATTTGGTTTCTTGCGATTGCAGACCGTTGCATTTGTCGTAAATTGCAGTATAGGTTGGTATTTTGTGTGTTTACTCGGTTACAAAAGGTTGGGTTCCGTCTGAACAAAAAAAAAGTTAGCTTTTAAGAAAATATAAACCCAAAATTGTTAAACAAAAAACTGCAGTCATTAATCATTCATTATACAAGGTCATAAACAAGACTGTTGAGAAACATACCACAACAACAAACATCATCAAGAGTCCTAATTGCTTTGGGAATTTGATGATGTGTAGATAAAGTAAATAACTTGGCCTATGATCTAACTCCCAAGTTTCTGACCATCGAGCCACACGAGCGTTGGCACAACCTGGAGGACGAAAGAGCTGAATTCGTCGTCCCCTGCAATTACGTTTCCTGCTATATTGAACTGTTTGAGATTCAAATCTCTTAACACGAAATACGCATCCCAGTATCTGGTAACCATTCCAGGCTTCTGTCTTCCAACATCATCTTGAATCCACTCTGAATTAGAGAGCGGTGAAGCACAAAGATACCGAGTTGTGTCTACTGAGTGCTTTCCAATGTGGTTGTGTGAAACATCCAACACTCTCAGCTGCTTCAAATGTCTTAGAGAGTCCAGCGCTGAAAAACTCCGGATTCTGTTGTGACTCAAATTTAGGCAAGAGAGAAGTTGTATTGCCTCCAAACCTGCAAGATCCACATACACCATTCAATCAAATCTACCACACTGATCCAGCAACTGAAATTGAGGACATAAGCATAAAAAACACAGGAAATTTTGAGAAACTTACCTTCAGTTGAATGAAGCTCATTGTGACTGAGGTCTAACATTTGAATAAATAGCAACTTCTCGACAGAGGCTATCCGAGATAGTGATAAGTTATTTAGCCGTAGACATACAAGATTGTTCATATCCCTATATCGAAAGAGGTATCTTGACAAGGATTCAGTGCTTGAGGTCACCTGCATGAACATTCTCTTCATGAGTAGTAGGCATGATGAAACAGAATTAAAATAACATCTGAAAAAATCAGTCACCCTTATACTGCAGATGAGAATGGAGGAAAAAAAATCATAAATAAGGAGCAGAAGCTCAACTAGAGATTCACGGCTAAAAGGAAGACTAAGTACCTTGTGGAGAAAAGCTAAGCTGTGTGCATCCTTGTAGTACTGGTAATGTGAAGAATCCAGTGCCATCAAATCGTTATACAGCTGGAGGATTTCTTCATAATGAATACCTTTAACAGCAGCATCTGATATCATAGCTTCATAAGCCATCAAAAGCCTTGCAAGACTGAGCTTTCCAATTTTGCTAAAAAGGAAAAAAGAACACAAAAGTTCAAGACTACAATTTTTCTTTCCCATCAAAGCAAGAAAGTATATAGGATGTACCTATCTGACAATAAACGGAAACATTTAACCTCTTCCAGTATAGCTGCCTCACGCCATTTAACATCCATCTCAGCGTTTAACTGATCCAAGATGACAAGAGGGTTCAAATCTTTTGACTGTGCATCCCAAATATCAAAACCATTTGTCCATGAAACAGTGCCTTCTTGTGAATCTTTCACAGTTTCATGAACATATGCTGTAAAGACAAATTCATAAGGAGCGCTGAAGTTACATCCTCTGGAAGAAACAATTCCTGGAGAGTTCCCAAGTCTGACCTTAACTTTGTATTCGCAAGGTTTTGAGCTGAAATATTTCAGACGAGCAACCCATACACAAGAAATTTGAGAATTTTTATTCGAAACTGGTTCCCAAACAAGGTCTTCATTTCCTTTTAGTTCACAATCAATCGTAACAGTAGACGAGCTTACTCCACCAACAGCTTGGTCAAAGTAGAGAATCAGTGGAAAAGAATCCGACTCGGAACAAAAAGTAGTGAACTTAGAAGAAGAGCCATTCAAGTACCCAGGTCCAGATAGAATGACACTGGAACCATGTGAAGGCCACGAGGAAGTGAGAAGAGGAGTCTCCACATTAACAGTTTGATCAAGAAGCCAAAGATGATAAAACCAGCCACTTTGGTCATCTGGGTCCGTAAAAATAGCGTTATGTATGAGGTCATATTCTTCAGGAATCTTTTTATTTGGTATAAAGCCATCAGCATTTCTTGCAAGCAAACTTGAAAGAAGTACACTGCAGAATTTCAAACAATAAAAAAGATATGTCGTAAGCTAACGGATACACTGATTTAGACATGTAAATATGCTGATGTGCAGAGAAACTCTTTTGCGATGTTAACTGAATCGAAAAGCTGTAGTGTAACTAAACCTTAGCTTTTCTTAATATCCCATAAATATGTAGTGTTGATATCAACCAAATAGTAAAGAAGCCATGTGACCCAAAAATGAAAGTTCCATCGAAGAAAAGTTCATATAGTTAATGAGCAAATTGCATCCCTCCATGGATGAACTCCATTTTTGTTCTATTAATTACTTTGGTTTGAGTCATGTGATAATCAATCTAGTCCACAAACGCTTCCTTTATGCAAATCAGCAAAGTTTCCAGATAATGTGCTAAATAATATGCATACCTACGATTATGCCATGCGGAATAGTTGCTGAAATTGTTACTGATCATATCATCTGTATACTGCAACTCATCCTGTTCTGACCTGTTGGTTAGCTCTACAATAAACCTGCAAAAAAACAACAACACATGAATATGCAAGCCTGATTGACATGCTCAATGAGCCATACAAAAAGTGTTGGCATTCCCTAATTTTCACCTGCGATAGTTCCAAGCATGAAAATTCCTTGAATCCAGCTTCTGGAATTTATCCAAAAGTCGCAACTCATTCCCTATGGAGGAATGCCCTTTACTCAAAACCCACTTTCGATGATGCCAAGCACCATACGACTTGAAATTCTGCCTCAAAGCACTTTCTACCTGAATTTAGAACAGAATTCACAGTAACCAATGAGCAACTACTTTCATAAAGTGAAAATTTGATTATTATTTTTTGTTCTATAGGCAGGAAAACTCACCACATTAAGTTCTTCATCCAGAATCGACTTGACCAAGCTTTGGTCAGACTCGATTCGTGAAAGCCTATCCTCCACCGCGAGCTTTCGATAATTCCATGCAGTGTAGGCCTCCGGGTTGATTTCTAGAAGCTTTGTGCTCAATTCAATAGCTTCCTTGGTATAACTAGAAACCCAAAAATCAGATAACATTCAGGATATAACAGATGATTAGTAGATAAACAGATAACCCTGGAAATCGTATTGGAGGAAAGAAAAACTGATCCGATCCGTAAGACTCGTTGAGAAACTGAAAGAGAAGAGTGTACATTTTGTCATGGTGATTAGCCATGAATTGAGACTGGAGAGACCGGAGCTTGGCAGCTTTAACATCGGATGCTGCTTCCTCTTCTGGCTTGGAAGCCTTCCTTGGACGACCGTGCATTCTTCTCCGGATTCAACTTTTCCAGTAAATCTGATCAGAAATTCAGAATATAACTACTAGGAAAAAAAAACATTAAATCGAGATGATAAATCGTGATCAGAAGCTATAAAATAACAAAGATGAAGAAACGAAGAAGCAGATTTCACCTGCAGAAGCGGCGTCGATCGAGAACGAACAACTGAGAGATTTGTTTCGTGCAATCGAGAGACTCAAAGAGGAGTTCGTTTTATTTGGAATTTCCCGGTCCGATTTCATGGTTTTAGGCGTGTAAACCGGTGAACCGGTTTTAATTATAAAATACGATTGAACATGGGTTTTTGAGAGTCTTCGTTTATATTGTGAAGGCTTGGCATAGTTTCAGTTGGGTTCTCTCATTCAACCTCTACCTTCGGCGACGAGGAAGTGGAGCTTTTAAGGAAACTGTAGTTTGTGAAGGTTTGTATCACCTTCAATTTCGTTTTCCAATTTGGGTATCCGATGAATTTAAGAATTTAGGGTTTAGGGTAAGATTCTTTTCTTTGGGTCTTTACAGTGTTTGGTCTTATGGATTGATGGATGATTTCTGAAATTCCTTGTATGTTGTAGTTGATTAGCTCTGAAACTAAGTCACAATGGAGGATTCAGAGAAAAGAAAAGAAATGCTAAAAGCAATGCGCATGGAAGCTGCTGCACAGAATAATGATGATTCTACAGGTCCTGAAACCTCTATGAACACATCTAACCTCTCAAATCCCTTGGCTGAGACATCCACCCAGAAGCAGGAATCATATGCAACTCCAAGGTTTGATTATTACACCGATCCCATGTCTGCTTATTCTAGTTTCAAGAAAAACAAAACCCCTAAGCAACAATATAGCTCATCTCCTAGTCAAATCAGCTCTCCACTACCTCACTTTCCACCATCTGTTCCAGGTGCTTCTTTTTCTCATATTGTCTCTTGTTTCTGCTGCAATAACCCTTTGATAGTCTGTCATGATTTTCAATTCGGCTATATTCGTGTGAAGCCAAAGAATCTAGTCCACTGATTAAGAAGATTGCCTAATACCATGTCAGCTTAGCTAGTTGTGTGTCAGCCATGTTAGTTGGTGAGTAAGGTTATGATTGAACAGAATCAGGAACGAACTAATTGGGAAGCCACTTGACATTGGGAGAGTTAAGTTCTTCAACTAATCTTTAGGATATTTTATTTTCTTTGTTAGGGTTCGGTCATGTGTTTTTAATTGTAATCAACAATTCAAGATCAATGAATGTATGAAATTTCGTCGCTGTTCATCAAGAATCAGTTTCCTAACCTATTAGCTTCAACTAGCTGAATTTGATATATCCCTTTCTGTTTCACTTTTTTGGACCTGATAGTATTATAATCACATCAGTTGTGGAATTCATTTTGTCTCTGTGTTTACTGTCTTGTAATGAACAGTAATCATGTTCTGATCCTTGCAATATAATAACTATGAACAGGATCATTGGGCAATGAGTATGAGGCACCTATCAATCATAGCAGTTTTCAAGCATCTCATTATGATGGTGGTAATCTGCATACCGAACCTAGAGGGATGGCACATCTTTCACCCTCACACAGAGGTCCACCTGCTACTTGGAATAACAACTTTAGGCCTCCACCAGTTAACCATTTAGGTCCACCTGCCGCTTGGAATAGCAACTTTAGGCCTCCGCCAATTAACCATTTAGGTCCACCTCATTGGGTACCTCGCCCTTTTCCATTCTCTCCAGAAATCCCTGACATGAGGAATAATAGATTTGGTGGTCAAGGCAGCTACAACAATACCGCTCCACAATATCCCCATTATGGACGACAAAACTCTAACTGGGTTGGAAACACATATCCTGGTTCTGGAAGAGGCAGAAGCCGAGGACGCTGTATGAACACAAACTTTGGGAGAGATGGAGGAAGAAGACCCATGGAACTAGGGGCAGAACGATTTTACTCCAATTCCATGGCTGAAGATCCATGGAAGTATCTTAAACCAGTATTATGGAAGAGCTGCTCAGATGCTTCTAGCAGCAACTCAACGGGTCAAGCATGGCTTCCCAATTCTATAGCACCAAAGAAACTTATGATTTCAGAAGCTTCCCAAAAACCTAGCAATAATCAGCAGAGCCTTGCTGAGTTCCTTGCTGCATCTCTAGATGAGGCTACGTGCGATGAGTCGAGCAATTAATCAAGATAACTAGCCGAGTGAAAACACCAGAGACACAGAATCCAAGCATCTGGAGTACAATCAGGATGCCGGAAAGATCATTGATCACTCTTTCAAAACAGGTATTGTTCCATAGCCAGGTGTTTATTTTCTTGGCAATACACAACAGAGAATGATGGTTATCTTGGAGGGGCCAACTAGAAGTAGAATGGTTTTAGATTTGGTTTTAGTTTGGGTTTCCGATTTATGAACATCAAGCTAAACATAGTCTATGGTTTTTAATCAAATATATAATATTTTTAGTTTTCAAATAAATTTACATCTTGGATTAGATGTTTTCTTGTTGCGTCTTGGTTCAGAATCGGTTTAGGTTTACCGGAAAGAAAAAAAATATGAACCTAATTTAACCATATTGATAATTGGTTTCCTTTTCAGTTCGGTTATATTAATTTGGTTTGGGATGGAATAGATTAATCCGGAATGGTTGACTATAAGCCTAAACGACATGTGAACTTGTTAGTTGAAGCAATTGACACTGGGATGGTGGCGGTAATAAAGGGGTGTTTGTGTTTTTGGATCTGATGACTCAACTGTCCAAATAGGCTCTTAATTCAATTGCAATGATTGGTTATATATACAAAGGAAGATAATTGTCTATTAGTAACATGTAGTCTATAGATTATAAACACCAAAATTCGGCATTTAATGTCACCGGAACAGTCGTTCCAACTGTCCCACATCAGTGATATCACGTTCGTATTCTCTCAACTTCACTTTTTTTAAAGTCAATTAGATAACGTTTGAGATGCTTATATAACACATCCCATTTAGACCTATAAGCTACACGTATCATATCTCTCTCTCTCTCTCTCGCTCTCTCTCTATAAATGGAGGCAAGTCCATTGACAGATGTTAGGATCTCGTCGGTGGTTCCTGCTTCTGTGACAGGACAGAGCAAGCCCCGACAGCTCACGACCATGGACTTAGTCATGAAGCTCCACTACATCCGAGCTGTCTACTTCTTCAAGGGTACATGTGGCTTCACCATCGCCGACTTGAAGAGCAACATGTTTCCTCTGCTCCAGTCGTATTACCACGTCTCGGGTCGGATCCGGATGCCTGACAACGACCCTTCAGCTCCGGCCATACCTTACATTCGATGCAACGACAGTGGCATACGCATAGTAGAGGCCAAAGTCGAAGAGTTCACAGTGGAGAAGTGGCTCAACTTGGACGACCGTTCCATTGACCACCGCTTCCTTGTCTACGATCACGTTATTGGTCCCGATCTTAACTTCTCGCCACTCGTTTTCCTCCAGGTATGTTTCAAAGCGTTTCTTCAGTAATAACTATCAAACATTCATATTGATTCCAAAATCTTTCCTAGTTTTGTCTTAAATATGAAATGAACTAATCTAACTGTGGAACTTGAATTCACATTGGAATAGTATATTACACGTAGAACGAACTGGCTTTCTATTACTACTTTCAGACGAGAATAAATGTAACGTTTAGGTCCACCACACACATAGAAGAGTAACTAAATCTTTGTTGTTTGACATTCCATTTTTCAGATAACTCAGTTCAAATGTGGTGGCTTCTCTATTGGGCTGAGTTGGGCCCATATACTAGGAGATGTGTTTTCAGCATCAACTTTCATGAAAACACTGGGACAACTGATGTCGGGCCATGGCCCACCCAAACTCCTTTACCCGAAAACTCCCGAACCGAGTCCTCATGCTCGTGATCGTGATGGTAAAGCTATTTCCATTGAAAAGATAGAATCAGTTGGTGAGTATTGGTTACATACCAATAAATGCAAAATGGCGAGATACATTTTCAATCTTAGCCACGACCAAATTGATCGTTTGATGGCTAAGTACATGGCACAAGACGACCAACCATTTTCAGAGGTTGATATTCTGTATGCAGTGATATGGAGATCACTAGTGAAAATCCGCGGTGAATCAGACACGAATGTTATAACAATTTGTGACCGTAAAAAATCTTCAACATGTTGGAATGACGACTTGGTAATAAGCGTAGTGGAACGACAGAACGAAAAGATTGGCATATCCGAACTAGCAGCACTGATTGCTAGTAGGAAAAGAGAAGAGAACGATGCGATCAAGCGGATGATAGAACAAGATAGAAAGTCTTCGGATTTTTTCATGTACGGTGCAAATTTAACATTTGTGAATCTTGAAATGATAAATATGTGGGAATTTGAGATCAAAGGAGAGAAGCCTGATTTTGTAAACTACACGATTCATGGAGTCGGGGACAAAGGCGTTGTATTGGTTTATCCCAAGGGAAAGTTTGCAAGGAGTGTAAATGTGGTGATGCCTGAAGGAGAACTTGCAAAACTAAAGGATGAGGTGATTAATATCATCATGTGACTTTTTGTATTTGATTGCATCTTCTTCTTGCGGTGCAACTAATATAAGTAAATGCTGCTATTTGCAACTTTGTTATCTTATTGGCCATATTCGATTCTCTTTGTCCTTACTTAATTTGATAAATCAAGTTATGGTTGGGAAGTCTATAAATCAAATGTTTTGAGTATTTTTACTTTTTCATGCCACTTTTACATCACCTCCATCGAAAGTTTACAATCATTCTATTTTTTTTCTAATGCTTACTATCAACTTTAGAACTTGTTAGAATTATCAAGAATTAGATCATTTGGATAGATATAAAAGGAACTTTTACATTACAAAACCAGGAACATATCACATTTTAAGGGTTATTTTATTTTTTATTTTTGTTTTGTCTTCAAACCCTATATATTAAGTTATTGTTTCAAATACTCTTTGTTAGGAAGAGTCAGAAAATAGCCGATGAACTTACATGAGAAAATAAAAGCATATGTTAATGAAATCCAAACAATTCACCTTAGCTGAACAAATTAAATAAACGATAAAGAACTACTATAAGACAAAAGTCTAAGACAATATTTTAGAAAACGAATTCTAAAAATTTTTGAAAAGGCGGAACGCGCCGCGGAAAAATATTTATATGTAAGTAAATAAAAAGGTATCTCACAAAGTTTTAAAAAAATATAAAATAATAAAAATGATTAAAATATTATTTACGATTCCAGCACGATAGCATTTCTCACGTGTATGAAAAATGCCAAAATTAAATGTCAACAAAAAGAGAAAGAGAAAGAGAAGAGTGGAAGATTCAAGTCTTGTCATTGAGAAAACGACTTACTCAGATTCAACATTCCACCGATTAATCAAATCCTCTCTCTGTCTCCAGTCTTGGTGAGACAGAGTAACGGGGAAGATCAGCTACCTCTCCTCCTTCCTCATTATTTGGATTCAATCTTAAACTCGAAACTAACTTTTGCAAAGATGACATCTTCTACTTTGGATGCTGCTGCTTTGGCTAAGCAGCTCAAGTCAATTTTGGGGACCAATTCGATGTCTTTTGAACTATATAAACAATTGTGGTATTAATTTGATTTTCTCATACACTTAAAATCTTTTGAACTATATACTAGCTTGATGTTCTGTTATTATTTAATCATGGCTAATTATGGACCGTTGTTAACTATCAATATTTTGGTTCGCTTAAATAGACAAGATTTTGAACAATTGCTTAACCGTATAGCCGCGTTTACACTACTTCAGATGTCTACTGATTAAATCTTTTTCAAATTTTAAAATTTAAGATTTTGACCAATTGCTTAATTGTCAAGAATGATATATTTCCTATAGCATGATGCTAAAATCCATATTTATTTTGAGTTTTTGTTCATACAAAGACGACTTTGACAAACCATTTATGTTTGACTATAATAATTAATAAGCAAGTAAATGAGGAAGAGGAGAGAAAATAAACAAATAAATATATCTAAATGGTAAAAATACCATTAGTACCAAGAAATCTTGAAAAAGGAAACAGAGAAAATCCCAATTAAATTAATCATCATCAATCACCAGACATCTCTGAGGTATCTTCCTTCAGTTTGAAGTTTCTTAACTATAGCCTCTGCCTCTGACGAACTCACACCTTCCTGAAAATTTGTAAGATCAAAGAGTTGGGTATCGATCGTATCAATCTTCCAAGATTACACCAAGTGAAAACATAAATTCCATCACAATGTTCATCATACCTGCTCCTGAACAATGGTATGTAGAGTCCGGTGGACATCTCTCGCCATGCCCTTAGCGTCACCGCACACATAGAAATATCCTTCTTCCTTTATTAGATTCCAAACTTGTGCTGCCTGAAATGCAAAAGAGATGAGATTATTTTCAATTCTCTTTCCCAAAGTCTGATGCATCCCTCGATATATATAACTTACCTTCTCCGTAATCTTATGTTGAACATACTCCTTCTGCGCTCCCTCACGAGAGAATGCCACGATGAGCTCAGATATTACACCTTGATCCACAAAATGGTTGAGTTCATCCTTGTAAATAAAATCCTGCAGCACACATATAAGCAGTAGCTCAACATGATGACACTGCACATGAAGAACACGTGTATCGACTCTAAAATTCTCACCATCCGACGATTTCTACACCCAAAGAAGAGCAAAGATGAACCTAGTTCTACTCCATCTTCTTTAAGAGCCATCCTTTCCTGCAGAAATCCTCTAAAAGGTGCTAGGCCAGTCCCAGGTCCCACCATTACTATTGGAGTTGAAGGGTTTGATGGCAACTTGAAATTAGATGCTCGAATAAAGATTTGGGCTCCACTACATTCATCACTTTTCTCTGCAGGAACTGCATTCTGAATTTTTTTCAAGACTATTAGAAACAAAAACAGTGAATTGACAGATTGTAAAAAAGGAAGGTAAGAATTACCTTCATCCACGTCGAACACACCCCCTTGTGGATTCTGCCAGTAGGAGTTGGACCGTATACTAGGGTGCATGTAACATGAACTCTACTTGGCGCCAATCTGTATTACAAAGAAACAAAAAAACAAAAAGATAAAGAGAGACTTTGAATGACAGAGACACTCATGAGCCACAACAGGTACTTCAGACAAAAACTAAAATCACCTCGGCGAGGATGAGATGGAGTAGTAACGTGGTTGTAGACGAGGAGCTATTGCAGCAAAAAACACACCTAGTGGGGGTTTTGCAGATGGAAAAGCAGCCAACACCTCTAAAAGACTTGTCTGACTTGCAACAATCCATTGTGAGTATTCATCCTACAGCAAAGAAACCGAGGATGTTAACTCATGAAAACTTAAAATCAAGGGAAAAAATAGATAAATCAGTGACTCAGAACCTTTCCCTCAGGTGATGTCAGGTGTTTAAGTTTCTTGGCTTCACTTGGTTCAGTGGCATAGGCCGCCAAGGCAACTAAGGCAGACTGAAACAAGAAAAAACAGGTTTAATATTTGGGAACAAGCAAAGACCAAATCCACAAGAAACAGATATGTGCCGCTAATCTCAAAACAAACAGTCGTTAACCTTTCTTGGAGGGTTCAAAAGGTCTGCGTATCTTGCCAAACCAGTACCAAGTGTGCATGGACCAGGGAAAGGAGGTGGTAATGAGCTTCCCAATGGTGAGCCATCTTCCTTCTCAGCATGTATTGAAAATACTAAATCTAGAGAGTGGCCAAGTAATTTTCCAGCTTCCTCGACTATTTCAACATGATTTTCAGCATATACACCTACATGGTCTCCTGTTTCATACCTGCAAAAAAGGCCCTTGTTTTTATACAGTAAATGGTTTGCTAACCTTGATATTTTTACAGAACGATCAGCTGTTGACTAAAGCTTCAAAATTAACATGTCAGTCAAGAAGAAGCACACGCAGAAACGAACAGTATGCCAGAAACCAATATTAAAAATATTCACTGTGCAATTTGTTTTTTAACATGACCCGATGTGACTGATATTTAAAACCCCTATTATCCTTGTATAGAAGAACTAAAGAAAAAAAGCAGAGAGTCTACATAGAGTCTATGTAAGTTGAGGTCATTGTACTGCCTTGTATGTTGTAACTAATCCACGGGTAAAAGGAAATAAATTAACTTAATGCTGGATGCTTACGTGATACTAGTCCCGGATATGTCGAACTCGAGATGAATACAAGACCGATCAGATTCAGGTGTGTGAAGCTCCCTCTGCACAGCAACATTGACTCTGTTTGGAATAAGAAACAAATTTTAGAATGCAACCGAAACTGTAATACTATGATCCATGATCATATACCTGCAGGGATGATGAATGTCAATAGTAGAATTTCCGTTGGCCAAATTTGAGTCCGTTGACTTCTCAGATGTAGAACTAGGATCATGAATCACCAGCCGGTATTCAGGAATAACAGCTATATAAGGAGTTACAACACTTGTATCATCCTCGTCTCTGAGGACCTTGTCTAGCTCAGGCCATAGCGATTCTTTCCTGCAAACCACAAAAAAGAGATTAAAAAATTACAGCATGGATACCATTAAAGAAACACAATTAACCAAGCAAACTCTGAAGCTTCCCTTGCTACAGTAATAGAGTAGAAGGACTAGAGAAAGTCTTTCAAAGGAGCAAACATAAGACAGAGAATCAGAAACAAACCAGGCATTAAAATCATCCTCAATGCTCTGATCATCATCTCCTAGACCAACTTGAATAAGACGATTCGCACCTGTATCAGCATAGGCAAAGAGCAAACTAAAATCTCATTCGGTCTATTTTCAATATCTAGCAGTAGGTAAGACCTAAAAAATATGTAAACATATTGAAGTACCTTTCTTACAGAGCTCTTCATCAAGAACTATACCAATCTGCTCCAAGAAATTACCATGAGATAAGTAAAGATGATAATCAATAAGGTAGAAGCAGACACAGTTTCTTAGGACACTACCTTGTTAAAATGTTCATATTGGCGATTACCAAGAGCAAACACACCATATGTTAGTTGTTGAAACCTTATATCCCGTTCGTTTCCCTGGAATTGTGAAACACATAGTATTGAAGCTATAAAACCACTGTAAATAAGCTCCACAGAACTTTTAAAATCTAAGGAAAACATAATTTCACGGATTAGATTAACTGCATTGAGGATGCTACAAACCTCGGTAAACCATTTGTAAAATCTGGCAGCATTGTCAGTAGGCTCTCCATCTCCATAACTAAAACATGTTGTCAAATAAATGAATCAAGCAAACAATTGAAGGGCATATAGCAAAGAAGTCATAATCAGATAAGATAAAATCTTACGTAGCAACACAAAAAAATGCCAAAGATTCCTTGCTCAATTTCTCTTCATATTGGTCATCATCGGCAGCATAATCATCCTAATTAAATCCATAACCAACAAAAAGGAATAATCAATAAGAGTAGTGTAAAACATAGAGGAAGTGAATAGAATCATAGTGTAAGTATTTAAACTCATACCAGGTCAATGACTTTCACTGCCGCTTTCTCATATCTCGCTTTGATTTCTTCAGCTAATGCCTATGAAAAATGAGAATTTGATCAAATTTCAACTTCTATGGTTTTAGATAAACCTGATCATATGAGAGCCAACCACCGTGATATGCTTCACTACCTTAGCAAATCCTTCGGCCGTGCCAGTCTGTGTACCGAAGAAGATAGAGACTCTTGTCTTCCCTGATCCCAAATCCATATCGTCATCCTCGTCCTTAGACATAAGAGACTTGGGGATCATCAAAGGCTTGACCTCACGGCTATGATCCGTCGCTGTTTTCCTCCATAACAACACCACGAAGCCAACCACTAGTGCCAAAGACGTGGTTGCAATCACGAGGACGACGTCGTCCGACATCGAATTGGTCCCCAAAATTGACTTGAGCTGCTTAAACGAAGCGGATTCATACAAAGCAGAGCTCATCTTCTCCTTTATTGAATCTTTCCCGTCCAGAGATGGAGGATTCGGGAATGATCAAGGAGGACGACGGAGGAGATCCGACTTGAAGAAGCTAAGAGGATTATTGAGTTGAATCTGAGTGGGCCCTTGTCCTTCTCTTATTGACTTTTTTTTACTTTGACTTTTAACCTTTCCTTTTTAATCGAATAAGTTTTTCTTTTCAAAAATTGTTGTGTCTTGGGAGGAGGACCAGAACTGAGAACTGGTCTCGTTTGAAAGGCATATTCTCTCTTTGGATGCTATGCCGCATGCCCGACTTCTGAATACTAGCCCTGGGCACCAAACGAATATTCAGAGATTTTTCACTATTTGTGATTCATTTCATCTCTGATTATCTGATATTATGATTCGTTTCGATTCAGAACTTTTCGAATAGTCGGTAATTCGAATATTCAAAAAATTTTATGATATTTGCGAATAACCACTTCGATTCGTTTAAAACCTTTTTTTTTATAACATACACAATACATCAAAATAACATAACTTAAATATTCGAAGTTTTTTTTGACGTGTTTCACATTAAGTTCCAAAAACTAAACCCGATTGTTATGCTACCATTCATTAGCATCATATGATGAAAAATTATCAAATTACGATCTTAACATAAAATAGCTTAACATAATTTTTTCTTGTATTCATCTCTCGCAATCTCAAATCTGTAGACAAAACATAATAAAAATAAAATAAAACATTAACACAAGAACAAACTACAAACATAAGAAGTTATTAACCAAACCTAAATGAAGAATATTATGTATATCTATAATTATATATATATATATATATATATATATATTTTTCGAATCAAAGCGAATATTCGGTGTTTCCATAAATGATATTTGTTATTTGCTTCGTTTTCTGAGAATACTATATTTTGCTATTTGTTTTGCTTCGAAGTTTACGAGTATTCGGATTTTTCGATTCGAATCGAAATCTAACGAATATTTTACCCAGGGCTACTGAATACACTCGGATACTAAACTCATAATCCAAATCTCATTGTAGGTCAAATCGAAATAATAAGAAAACTAACTCATAACGTGATTTTATAACTTCTGCAAAGTGAGAGATATTAACAGAATAGTAAAGATTGGGGCCATTGACCAAAAACAATCAAATCAGGGGAAAGCTAAGCTACTTTACACATGCAATCAGGAGCTGGATAAGTGTAAATAGATTGTTTCTGCTTACGTAGACGAAGCTGGCCTTGCCTGTTCTTGTGCCCATTCACAACTGCTTCTTCAAACTCTGACCAACCTAAGCTCTTGTTCACAAAAACCTGTCCTAACAGTATCATGTTGGGCCTTATGGTTTTTAGATTCAAATAGGCTCTATGCGCCTGCAATGCGTTGTGCATATTCCCTGGAGATGCAGAGATGAAGATATCGCTTTTCATACTCACGTAGTAATCAACTGCAGCCATTAGAGAAGCTTTCCCTTCTACATCAGCTAATTCCTCCATAGAGGCTAGGCTTTTCTTGTTTTCTAACACAGGGAAGAGTTTACGCAGGGTAGAGATTCTTGCTTCTCCTCCATAAACCTGGTGTGAAGCTAGATAGAGACGGGTATTGTTACTGAAACCCAAAGCTGAAAGAAGTAACCCAATCTCTTCTGGTGTCAACGGGCACCGCCCTTTGTTTCTTAGCTCCTCATCTGTGAACTGTGAATTTAAGACCCTTCCTTGCCAAATCACCTGGCGGTATTTTGCCAGCGCCAGTTTTTCTGCTTTGCCACCTTCAAAGTCACAGCCTGAATGAGCAGCCATGTCCTGAAAAAAAATTTAAAGCGATGTCAAAACTAGGAATTACTACCAAGAAATGAGCACGTTTTGAGAATTAAGATCACACTTTATCGAAACGAAGATGAAGCACAGCAAATTTTCCAGCTCCAGCTTTTGCGATGGTGTTTATTCTGTCTGTTGGATCCATAGCTCCTGATGTTTGAGAGCTGGAAGGAGGAGATCTGAGTCGATGCACAAGAGCGTCTCCTAGCTCCCGAATAAGAGGAACAAAGTTTAATGCTTCAAAATTTACTTTACAGCGTAACCGCTGTATACTTTCAGGCAAATTTTCAAAAGCTAAACGGTGAGAGAATGGTGCAACAGCAGCGATACCATAACTGCAGAAAAGATCGGGTGATTCATATTAGTAACAATACACTGAGCTACAACAAATAATTGTGACTTCACAGAGAAACATGTGCATCAAATATCCCTTAATTTTGTCTATAAAGCATTTCAAAACATCATATGTAGTATCATATTTTCCAGGATTTTACAATGCAGTAATTCAATCTGAAAAGATCACTGAGGTTTAGAAGCCACAAACCTCTGGATAACAGGCAAGACATTTTGCAAATACCAATCTGCTGAAGCGTGGATAGGCGCAGTCTTAATCCTAGTAGCTCGAATACCTGTGGCGTAATAATCACGCGTACTCCAAGCATACTGTGTTGGAAGCTCTATAACAATCCGCACTTCGTCTTTAAGGACAGTAATAAAGTGATCCACATCAAATATATCTGTGAACGAACTGCAAAGAAACATCACAGCATGAATCACCAAATTCATCAAGGAACCGGCAACATAAGTATCATAGTAAATTTAACAAATCGAGTACCTTGAATCTTGCCAAACAGGATTAACTTCGAGGCGTGGAATCACAAGTGTAACATTCAATATCTTGGCAACAGCAACCGCATCACATATCTGCAGGAACAAACCGGAAGAGTCAGACGGGAACCCACTTTAAAACTCTACACAGCTGACTGAAACTAGACTGCTTCATAACAAAACCAGAACCTACTCACCCCCATTCTTTGTTGATTTAATCCGCCGTCAAGGAACACTTGAATAAACCCTTGAGACTTCTCCGGCAAGGCTATAAAGAGTGACAAATCCATCAATTCCAAATTGGAAACTTTACAGGGCAAAATGAAAGTAAAGGATGAAAAAAGGAGAAAGCTTTTCATTAGAAACTTACGAACGCCTCTATAAGATTCAGGGCAAGGCTTCCAACCTTGATCTGGCAAGGGAGACCATAACTCCACCTGTTGTCTGATCGACTGCACATTCGTTCGAGGTTAAAGAGGAAATAACAAACATCAAAGAAACAGAGCAAATCCCACTTACAATTTGTCGATCAAGAGCACCTTGGAGTAAACGCAAATGTCTAGGCCTTGGAGCATTCCATTCCTGCAAATGCCACACTTATTCCTCAGCTTCACAATCTCAAAATATGAAATTGAATGCATCTTAATATTGATTCCCCCAAAATAAATCGTCGGAGATAGAAAGAGACTGACGGAGAAGAGAGAAGGAGAGGCACGACCAAGAGGGCGGAAGAGATTCGGACAGAGAATCGGGAAAATGAGCACGAAAACACCAGCTAAGGCTGTCTTCTGCGACTGATTAAGGTTCTGCAATGGCTGAAATTGCTTCATTTGGAGCATCGATTATTATAAACTCAGCGACGAACGAATAAAAGACCAAACTTGTAGGTGTTGTATCTTCGAAAGCCAGAGCATATTTTTGATCCGAAAGTTTTGGAAATCCAATTTGTCGAAATCTGACGATATTGGAAATTGGTAACAAAGATCTACGATGACGGGAGATCCAAATTTTAGGACACAAAGTCACCAATCTCCACAGTCTGTCTGCAGTTCCAAATAAATTTTAATCGCAACTCTTAACTACAGTCTACATATAGCAATTTCAACTTTGATGCTTGCGACGACCAGACTCGTCTAGCGACAAGTTTAACTGCAAGGCAAATTTATTGGGTTTAAAGATCCTCCTTGGGCTTCAAAGCCCTTCTGTTTTATTTATTGTAGTGCATAAGTTAAGGGTTAATTAAAAAAAATCGTACAATTCCATACAGTAAACCACTAAACCTAATATTTTATTATGATTTAGAGTTGATTCTTTCTAGCTTTGTGAATCGTAATGGTTGAATTTACTATAATGCGTTTTCATCATATTCATTACTATTGATTGGATGATCTCTTTGCATGTTAACCGGACTTATATTTTGTGAGTTTCAAATCTAAATATGTTGCATTACATATGATGTTGATTTTTTCTCACATGCTCAATTTACAGCGCCAGGGGGTTCTAGGTTTTACATTTTTTATTTCCCATTCTATTTCCTTGTTTCTTTTCCCGGAAAAACTAGTAGGCACACATCATTCCTTGTTTATGTTGGCATGTCTTCGTTGATCAATGCATACTGCATTTCATTGATTTTGATTTTCATGATAGAGTGTATAACATGTAATTAGGGCATCATAAAAAGAAAAATAAATTAGCTTGTGGCTTGTTACATTATGAAATAAATAAAGCAAAACAAACGAGGTTAAAGATCTAGAATACGGCCAATATAGGGCCCGTTGATGTTTCTTTGGTGCAAATTAAGTAGTTAAAAAAGGTCTGAAACTTTCTCACATCCTCCACAATGCAATGAGAATTCATTCTTCCCATCTCAATTTTTTCAACACTTACTCAAAGGGAATGGTAAAGGTAGACTTGGAACTCAACTCTGCTGCACTTGTCTCTCTTTCTCCGATTCATAACCAAGATGGAAGCCTAACCAAAAACAATTTAGTAACATCCACACACTAAAGATTTCAGTAAATTAAAAAATTTCACTGATGCTAATTGTACCCAAGCTTCAGGGAAGTGTCGGATAAGTCATCCTCGAGAGGAGTTCCACTGTCGTAACTTGACACGTTTGTGGTCGCCGACTCTGTCTCCACAGCCTCCTTAGTCACCATCGTTTTAGCTCTTTCCAAAGTCTCAAGCTGCCATATATACGTTTCATCATCTTACATTAATACAAAATTCAAGATTATGTTAATTACTATTGTGTATAATGATTTCTATATGGGTATAGAACCATACTTTCTCCTTCAGTCTCCTATTCTCATCCACCAATTCTGATTCCTGCGGCGTCATTTATTAGTCAACTCTATTATATATTGGTTTATCATTTCCATATTATAAGAATTGTACAATATACTAACCCGTTTCTCAAGTGAAGAAATCTGGCTCATCACACATTCGCCCTAGTTGCCAACAACAAGAACATTGTCACAAAATATAAACATCTTATTGTTATAGATATGGTATACGTTAAGGTAATATGCATGCTATTAGTCTACGTATGGTAGTAATAAACCTTTCTTTCAGACGCACGGCGAAGTCCGGATTCAAGCAGTTTCTCCAGGCGATGCAACTCTTCCAAGTTCATTCCTTCAAGATCCTCTCCTCTCAGTTTCCTGTTTTACGTTAAGAGAACATAACAACATAATTAATCACTTCAATTTTATCAGAAGACTCAAACCCACATCATACACAGACACCGATGACTAATAGGAGAAAAACATATAAGTATTTTATATTTTCTAAGAACATCCAAACTATTAAGCTAGCTTGTGTTGTCATTTGTATTTTTCTACCCAAATTATTCTGTAGATTCTTTTGGACCCAGCTTTCAGAAATTTATCCAATCAATTATTGGCTCATTATGTACTACCAAACAAAATTATTCTCTACGTGTACTAGATGTTAATAACTAGATATATTTTAATAAAAATGAGAATAATTAGCAATATTTGAAAACTATTGAACTCTTGTAATCTTTAGAAATAATTTTAAATTTTTTAAACAGAACATCATAAGTTTCCTAGACACCAAAACACAAAGAACCTACACATGAAATGAAATAACTTCTTTTTTTTCACACATCGTTGTCAAAACATTAAAACCACACATGAAATAAATGATCTCTTAGAGCTACATGAAAATTTTGTTTATCAACATAACATATAAATATAATGGAGTCATACCGTAGCTGTTTGGTTTTGTCTTCAACTTCCTTACTTAGTCTCGAGAGATTACAATTTTCAAGCTGCTAGATGCAAAATCAACATTTTCAGGGTTCTATTATTAATATGTAGAACCAATCAGTTAGATGCTTCAAGATTAATGACGCTATGCCACTTTATGTTTCTATATTCAGACTTGCACCTAAAAATTAGAACAAACACGCATAACAAGTGAATATCGGAGCATGTTATAGAGATTGGTCTAATAAAAAAAGACGAGAGTGAGTGTTGGTGAGAATACCTGGAGATGAAGAGAAGGTGGATCCATCATTTTGTTGATGTTACTTGCATGAAGATTATACCTTCCCAATATCTCTCTCATTCTACACGTTTCAACAAACAATCCATCTTTCATATGAACCTTTCCTTCGTCCATATATGCATTTGTAAAATTACTTAATTAAATAAATACCACTAGAAGCATTTCCTTTAGTTATAATAACCCTTATAATAAAGAAAAAAGTAATCAAAAGTGGCCATCAAGTCAAAATATATGTAGACAAGTCAAAATTATTATATGACTCCATTCCCAATTATGGTAATGCTTCCCAAGATAAAATAAACGAGTGGTTAAGACTTAATCCCCAATCCCACAGTGACATGAGTCAAAGGCTTTTGTAACTCATAAAGTCGAAAGAAAAAAAAAAGGAAAAGAAATTCAATCTATTTGTGGTAAGTACTATGTATCTATTTATACATATGCTTACATAATTAACACAACCACACTATAATTATTTGATTAGAAAAAATCAAAATTGATAACCCATACTTTTGTTACAGAATATTTCAACGTCAACAATTACATGATGTGCTAGATCATGCCGTAAATACAAATTCACATCAGAATCTCTTATTTACTTCAATTTGTCATCTAATTAATTATGCCGTAAAACTGAGTCGATTTTGTACATGTTCCCTGAGCCCAAGGATAGTTTACTTGAGAATAAGAAAAAATAATTTTCATTTAAGTACATATCATAATATATAGGGTCCTAATATATATCTCCAAGCATATTCTCTATATATAATTGGGAAAAAAAAGATTAAGAATATGAAAAGAAAGTAAGAAACCTTGAGCTAGAGAACTCGAAGAGCTTTCCGGTGGAAGAGAAGATGATGAGAGCAACATCAGCATCGCAAAGAACTGAAAGTTCATCGGCTTTCTTGAAGATTCCCCTTCTTCTCTTAGAAAAAGTAACTTGTCTCGCTGTTATGTTATCTATCTTTTTTATCCTTATCTTCTCTCTCGCCATTTTACCCGATCTCCTTCACTACTGATCTTGAATCTTGCCTACCATTTAAATCAAGAAACAAATAAAGAAAACAAAGTGGAACGATGGTTAGCTTAAGAGGATTTATATAATATTCTCAGGGAACCCTAGATGGGTAGAGAGAGAGAGAGAAATCAGATCCAAAAACTCAGAGAAGCAAAAGAGAGAAGAGGACTAGATGATTCCATCATAAGCTATGCTCAAGAAGAGAAAAAAAAAAAACAGATTCACAGCTTTTACCTTTCTTCGAGTTGAAGGATCTTGAATTAGGTTTTGCGATCTCAGTACCCACTTTATTAATTTGTGAGAAGATAAAAAAAAAGTTTTCAGTTTGCTTTTTATTCCATAATGTGTGTGTGAGAGAGAGATAGAGACTATGTTTGTGCGTTCAAGATTGGTAAGACGAGGCTGCTTTTTTTAGCTAAACAGTGATCTGCTCATCAATGGACCATATGTTTTGCTTCCGTCATTTTCCCAAACTAAAATCATTAAATATAACATCGACACACATAAACATACACTTTGTGTTTTGTCTGACTGAGCTGCCAGACGAGAGACTCCAATAGCTACTTCCTAGTTTTTATTATAATAATGACCTAACTTCTAATTCTAACTCAACTAAATGCCCCTATTCTTGTTTCGTTTCCTTCTCTTACTTTATAGCTTCTAGTGGCTTTCACTTAAGTGTATTTGGTCATGTGTTAATCTGGATTGTAACTTACAGTACCAGGTTTCTAGTTTTTACTGTTTTTAGTCTAGTTCGGATTTCCAATATATAAATATATATATATATATATATATTAATTTTCAGATAACTGGTGTCTATATATTAAATAATTTCATCAATTTGTTTTGTTATCTTTCACCCACGCTTGATGCGACACCTGATAAGATCTCTCGTATCCCACCAACATTATTTTGGTTCAGTCATTTATACCTTTTAAACTTTTACGTTTTAACCCTTAGAGATGACCTCCCGTTACATTAGGGTGGGTGATATCAATGTTGTTTGACCTAACGGATCTTGTAAAGAGTT
The DNA here is from genome assembly GCA_028015245.1 of Cardamine occulta. Classification (NCBI taxonomy): domain Eukaryota; kingdom Viridiplantae; phylum Streptophyta; class Magnoliopsida; order Brassicales; family Brassicaceae; genus Cardamine; species Cardamine occulta. The sequence goes on from CM051387.1 coordinate 13,777,935, forward strand.
GAAAAGTGATCGGATTAAGGTCGTGTAAATTTGGAATCAAGCACTTACTGTAATTTTGATAAAGAAATATTTTAAATGTGAGAGCGTAAACAACCTCGTTAAACTTCATTTTTGTTTTGTGATTTTTTTTACGCTTACAAAGGGTGTTAAGCGCAACAAGTCAGAAAAATATATATAATCCCACAAACAATGTAAGAACATAATTCAAGACACAACCAAAGTTGCTTGCCATAAGTCATAACTAAAAAGTATACTGGTATTTGGATATGGACACTATCACGACGAGCGAAGTCCCCACATTTTTTTTTTGTGCGTGATAGAAATTTGATGAATTTTATATACTAGTTTGAAATTATCATTTATCCCATTTTATTTTATGCAGCTTTAAAAAATCCAAATACTAGAAAGGTGATGATGTCAATAAAAGAAAAGTAGAGAGGATTTGGGCCCATATAGTGAAGATTTGGGCCTATCGAAGAACAAAGCATTGCAATTCTCAGAACACACAGAACCTTCCGACTCGTGAAGAAGCTTTACGAAAACGACGGCAAATGGTAATCACCAGATAGATTACACAGAGACGAGACCGATCGGCGATCAACAGACTTAACCAAACTCGCGGTGAATCAGTCGGAATCAACCGCTAAGGAAAGATGATGATCTCCCAATTCTTCGTCTTATCTCAGCGAGGAGATAACATCGTCTTCCGTGACTGTGAGCTCCCTTTCTCTCTCTCTTCCGATCTGATCATCTCTGCTTCTTCCTGCTTTGTTTTTCTTTTTCTTCAGAGTCGAGACTTATTGTCACTGTTTTGTGAGATTTTTCCATTGAAGCTGCTCTAAACTCATTGGTCTGTTTGATCTATCAGCATTTCGTATCCGATGACATTTCTGTTAAGCCGAATTTCCAAATCAGATGTACGATATAATCGAACTATCCAAATAGTTGGGGAAGATTGAATTTTTTTGGAATCCTTCTGATCATTAGATATCTAGAATTAGTATTGGAACTTAGATTCGTTGTGCGATTTGGTTGGATCCACTAGAAATTTGAGGATGTGTAACGTTTTGTTGCTACAGACCGAGCTGAGGTACCCAAAGGAAGTACAGAGACATTCTTCCGTAAAGTCAAGTTCTGGAAGGAAGATGGAAATGCAGAGGCGCCACCTATCTTTGTAGGTATTATTGTACTGATAGGGGAATATCACTAAACCATTTTGTGTTTTAATGAAAATGAATTTAGCTTTTCTTTTATCTACCTTGTCCCTTTGGTATGTCCTGATGAAACTGCATTCTTTCTGTTTGGTTCTGAGCTAGAAATGGGTTTCATCTAATTCTTTTTCTTTGCTTCGTATAGAATGTCGATGGTGTGAACTACTTCCATGTCAAGGTTGTTGGCCTATATTTTGTTGCGACAACGAGAGTTAATGTCTCACCGTCTCTTGTTTTGGAGCTTCTACAAAGGGTTGCTCGTGTTATTAAGGATTATCTTGGTGTTTTGAATGAAGACTCGTTCAGGAAAAATTTCGTCCTTGTGTATGAGTTGCTCGATGAAGTGATTGTAAGTCTCATTTTCTCATTATTAGCAAGTAAATTTCCGTGTTGTAGCCAATTTTTCTTTTCTATTCCAGTTTTTATTTTTGATTTGAATCTATGCTCTTTTGATTAGGATTTTGGTTACGTGCAAACTACATCTACCGAGGTTTTGAAATCCTATATATTCAATGAGCCAATTGTGGTTGCTCCTGCTCGCCTTCAACCTATCGATCCTGCTGCCATTTTCACAGTAAGATTGAGTCTATTTTTCCTCCTCCTGGTATATGTGACTGATCCTTGATTTAATGTTATGCAGCAAGGAGCCAAAAGAATGCCAGGAACAGCAGTTACAAAATCGGTTGTAGCTAATGAGCCTGGGGGTCGGAGAAGAGAGGAAATTTTTGTGGATATCATCGAAAAAATCAGTGTTACTTTTAGCTCAAGTGTGAGTAGTTACTTTCTTTGTAGTTTAAATATCAAAAGTACAGAAGTCTTGGCAGGCTCTCTTCACCTTGCCACATAAAACGATCCATTTCTGCAGATTAATGCTATGTGATATCTATGTAGTTGCATCTAAGATTAGTTTTATTCCTTGAAATTATACATATTTTTTTCTGATTTCTGAACAGGGTTACATACTGACTTCTGAAATTGATGGCACCATTCAAATGAAGAGCTATCTTTCTGGTAATCCAGAAATTCGTTTAGCTCTTAATGAAGACCTAAACATAGGAAGAGGAGGAAGATCAGTATATGGTATTGCTTGTTTCACCTCTTTAAATCAACATTATTCTCTTAGGGAGGAATCTACATCGTATCCTATCTTCTTTCATTATTGGAAACTTTGGTGTCTGTTTCCGTTACATTTGGGCGTTAAGAATGCTTAAAATGTGAATTTAGTTGTGTGATTCTACTTCTAAGCTTCCTTCATAACCAATGCTTTAATATATAGCTAGTTAGCTACTACTGTGGCATTCTTCTGCCTCTTTGAGACACATCATTATCAACTACATACACATAAAGTAGGTTTGATCTAGTATTACAATCTCCTTAGTATTTTTTTTGTTGCAGATTATAGGAGTTCTTCAGGTTCAGGGGTGATACTTGATGATTGTAACTTTCATGAGTCTGTTCGTCTAGATAGCTTCGATTCGGATAGAACTTTGTCCCTGGTGAGCTTTGATAAATTTACCACAGAAAACATTTTGTCTTAGTATGTTCTTTTGCTCTTTAACTTGCGTTCTTATACAGGTTCCACCAGATGGTGAATTTCCAGTAATGAATTACCGTATGACCCAGGAGTTCAAGCCTCCTTTTCATGTTAATACCTTGATTGAAGAGGCCGGACGCCTTAAGGTGCAATATCATGTGTACATTTCTTCTGAGTCAGATGGAAATCTGGTTAAATTTCTCTATAAATCATTATCCCAATGCTTAAGTCGTATATTTCTTCTTGTTGATATTTAGGCTGAAGTGATTATTAAAATACGCGCTGAGTTCCCTTCAGACATAGTTGCAAACACTATTACTGTTCAGATGCCGTTGCCAAATTATACTTCTAGGTACATTTTTTTTTAATACGTACAAGTGCATTACAAGTTTCATAAATTCCAGCAATGGTGATAATTACAAATTTTGAATCTCATAAGAGATATATTCGACGGATTATGTTTGTTGTGACAGGGCTAGTTTTGAGTTAGAACTGGGTGCGGCTGGACAGAGGACAGATTTCAAGGAATCCAACAAAATGCTTGAATGGAGTTTAAAAAAGGCAAGGGTGGTTTGCTAGTTTAGGAATATTGAACTATGGTATTGTGCTTCCATTAGCTAACTGTGGTGTTTCAGATTGTTGGCGGGGGTGAACATACACTGCGTGCAAAGCTGACATTTTCACAGGAATTTCATGGTGACCATCTAAGACAAAAGTTTCCTTATTTGTTCTCAGGAAAAAATAGAGCATACCTCATAATTCTCATTTTCATTTTAGGTAATATCACAAAGGAAGCAGGACCAGTCAGCATGACGTTCACGATACCAATGTACAATGTTTCTAAACTTCAGGTAAGTAAAATGCCGGTTTACCCTTCTTGCATTACCATCAACCATTCTCTTCAATAATTTCTAATGATGGTGTGATGCAGGTCAAGTACTTGCAGATAGCAAAGAAGTCAAGTAGTTATAATCCATATCGTTGGGTGAGATATGTGACACAGGCCAATTCATATGTGGCTCGGATATGACCTGCTTTCAGATCATGTTTGTCACTTGTATTTTCTCTTTTCTTCTCGATAGTGTTTGTTCATTTTCGGATCATACTTGTTCCAAGTTGTAAGAGGATGTTGAGGATGATTCATAGTACGCGTTGAATGTTGTCTCTCCTATTTGGATGTTCTTTATATACATACTTCTTGTTTGGAATTATCATATGCTTTTATTATGTTCTCCTAGAAGATCTCTTTCCATGGAATCCATCAAAATTTCCTTACATTTCTAAGGTCTGACTCAATCCAAGATTCTAAGTTATGCAAGTCGCAAAGAAACAAAGGCGCAATGTCGAAACAAGATAAAATTAGCTTTATTTGATATCAAGACAACTTATTAACAAAGGTAAAATTCCGTTCCAATACGCGTGATACATTTTCATGGGCAAAATCTCTCTTCCCCACTGTACACTACCTACTTATATACCACTCCTCATTAACCACTGTCAACAAGCCTAAGGATTTGTTAATAAAACCACTCCATCTACCTGTAACCAATCTACTTTGTTCTACTACTTTGACTTAACTGGGCCATTGGACAAAAAACCATCGTTTCCCTTACCTTTTTCCTCCCAAGGGTAACTGATGTCTCGAGGTTCCGTAAGTTTCTGGAGAAGAACGCCTTGAGTCACCTAGCGGTGAATGCCTTGTGGAGAGAGGTGAAGACGAGGAGCAAGATGATGTTGGTGAGGAAGACTCAGAATGTCCGTGGGCCCGTCCCTGGTGATCTCCAAAAATGAAATCAGCAAAGTCGTCCATGCTTGTACTGTCTGTGCTACAAGAGCATTCATCTGAGTTGCTATCAAATAGAGAAGAACTGTCGCTCGCCGAGTCATCTTCTAAGATTTTCTGCAGCCTCTGGAAACTGGAATAAAACGACTGTATATTGCCTGATCGACCACCACCGGGAGTGTTGGAAGACAACACAGGACTTGGATTAGACACAGACCGTGATATGGATGTGGTGCTTTTCTCATTAGCCTTAGGTACTGGCACTCTGCCTTTTTTATTGGATGCATCAGTTTTGGCACATACTGCTAATCTTGGAGGCATTGGAGAGCACCTGTAGTCAATTATGAGTGACCAGATCAAACACAATCCACAATCTCAAAGAGTGCAAGAGATGCAATATAATGTTATTTACCTTGCGTAAAACAACATATACGCTCCCTTTGTCAAGACCCTTTCAACATCAGAAGTTACTACCTGAAAGCAATCAATGCGCAACAGAAGAATTAAACATAGAAATTTTCTTTAAATGTATGATCCAGAAATGATGAAGACAAGAAGAGACCGGCAAGGGAGTAGAAGCCAAAGCTTTTTCTCTCACAAAACCGATCCTAAGACTTTTCAGACTACAACGAAGATAGAACAAATATTCTAGAAACCCCAATGGAACCTGCTAGAATATCGTATTTAGAATAGAATAAGCCTAAAATGTTGTCCGAGATATGGGAAACTCCTAGTTACTTCTAAAGTTCAACAAATAACAAAGTCAGGTAAAAAGCTAATGAAAAATAGAGCTTACTTCGACACTAGTTCACAACCAACTTTACATTGGTAATATATGAGTAACTTACCGTGCTATCATCAGCCTTGTACCACTTGTTTTGATTTCTAATATAGCATACATAGTGGCCAGAAAACGCAGCATTCATTACATCCAAGTGAACAATAACTCCATAGAGTTTATAGCCATGTGCTTTCTCACTTCCTCTGCTGACATATGGAGCCAAATCTAGAGTTTCTGGAAATCTGATCAATTTATTGAGCTTTCCAAATTTCCCTGCCTTTAAGATTTAAGTGTTGCGAAACTGTGAGAAAACAAGAAAACACAGATGGAACTCAATATAAACAAGCTGTGTCTTCATTGAAGGTATAAATTACCTGGAATCGTTTTAGGGCAATTGTAAGGACATTCGGAGGCTCTATAATTTTCAGCTTCTTTTTGGCCCTCTCATAGGATTTACAGCTGCTCACAGAAAGAAAAGAGTTAGCACTCATCAACCATCGAATGTAAACTCACTGCCAGAATTGAATGTAGTTTTATTCGAGGTTACTAGGTGATTGGTTAGAACTACTCAAATAAAAGACCATGATAGTACTCCTAGAAAATCTGTCTTGATAGGCGAAAGGAGAACTCTATTGCAGCTGGTCATGGAACCTAGGTATTGTAACTGAAATCCATGAAAGGGAATGATTTGGCTGGCCGTGAACTCTAATCAATCGATATCTACCCGCATATAAAGCTCATGCATAATTCTACCCCCAAAACCATAAAAGATAATTGGAAATGTCAAAGGACCATATAAGTTCAACACATGGAAAGGAAATGCTGACCAACCTGCCACATCTGTATTTGTTTTCTCCATCCAATATCTCAGTCCTTGTAAATCGACGCAAAGCATCATCCAAGGTGCTAATATCCCCATCAATCTCAACCGTTAGATCCATCATTTTCTCATGCTGCTCAGATTTTCCTTGACATTTCAAGCATTTAATCTGGCAGACACCATAATTGTTTCAAATAAAAAGCAAAGGGCCAGGATTACAACTCCCACCAAAACAATGCTAAATGAGAAAGTAGATATGTACAAGGTAATGATACCTTTGAACGGAGGTATCCCCCAAATGTCAAACCGATAAGAGTTGTATCTTCTAATTTGCTAGTCTTCGGTATATCATATTCAGATGCCTTAATGCACACAGACTGCATTGTGTCAACAACAAACCTGCAAATTGCAAGAAAAAGACGGAAATGAAATCAAAACAAGATTCTTCCAGTTGTAATATACATATATGCATCAGAGTTCATTCCATTTCAGAAATGTCATTTCACCTAAGGAATTCATGTGCATCTTCTTCCTTGCCATTCCCAAGACAGATTCCAATATTCTGCAGCTGAGATAGCAACCCATTAGGGGACAGCGGAGACTTCCCTTCTTTTGCCTTTAAGACCAGCTTCTCAAACCCACAGGTGAAGCACTGTTCTTTGTTTGGACCTATAGTTAAACCTATTAAGAGCTTTTAATAACGATGATAATAAAGCATAACTTTCCAAAGTTAAATAGCATATATCACAAAAAAGAAAAAAATTTAGGACCAGAGACGTACATGCTCTAGAATGAGATTGTTGGAGGAAGTATGACGTCAGAGGAGGAGTGAACATCAGGCATTGAAAGATAACATTTGCAAAGCAGCTGAAAAAAAAAAGAGAGTATTTTCTTTCATCACAAGTGTACACATTATTAGTTTTTTCTTACAGCACAAGCTGAAGATTATAAGACCCACAAAAGAGCATGCACTTCTTCAGAGAGTAATTCCCAGGATAAAAAGACTATGAAAACAGGAAATGGGGATTACCTATTTCCACAATTGATGATACCACAAGGCTGGAACTCAGTTTTATTTGTATACAGCTTAGCAAAGACTTCATATGGAAAGAGCCCCTGCATAACACAAACAGACTGATCAGAATAAATAGCTGTGCTACTTTGGTGATGTAGGAAGCTAGTGTTGCAGAATGATGATAGTATCCTAGAACTCAATGATTACCTTATGACTATGTCTTCCTGCCATCTCATTGTCACCTGATGACTTCGGTCTAGTCCAATGGTCTACAACTTTCAGTACTGATGCCTTCAAACCACTTCTTCCATGTAGGGAATTTATACGATGAACGGCAACACCATTCTGTTTTTGATGGTCAAGAACTCTTCCAGATTTTGCATCTAGAGAAGAATGTTTAATAACATCCGCACACTCCCTAGTATTTGAGGTCTTGGATGCCAAAAATTGGACTTCCCCAACCTTCAAAGGGGCCAACAACATAGAGCCACTTTCACTACTGGTGCTCTTTAACTTCTGAACGGTCACAGGGGACAAAACAGTAGTGTCCAAAGGACTCGGCACATCAGTAGAAGATGAAGTTGGTAATGAAATTTCAGCTTCTTCAGGTCTTTTAGCATTTCTTTCTTTTAAAATCACTTCATCAGAAGAATTACCAGTCCTTAATGCAGCCCTAGGAGCTTTTTCTGAAATGCTACTCCTATGCTCAGACACTTTAGCAGCTGAGGTGTCTCTAGAGGAGCCAAAGGAGAAATGTAAAGTGGATTTACCAGGTCTATCAGCTTTAGAACTATCACAATTCTCACTTACAGATTCTGCTGATTCAAGAGCTGTACCCCAAAAATCAGATGACTTCAGAGGAGACGGGTCAGCGGATCCTGGATGCCTATCCGTAACTAATGAGTGTAAGCTACTTGGTTGGCTTTGGTTCTTCCCAGCATCCCCCTCAGGTTTATGCAGACTTAGTTTAGGCAAATTAGCAAGGTTATCTACAGACTCAACCAAATGCACAAATTTAGGGCACAACGGTTTAGGTGGAGCATCATCAATGGTGCTGAAACAGGTCTCCTCTGGCCCTAGAGACACATGAGCATCAAGTGGGGACTCTGATCTCTCTGAATCAGATGAACTGAAGCTCTCACAAAGAGAAATATCATCACCAGAGTCATTACGGGGGGAGGAAGAGAAGCCAGAAAACGAGGATCCAGAAGTACCAGCAACAGAAACAGCTTCTTCCTTATCTATAAGGTCATCTTTGTTATCTGCAATATCTACATTCCCATCTTCAGGAGATTTGGCAGGAATAGGATTAGAGAATATTGCTTCCTTGGTTGGTATAGAAACTGGTTCTGGATGCACCAATAAAGTTTCATCAAGAGTATTCCGTTCATCTTCTTCTCTGAATCTCAAATCAGAATCACTTCTCTCATCTTCAGTATCATATAAAATGGAAGCAGGACGACATTCATCTTTGTGACCTTGCCGCCAGTGGATAATTTGGCATTTTCCGGAACTAGAAAAGAAAAAAAATACATAAGTTCCAATGACAGATAATTATACATAAGTTGGGAACGAAATTTCACAAACTGCGAAGAGGAAGATTTGAGAACTTGACAGATTATTATAGAGAAATGCTTAAGCTATGCTATATAAAAGAAATAAATTTCTCAACAGATATAAAAGAGATAAATTTCTCAACAGCACATAGTCACCCACAGAAATGATACCCATAATTTTGTTGACATAGAAAACGAAGTCCCTTTTCTAAAATCTCTGATCCAACAACATTCCAAGATATCAGATGCACTTTGAGTATGTCTAAAGTTACAGCACTAAAAATCTTATTATTTTCCCTTTTGATTACTCCAACTCATCACGTCTCACCAGAGAATGCAGTGCAATCATATCTTTAGAATCATACAACTTAATTTGGACAGTGATAAAATAATAGCATACCAATATCGAACGGCTTTGCATCGAGAGCATCGAGTAGTGGCAAGACAATAGCACACAGGACAATGGAAGATATTAGAGACGGGAACAGCAGAGAACTCAGAAGAGGCCTCTAGCTCAGCCCTAGCAGCTTCCTCGGCAGCATGAATAAGAAGTCTCCTAATCTCTTGCCTTCTTCGAGCCGCGAGCCTCCATTTGTGCCGAACAAAGAGTCCGAAGAGAGGTAGAACAAAAGAGATCACAAGGACAAGACTTGAAATCCCTAGATCCCAAACCAGGAGCATTTATCCTCCACCAGATGCACAAATACAATTGTAATTAAATCTGGACCACCAACCATAGATTTCACCGGCCTATTAGCCGGGAAGGTTGTAACTGTGAGAAGCACTCCGGCGAATTTGGCATGCAAAGAGAAGTCAGAAATCGGTGGAATTGATCCGCTGGGTGGGTAAGCTTCCAAAATGACGAATCACGAAAATCCAAGATCAGACGATTAAACAAAACCCTCGAGAGCGCAAGTTGGGTTATCTATGTTTCCTGAAACAATTAAAAATCTGGACTTTACTGTTTTAGGGTTTCCAAGGAAAGAAAACAAAAAATGGAAAGAGTGGAGAGATTCTTCGGTAGGAGGAGGAAGGAAATGGGAAAGGATATTACTTTTCTAAACCAAGACGTTTGCTTTTTCTATTACCAGGTCCTTTTCTTTTATTTTTTTACTTGAAACAAATTTTATGGTGATGAGTTATATGAGTTAATACTTTTCATATAGATCATCATATGAGTTAATACTTTTCATATAGATTATGAAAATAATAGTTCAACGAATTTGTATAAGTCTGTTGGCGACAAACAAAAACAAAAATTTGTATTAGTCAAGGGCGGAAAAAAATATGATAAGGTTACTAGCTGTATAGTGTATATTACTGCCAATTTGGTGCATAATTGGCTTAATTAATTCATTTTTTTCTATACAATTTGATGTATATATGCAGTATAGAAAGATTATTACTACAAATGATTATTTGCCAATCTAAGTATTTACAGTATAGAAAGAAAAAGTATATCAAATCAATCAATCTAACAATTTTGGGTAAATAATTGCATGAAGTAAATATTCTAGTATATCAAACAAATTTAGAAAATAAAAATAGCAAATACACAAACGTGATAATAACAAATAAACTTTGATAGCAAAAAAGTCCACTCTTAGAAATCGCAACAGGGGGTTTTAATCTATTCCGTCAGATGTCCAACAACTAGTCGCTTTGGCCGAGTGGTTAAGGCGTGTGCCTGCTAAGTACATGGGGTTTCCCCGCGAGAGTTCGAATCTCTCAGGCGACGTTTAAATTTTTTTGCTACAAATCTTATTAAGAAAAAGCCCAATACTAACCTTTCTCATAAGCCCAATAGTCGAACAATGGGCTGTCTCTGATTCACACACGGTTTCATACTACTTTTGACTAGTTTACAACCGGCGAGTCTGACTTAATTAGGGTTTACTTTTTATTGTTTAGACCACACTCACTTGTCCGTCAACATTCAACAGCTTTACGCCACAACACAGACAAAACCGCGTCAACTAAACTCACTACAAATACCTTACTTCCCTCTCTTCTTCTTCCCACACATCATCTCTGTTTCTTCTCTCTTCCTTCACATTTTACAACAATGGGCGCCAAAAGTTTCTTAGAAGGTGGAATTGCCTCTGTAATCGCCGGTTGCTCCACTCACCCTCTTGATCTCATCAAGGTTCGTCTTCAGCTCCACGGCGAAGCTCCTTCCTCCACCACCGTCACTCTCCTCCGTCCAGCTCTCGCTTTCCAGAATTCTTCTGCAGCTTTTATAGCCACGACGACCTCTTCGGTTCCCAAAGTAGGACCGATCTCACTCGGAATCAATATCGTCAAATCAGAAGGTGCCGCCGCGTTATTCTCCGGCGTTTCCGCTACACTTCTCCGGCAGACGCTTTATTCCACTACCAGGATGGGTCTATACGAAGTGCTTAAGAATAAATGGACTGATCCTGAGTCAGGAAAGCTGAATCTGACTCGGAAGATCGGCGCTGGGCTAGTCGCTGGTGGAATCGGAGCCGCTGTTGGAAATCCAGCTGATGTGGCGATGGTTAGAATGCAAGCTGACGGGAGACTTCCTCTAGCTCAGCGTCGTAACTACGCCGGAGTAGGAGACGCAATTACAAGGATGGTGAAGAGTGAAGGCGTGACGAGCTTGTGGCGTGGCTCGGCTTTGACAATTAATCGAGCGATGATAGTAACGGCGGCTCAGCTAGCGTCGTACGATCAGTTCAAGGAAGGGATAGTGGAGAGTGGTGTGATGAAGGATGGGCTCGGGACTCACGTGGTGGCGAGTTTTGCGGCGGGGTTTGTGGCGTCGGTGGCGTCGAATCCGGTGGATGTGATAAAGACGAGAGTGATGAATATGAAGGTGGGAGCGTACGAAGGCGCGTGGGATTGTGCGGTGAAGACAGTTAGAGCAGAGGGACCAATGGCTCTGTATAAAGGCTTTGTTCCTACGGTTTGTAGGCAAGGACCTTTCACTGTTGTTCTCTTCGTTACGTTGGAGCAAGTCAGGAAGCTGCTTCGTGATTTTTGATCATATTCTTTTATTGATGATGACGACTATTTATATCGATTTATTCATTTTTTGTAACAAAGTGGAAAGAGGAATTCAATATATTTTTGTTCAAACAATGTTGTTAAATACAAAACAATTTTTGTTCTATACTGATGATGTGAATGTCTCTACCAAAAGTTCCAACGCACAGTAAAACACAAAAAAAAAAAAGTGTAGTTTATTTTGGTCTTTAAAAAGTTGAAGCAATATAAGAGAGACTAAAAAGAAAGAATTTGTTATTTTGTTGTGGGACGAAGAATATAAATGGAGGTGGTGTTAAATGGCGGCTGTACATCTGTGGAAGGGGTTAAGCAGCTCTAAGAAAGATATCATCTGGAGAAGGTCCTGGGTGTAGTGCTGGGATGGTCTCCTCCAGATCCTTTGCCTCTGTCTCCTCCTCCGTTCTCGGACCTACCTCTGTCAAGAACATGTGGGCTCTGGAGTTTGCTGCCGTCTGAGTCCTGGTTCGACCCTGTTCCTTTTTCAGTTTTCTCTGTTACACGGTTTTGCCCCGTGGATGGACTGGATTGCCCAGAGCTTTTTCCTTTGTCCATGTTTTGGAGCTCGTTTGCGATCTGACTTCGTCTCTCCTTGAGGAAGTTGAGTCGCATTGTCAATTTGGAGAGTGCAGAAGTTGTTGTTGTGCTTCCCTGTTTGTTGGCATTCAGCTTCTAGTTTCGAAAGATATTTGGATCAAATTTAATGGTTTTAGTATGAAACTTACCTCTCCCTTTGTGCCAGACCTCTTAGACATGCCCGCCAGTTTTGAGGTGGCACGTGACGTTTCTTGTTGCGAGCTTTTGCTACGTGAATCCTGTTGCTTTTCTAGCTCATTTTCTCTCGCAGCCCCTTGCCCATCCTGAAAAATGTTACCCATCTGTAGAAGATAAATACAGAGGAAGAAAATACAAAACTCATACATATATCAGATGTTTACATTCAGTGTTTGTTACCTTGGGCATTGACCTTTCGGAAAGGAGAGTACCAGCTGCTTCGGTATCCTTTTGTTTTTCCTTCCTGTGGGACAAATTTGAAATAAGACCAGTACTTAGCTTTGATATGATTTAAAGCATAGGTTGCGTGGTTAAATGTGAATCTGTTTATGAATCCTTACATCTTTGCATTGTGATCTGGATTTTTCCGAGATTCTTTGCTGGCACCATGGGTGGAACCAGAGGCTTTTACGTCCTGCTGAAGTCTATTTTCAAGATCATCAACCTTATGTTCCAAGTTGGCAATATCAGCCTCCGCATGGGCTACATCTTGCAGATCTTTCTTCAACTGCAAAAATGACTTCCAAGTTAGATATATACTTTTTTAACCAGACAACAATCAACTAGTTATTAGACAAAAATGAAGAGGAGCAACTTTTTCATCGATTTTTTCTGGAATAGGTTGATTCCCCTTTGATATGTTCAGTCCTGATTCCAGAGCTAATTTCCTGTCTCTCTCTTGCTGCAACTGTTCTTGTAGTCTTACCACCTAGAGCAAGGTAAAGCACATTCGTATATCTAAATGTAAAACACTCAATAATAACAAACTTCACATAGCTAAGATATGGTTTTATTTTACACTTACATCTTGCTCTAGAGCTTGGCGCTGCCCGTACAAAGCCTTCTTCCGTCGCTCCAAACTAGCCTGTAGAGCTGCATTGTTTTTAACCTGTTCTACCAAAAATAAAGGTTGTTAAAGGTCACATACTCATTAATGCCATTTGTATAGCCTAATGAGTTCGCGAAAGCAAAATAGTCAAAAGGACGTTTTGAGACCTCTTCTGTAATTCTGTTTTGCAGCTCCGATTTGGCTGATTCAAGTCTCTCAATGTCAGCACTGCAGAATATAAACATTGTAAGTTCTTCTTTTGAATTTTGGTCTAAACATCAAATGCCAATTAAGAAAAAGAAGCCACGAGGAAGAAACATAAAGATGTAAATCATTTATAGACATGATGATACTTACTTGTCCTCGTCCACTTCCACTTCCACTGAGAAATCAATAGATTCCATAGACAGGTTTTTCTTCGCCTGAGTGCATAACAGACCAAACTTTAACTAAATGTCTAAAGAGACGGGAAAACACAAGAAAAACTGTGCCTTCGAGTTATTAAGGCACAAGAAAAGAAACTTACAGGGGTACGGCCCCAGTGCCTTTTACTTCCTCCTGGCGCATTGGTTAACATCGACGGTTTCTGAGTGCCAGATGCTACATCTGATGTTGATGAATTCTTCTTATCCTCAGTCGTCGAGACCTCTACAACAGACTTTACCTCTGTGTTATTATCACCTTTAACCACAATATTCTCATCCTTTTTTCGGTCATCCTGCCGTGATAGCGAAGATCGTCTAGAGCCAGATAAAAGCCTCTTAGTAACTTTTGGCTCGCCACTTTCTTTTGGGGATTTTGATTCAGGGCTTAACTTATCATTTATCTGCAGAAAATAATTGGATGAGCAAAAAGAATGTCTGTATTCATGAACTAAGGAGGAATGAGGACTAAGGAACTTGTATCATGAAAATTTTGAATGAAATTCTAGCATCCAAATATGTAATTTTCAACGTCAATATAAGTAATCATCCTAGTCGTCATAAGAATTTTTTTTTCGAAAAATGGATTAACTGAAGGTTAATATAGGACCGTGCCTTATGGTCAACATGATCAATGCCATCCACATGATTGTCGTCTGAGGCAGCACTCTCACTGTATGATCCATTAGATTCGTTTTCAAGGTCCTCTTCCTCATCTGTGTACTCATCAGATCCCTGTGAACCATCATCTTCATCATCATCATCCTCTTCATCATCAGATCCCTCCTCCGTTCCACTACCACTCTCTTCTGAGTCAGAGTACAAGCCTGGTGACAAGGAACCTTCCTGCAGACAGATCATTAATGTAGCTAAATGTCAGTGTCTGGAAATAAGCACACAGGTACATCTATGATAAGAACCAAAGTTGTCTTTTCACACTGCCTCCAAGGTTTCACTAAACTACAGCAATCAAGAGAGGAATACTATGCAGAGTGGTAACCACTTCATCAATTATAATCATGTGACTAAAAATGCTATTAATCATAGAGAGAAGTAAAATCTTACTCCAAATATACTTTCATATTCTTCTAATAATGTTATCACTATAGCCTGGGCATGATTCGCTGCAGCAGCTGCTTGCAGAAGTTGCATAGAACCATCACCGCCGACATCAAAATCATTGTCAATTTCACAGTCACCAGCCAGAAGGGGTCGAAGAAGTAAAGGTGCCATACAAGCTGCAACAGCGTTTGTGTTCATCCGGTTTACATTTTTGTTAGAGGCTACAATCTGCATCATCATCAGGATTCTTGCCAGAGGACAAAACAAACAGTACTAAATTAAATTGGAGAGGTGGAAGGCTGCAGAGGAGTTATATTGTTCAACTAGAACGACTGAAGGTTAAAACGTGGAAACAAAGAAGAGACTACCTTTGCAATAGGCGACGATTTGGTTCAGGGAAGGATTCACAGATTGCTGCCCGCATAGCATTGACTCTATTGCCACGGTCAGTACCTGATAAAGTTACACGTCAGAAAACTGGGAAAAAAATATATGTTGCAAGGAGAAGAGGCGGACAAAATCCATTTTTATAACATATATGAACATGTTCAGATGTCAATAAAAAGAAAATCAGCGAGGAAGAAGTTAGGAAAAAACAGAAAGAGAATGATAAACTTACGGCAAGCTTCTAGAAGGGCGTTGCAACAAGATGCAGGCACCGGAGAGGAAGGCAACTCTCTGAGAAAATACTGCGGATTTATGGATACAGTTAGAGAGGTTTAAGAGTGACAAGCTAACTAAGCATTGTAATGAATACTAGAAGGTACCTTAAGACAATCAGCAATGATATGAGCATCCTCTCCGGGAGTGAACTCATTTTTTCCTGAACCAAGTGACTACGTATAAATACTTTTCACAAAGCAAGAAATCAAGAAAAGATGAGTAAATACACATAATCATGTACATATACATAAAAACTCAAACCTTGCTCATATTCGCGAATCCGGTGTTCAACATCATCAACATCAGCAGCTTGTCTCAAGATTCCTTCAATCCTGACTCCTGTAAGATATATTTTTTTATTTTTAGCTTAGAATGAGTCAATGAAAGCAGCAAATCAAGCTGAAAGCCTGAAACTAATACCATGATCTTCAACAAATCTAAGAGCCTTTTCCAAGAAAGATGGAGTTCCATCAACATCTTCTAGAGCAAGTAATACTGGTCTTCCAAGGACGGTTGATTTTGCTGGTGTCTCATCTTCTGTAAGAATATCAAAAAATGCATCATTGTCTAATGAAATGAAAGAGAAACTAATCTTCGGATGTCGCCGATTATCTAAATAAAGCCCATATTCTTGTGAGCCTTTCAACACTAACGAGTCAGCCTTACACTCCAGTTAACATGATAATATTCTCTCGTTGCTTGTTTTCTTGAGAAGGCGAAACTTTGACATTCTCACAACACTCAAGACATATCTTGTTATACATTTAAAAGCTAAACCATTGAAAAGGTGACAAACATACTCTTTTCATCAACACCAACAGCGGTTTCTGCATGAGCATTCCTGAAAATACCATTTTGACCCATAACATGGGAAGCACTAGGTGCTTGTGTCAAAGCGTTTTCCAGAGCAGCTTTCCACTCGTATAGATCCTCCATAGTGTCAGCCTGCAATAAAAATCAAATCATAAGGTCAAAATTTATCCATCACTGACTCTTTATCCTTGCATGATTTATAATTAGGCCAAAATAATCTTCTTCAGTCAAATTTGAACTTATACTTCAATCTATAATTTGCTATGTCATATTAATAGGATAAAGATAAGAGTACATTAGAACAGACTATTAATCTGTGGAGTCTAGGTAGATAGAATCGGTCCAAATTTCTTGATAGCCAAAGAAAAAAAGGAACGATTATGAAATGAACAAAAAAGATCAATATAATTTTCCAGAGCGTAAAGTAAAATGCAAGATGAGGTGGATGCAGCTGATAAAAACAAGATTAAGGAGACCAAACAAAAGTTTTGAGAAAAACCTTGAGTGTAAAGGCGCGTCCATCACGACCGTCGGGGAAAAGAACAGTCAACAGCTTTTTATCTGCCTTAACAACCACACTAAAATATAGTCCAAAGTTATTAGTAACACCAAACCAGATAATAACATAACACATCGGTTAAAGACTATATTGATTATATAAAGAAAAAGATTTTAATGATTCAAACAATAAGCCAACCTGCCTGAATTGTTGAGATCAATTCCCCCAAGGGTCAAATTGACCTCACTGCCTTTCTGTTGGACTGCACTCTGAAAGATAAAACAGAAAATATGAGATAACCATCATCTGTAACAACAGGCTCATGCCTTGTAAGAACTATACCTGATACAGGATTTTAACCAATCTCTTCAAAGAAATAAAGTGTTATTCGTTTAAATTATTTGGTACTTTCTCACGGAGATAAATAATTAAGCTAGAAATCCAATGTCAGGAGCTGAAAGAAGCAACTGACACTTATATCCTCAATTACTCAGGAAAATGTTTTGCTCTTATACCTTGGAGCCCTATTCTAGTGCCCAAGTGAATCAAGTTTTTTTTCTTTTAATAGCTAAAAGAAAGTGCTTGATGGAAAATCTCATACTCATAGAGAAAAAAATAGAACTTTTTTGAGATTTGGTAAAAATAATTATATAAGACCATTACTGCTCTAGAAAGCACACAAGAAAGTAACATTTCAAAGCACCCTTCATCAGAATATGAATGCTTACCGGGTCACTTCGAAAGAAAACCAGTGAAGTATGCGTCAAAATAAACCATCTTTTCTTCCATGATGTCCACCCAATTCCTGTATTAAAAGAAATAGAAAGTGGTAAGAGACAATTTGAAGATATAGCAGCTGACCAGGACATGTAGCCGTCGTAGTATCACTATCCGAGTTCAACCCTCATAATGCATCCTAAAAAAAACCACTTCACGTGATATAGATCCTTACTATCTGCCAGTAACAGTTATCCCCAGTCAGAAAAAAAAAACATCTCATCCTAAGAAGGAATTTCTACAGAAAATTCTCTCATCATGGTAATTCAACACCAAATAAAGAAGGTTACACTGAACTAAGTATATCATAACATCATAAGAAATAAGACATACCTTTTGATGATATGGATAGCGGTCCACTCTTGAAAACCTACAAAGTAATTAGAGTCGACATAAACAAATTCCATGAGAGTCAGGGAGATCTAACATGAAATCAACAGCATAAACAAAGTCATTGTTTCTCTGTGTTCAAAGGAAATCACAACAATTTAGTTTCGTTTAAAAACACCCTTTGCATAATAGTTTAAACCTGAAAACGCAAAACTAAATCCCTAAGTCAATGATGCCAATAATCCAATTCCATTGAAGCATATAGCGATCGCAACGTGATTTGCTCATAAGAAAAACAGCAAAGTGCCTAATGATTGATTATATGAAATAGAAATGAATCATAACGGAAATGGTAATCTGAAGAAGCATTCACATACTTGATTAAATTACGGAGGAAATTCGATGAAATAGCAAATAAATGTCGTTAGAAATAAACTTGAGCGCATAATAAGATTATCTTAAAATGTAATTACCGAGTTGCCACCACGGGAGCGTGGATCTGCGTTTCCAGACTGCGCAGGAGGAATGCTACAGGTGTCACCCTGAGATCGCCAGAACAATTAGTGGAGAAAAATCGAGAAACATTGAAGAAGAAGAATATGGTTAGAGAGAGAGATAGACGCACATGATGCTCATGTTCTTGTTCATGAGCAATTGGCTGC
Organism: Cardamine occulta; assembly: GCA_028015245.1. Classification (NCBI taxonomy): domain Eukaryota; kingdom Viridiplantae; phylum Streptophyta; class Magnoliopsida; order Brassicales; family Brassicaceae; genus Cardamine; species Cardamine occulta. The sequence continues at coordinate 13,796,493 of CM051387.1, forward strand.
TGCTGCGATTGTTGTTGTTGAGGCGGCTGCACCTGAGAAGGCTGTGAAGATTCTGCGTTTTTGTTAGCCATATCTTGCTTCACGCCATGACATGCGTCACTAAGAAAAAAGAAATGTCGGATCAAAGTCGAGGAGGAAAAGGCAATCGGATTGAAATGATCTCAGATCAGAAGATGCATCATGAATTCCAGAAACAAACCTCGATTTGATTTGATCTGGGGATGATGATGATGATGATGATGATGATGATAATAATTAAGAATAATTAAAAATTCAAAAAAAAATTAACAGATTTGGTATTTTAGGGTGAGAGAATAGAGAAATGGCAAAAGATTGATTTGATGTGTGCAACGGTGTTTGAGGGAAGAGATGAAGCGAAAATTTTGGGCGGAAAGAGAGGAGGAAGAAACTCTCTGTGGTTTTATACGTCATTTGTACACGTCATCATCCCTCTTTTCTTGGAGGGAAAATTTCCCCCTTCTCCTTTGACCTTTTCTCCAACCATTTTTCTGAAATGATAGCTAATACCGAATTTTGTATGTAATCACTCTATACTCTATAGTTGATAATATGGATTATAACCTAGTTTCTAGTCTTAACTCTTAAAAAAGACATTAATTTTGGAATATTAGATACTCTTCCATATTAGAAATTTGATTTTCTAGGGATTTTTTCTTGTTTATTAAAGATTGATTTTGTAGATTTTTAAATACATTTTTAAATTATTATTGGTTTATAGATACAGTATTAGAAAGTAGTTAAAATAGAAAGAGAATGCATTCATTATTAAGTGTTGATTGTTTCGTGACTTAGTTAAAAAATTAAACTTTCTAATACTAAATAAGAGCCTCTCTCTCTCTCTCCTATAATAAATTTTGTTTGTACTAAATAGGAAAAGGAAATAAAAATGACAACCTTAATACACCTTGCATTGATTGACCTTCTGATCCTCATTATATACTGAATCGTGCTAAGCACGACCCTCCACTACTCTTTTTTTTTTTTGTGTGTTTAATGGTGGTGACACCTTTGGACCTTTATTTATGTTTCTTGTTATGCATCTATATATTCGGTTTGAATAATTAATTTAAACTACGTGACCTAATATAATCAACTTAAAGAAACAAAAAATATATATAATCAATTTGTCATTTGGATAATGCTACTGCGTGCATGGGGACTCGTTCATTCGTCCATTAATTTGTTTTTTGTTTGATGGGTGTTTCAATATATTATTCATAGGGTATTATTTAATTATGTAATGCATAGAGTATAAGTTATGAAATCCACATTGGGATTATTGTAATATCAATCTTGTTTGTTGGATGTCCGAGCAACATTTATGTCCCGACCATTTGATTTGGATGTACCTGCCTGCGACTTTAGTTTAGGACTTATTTGATATGTAAATGATATAAATTTCACTAGTGGCAACCAAAACCAAGTCACGTTGATGTAATTGGAAGTCATTTAAGGGGGGGGGGGGGGGAACTCGGGTGAAACTTGAGCATAATTTAACCGGATTCCATTAGAACTTAAGTATTTACAATGAACAATTGAACTTGTGCTTATTGGAAACATTTAACAACGAAAACGAGTTCAGATATCAGTTTCTAAGATACTGTCTTTAAAATACTATAAGTACATGCATGAGAGTCTACTAAATTATATTGGTTATATGCACCCATCCATAATGTATGTGTGAAGATTTTACTATTCGATTGAAATTTCTTTGCGTAAAAGGATGATCAAAGCTACGATGAGTCGACGATAAACATAACCTACTGGAAAAGCTACAATGTGAAAACAAAATACAGTTGCAAAGGTGTTAGTATGAAGCAAGAAACAACTTAAAATGAGGAGTTGAGGTTGTTTTTGACCAAAAGGCACATAATCCTTTATGTGAGCAGAATAACATACTTGGTGTTGTGCTTTTTTGTTCTCACCAAAAGCAAGATGTGATGATGCACGCAACAACAATTTTGAGAGCTTCAAAAAGTTTATTAATATAGTTTGTCAATTTGCTAGTGTTCAATTTTCTTAAGGAGAAAATTAGTAAAAAACTATGAAACGTAATTCTCGCACCTATGACAGGGAAAAAAGTGTAAGTTGTAGTTCACGCCAAAGACGACAGAATATATATATATATTTATTCTAAGGTAATTTTTTGGGTAAATAATTTACTTTAAATTTTTACGGTAAATTAAATAATTGACGCTAAATTTTTTAGTAAATTAAATCGTGTTTTTCTACATCTTATTTTATTTTGATGTGTGTGTATTTTTTGAATTATGGTTTAATGGTGGTTACTTATGGTCTGCTGGTGGTTTTAAAATTTAATCATTGCTATTTAATATGATTTTCCTCAAATATAATTATTTAAAAGTAATAAAAAGTTATTTAAATCTATTAAATTTCCTTAGTTTTTCTAAAGCAATTATCTCCATAATAAAAAGATTCAATAGATTCTCTATCTCGAGCAATTACTCTATTAGAGTTGCTTGTTGTCTTACTACTTACGACTCTTTTCCCTTTTCCGGTCGAAATTAAAAAAAAAAAACAAACAAATAGGTTGCAGAAAAACTGTGGAGGCGAACCATCAAATCGTCTTCTCCTTCAGATATTTCGGCAGATCTTTCCGATTTCGTAGAGAGTTTCGTCACAAGTAGAGACAATCATGGAAATCGAGGTATCTAGCTCGACTCCTGATGCTCAAAGCAAAGAGAAACGCGTCAATTTGGAGAGTATTCGTGTTAAGCGGAAGACGTTGCAGAATCTGCTCCAGGATTGTCAGAGAGCTCTTGAGCTGCTAGAATTTACCGATGTTAATGAATCTGAAAGCGGCGGCGAACAGAGTGAATCACCGGAGGAGGAAGAGCCTTCGTCGTCTTCTTCCGATCCAGGAGATCCTGAAGCTGATAAAGTATGCTTATATATATATATATATATATATTATATATCTCACTCTCTCTAGCTTAATTTATCTAGTAGGCTTTTTTATTGATCAATGATTCTTTTGCAGTTTTATGAGCTCATGAAATCTAGAGTTGAATGTCATGAATTTCGTGAAAAGATAGAATTAGCTCAAGTTTCAGTTCCCCAAGATCTTACCGGTAAGAAGTTTCACTTTTTTTACTCAATAAGATTTCCAATTTGGTTGTTGTAGAGATAACTTATAAGTTGTTGAAATTGCAGAAGATGGTAGCTCTTGGGATTTAGTTAGTGAAGATGATATATGGGGTGAGGAAAGTTTGGGTCAAACGGAAGATGATTATGTTGTTGTTAGGGAAGAAGATATAGCAGATGGTATTGCTTGTTTCATGGCTACATATCTATCATCCCTTAAGCAAACAAAGGTATATAAATGCGCATCTTGTCCTTGCTCGTTTTGCCTTCATGTGAACTTATTCTGAGTGCTATCTTTTGTGTAGGATGTATCACCTGATCAGCTTCAGAAAGGTAAATCTTGAACTTCCATGTGTTACAATTATAAACTATTTTCCTCTTTACTACTCTCCCTGAACCAAAGAAAGTATTATTTTAGAGTGCTAGTGATGGTGACTCTTATGTGTTCTTATCAAAGACTATTTATCAGATACTAAGAGTTTGCTTATGAACTGTGATGTAGCACTTAGCACGATGTTTTCAGTTAAGAAGAGGAAGGGGAAGCTACGTAAAGCCTGGGAGGGAAGTAAAGTTATTTACAACGTAGCATCATGGAGCGCAACTGCTATAGGGTACGTCGAGCAAAAACATCCTCGTTTACACATCCAGTCATTAGTTTGTGTATCTGAATGTTTCTCATTGTCTAATTGCTCTTTTAATTGTTTTGGCTACAGAATATATCAAAACCCAATGATCCTGAGTATTGCAACCAAAGCCTTCTGGGTGTCGTGCCAAGCTATATCAAAGCTTGTCTGAAATACAGACACATCTCACCTGATGATCATAAGTTACAGCAGCCTTGTCTTGGCAATGTTTGATATCATTTAATTTATCTTTGTACAAATGTCATTTGTTGCTTCTCGCTCTCTCTCTCTCTGTGTAATATGCTCTTCCCTTTTCCATTGTATCCTCAACATGCAATCTTAATGATTAGTTTGATCTCAATTTGATATGCTTGTTTCTGAAGTCGTAGTGTGAATACTGTGATTAGATCTAAGAAAGAATTATAAATAGTAGAGAGGATGAAATCTCAAGTTATGGATGCATCTGATAAGTATTGAAAGACCCTTAATTGGCGATCCTAATCCGTTGGAAATTTGACCTGGTATTGTGAAATTAATATTGTCACATTCATTCAATTTTGATAAGAGGGTTTTTGTGTAATTACTACATCGTATTACTCTTGATCACAACTCATATCCGATGTAATGCCAGTCTTGTAATATATTGACATTGAGTACTAAAGAAAAATGTGGTAATTGTTATATCCAAAAGCTTTCTGAAGGTTTCGATGATTTGCTCCACCAAGCAAAATACTTGCAGCTCCTAAGCAGACGAGCAAATGAGATCTGAACCTTTTGAGCTCCGGAATCTTTCAAGCCGTTATAGACGTACCATGCTTAGTAATAGAAAGACTTGGCTTTATTATCTGCAGTATCCTTGCAAAGAATTGAGCGAACCTCCATGATCGATCTCGGAGGTTCCAAGTCTTGCTCTCTTAACGAGTTGCCAAGTAGCTGTTGCATCTGTGCTGCAAATGTATCGTCTAATATCTGCAAATCCATGCACAGAAGAAGAATTAGCATCCGTATAATATGTAAGATCAGGTAAAGTCTTGACTCATACAACCTAAGTAACTGCAGTTTTTATTGGGACTTACAGAGACAGCAACTCTAGAACCCTTGTACCAAGCTCTGTTCTCTTTCCTGTTCTCCAAAAAGCTTAAAACAATCTGCCATGCACAGAAGAAGAATTAGCATCCAATACCACAAAACAAAAAGTCAGGAGAGGCCATTAAAATAGTCACCTGCCCCATACGATCCCAATATCCTCGGGACAATGCGATGAAGACATGCGTCTCACAAACCGAGTGTAAATGATTGACTGTGTTGGTGAGCTGCTCCTTCAGGTTATTCATTTTGCTTCTGATGTCTGATTCTCCAACACTTTCTTTAGACTCCTGAAGAATCTTCTTCAACATTGTCGCCTTTTGTAGCTTGCTCTGACAAAAACAAAATAACCGATTACAACACACGCATATAGTAAAGGGAGTAGGATCTCAAAACATGCTAAATCCAACAAATATATGAAACATGGACAACCATTGCACAAGAAAAATCCAAAACAGTAGAAACGAGTAAGGGAAACTCACGTTTTCTACGAGTTTTTCGACCACAGCCTGAAGGTAACTCCGAAACTTGGCTCTGAGCATCACTGCCACTTCAGACAGACGATCACCAGGAGCTGCATTCCCACCATCAGGAATGCATGAAGACCATGCTTTAAATTTAGCCTCTATATTAGGTCGCAGAACATCAAGCATCCTCTTCATAGAGTTTAATAGAATTCCCAGCTGCACCGAGGAGATAAAGAAACTTATCAGCAAAACAAAAACAAATTCTAATAAAACGTACAGGGAAAATGTTGGAATATTAGGCTCACCTCATCCGGGACTACATATGCAATCACAGATCTCTTGGTCAGCTTTTGGACATACTTGAAGCTTAACTTTTTTGGAGCCAAGTTTAATTTGAGAGGTGATAGGACATCTGCATACTGCTTCTCCAGAGCTTCCACAATTGCTTTTTCAACATCAGCAATGGCCTAAAGAAATACAAGTTATGTCAACCTTTTCACTCCTGTGTCTTAAGATGAAAAATTTATCACCAAACCCTGATTATGATAATCGTTTAACTCCAAATTCACACCATAGATATAAATAAGTTGTACCTATAACAGGCAACGGGATATACAAGCAAATATTTTCAAAATTTCGAAATCAAAAGGCATCAAGGAACAGCTAAAACTTACACTCTCCAAAACAAAGATATATTCCGGCCATCTGGAAATGATAACTTGATAGTCTTGAATGGTTTCGTTCAGCCTGGTGTACATTTCATCAACAAATGGGGTTGTTGAATGCTGTGTCCTGACTCCAGACCATTTTACCTGCTTGATTGACAAATTTGGGATGATACATTGAAGTTAGTTTTCAACGATGTGACATATGCTGAGAAGAACGAGATAGAAAAGAAGTATGGATCAAGCTTGAGGTTTTTTTGTTACTTATTAATGTGAAAATCTACATCTTGGTGAAAATACTTTTGCTTCTCCGTAGAATTGATTTGAAAAATAAAAAAATCTGAAGTAAACCACACAGAGAATTCAGTATACATACCTTATCAAGTTTGCATGACTCAAGTAAGGAAAGACGTCTATCTTGAATCCAAAGCATGATATATAGGTGGAACAACTCTTTCGCATCAACACCGCCTTGGATAGGACTGTAAAATGAAATATGAAACAAGTAAAAAATCCAGACAATCAACAAATCAAATAATCTAAACGACATACCTAATATTCCAGCTGGAAAGATCACGTTGAAAGTCAGCAGTCGCAATCACAAGCTCTGCAACTGTTGGTGAAGGGCCAGAGGGCGGACATGCCACGAGGAATGCTCGAAGTCTATTGCAGAGCTCAGTGCTATATATAGACGCTGACAGATTAGGAAGGTCAAGAAAGCTGCATAAAACAAAACATTGGGGCTATCAACACCTGCAGGAAGAGCCTATGGTACAGTACACACATCTAAACATCTCAATCACATAAAATTTGATACTGGTACAACAGTGGCACAAAGATAGCAAATAACACAAAAAGACAGTAGTATGGGTGATGCTAACTAGATACAACCATAGATTGAAAGAGAAGCTAAGGAAATGAGGAAGGAAAAGAAGCTTTAACCAAATCTCTGGAAAACAAGTTACTCATCTAGCTAATAAGTTGACGCGTCTGTCACTGTAAGATGAAAATATTGCCTCTACTGCTTGTGACCAACACATAACCCACTAACTGTACAATTAACAAGGGTTGATCACTGATCAACAAAGAATATATTGGTGGACGATCTACTTGACGTATCTTTTATATAGCAATAATTTGAACAGAAGATAAATTGAACATACATTTTTTTTCACTTGCATACTAACCTGGGAAGTATATCTTGATTTTGGATCTCAATATCAGTATAAATCTCACTCTTTACATTCTTGCAGACCATAGTCATTTTCTGGTAAGCAGCCGACATTGCCGAAGGATCCCAAAAATTGGGCTCACTGTTATTTGTAACAAACTCATCTGTCTCACCCATGTGCCTCCTAGATCTCTTCCTTGCTGCTGCCTGTAAAATCATTGATGCCAAATAGATGAGAAAAATGGCTGATCAAGAGTAAAGCAATGGAGAGGCTGTATGATATACCTGGAAATAATGACAAAGATTAGTCTGATCCTCAGGAGACAAGACATCATGCAGAAGCATGTACAATTTAACAGCAGGAGTGAGTGCTGGCGCTGGAACTCCTGTTGCAGAACTGACTACATCAACCATTCCAGAAAATGATGACTCATCAAGAGATTTATAGTTCTCGAAAACGAGTTTCAGAATCTGCTCAATCTGGTCCTTGATTTCGTTCAGGATGCGATTCTGTTGAAAGCAAAGTAAACCACATAGAAAAATTAATCAAAGCATGAATGATCAAAATTTGATCAAAATATACAATCTAACTTTAGGGTCGTATTCTATCCATGGCTTAACTTGAGACAAGAATCACATAACTCCGAAACTCACATAAAAGCAAAAAACCGCACAGAAAAATCAATAATATGTAACTGCAGATCTACCTCCTGATGACTCAATGCGCTCTTGCCATTTCCCTTCATTATGACAGGTGTTAACAAGTCATGCACCAAATGGAGGCAGTCGGAAGTCGGTGTAGCGACATCCATTACGTAGGACAAGTATCTTAAAGCAACACAACAAGCAATGTAGAGAAAATGGAGTTATAGCATATCCCTCAAATAATAAGAAAAAACAGTGAGTACAATCTACCTGAGCTTGGTGTAGACATCGGAAATCCCATAATAGGTGGCAAATTCTTCCAAAATCCATTTCCATGAACCATATAACAACAAGTTTCTTTGCTGGAACCTCTGCATTTTCATGGCCACTTCCAGGACTAAGTCATATGCGACTGTTTCCGCAACAGAACCACACTACAGGAGAAAATCAATACACCAATATCTTATGAACACAATACAATGACTTTTATCTGTGTTCACAGACATAATCTTCAAAGGATAGGATAAATCTTCAATAAGTTTGAGCAATGTTTCAATTAATGGGCTTGGAAATGAACGAATTCCATGTAAGAGGAGCTGAATATACGTGCATGAGCTCTTATTAAAAAACCATAAAAGGTCTAATATTTTTTAGTAAAATTGCTAATAACAAGTCTAACATCAACAACTATTGTAAAATAATATTTTCTAGTTGAAACAGTCTAGTTACTATCAACAAGAGAAGAGGCTACTATTGTACGAGATAAAGATTTAAAGTTGCTCAAGGAAATGGAATTCTGGAGTGTCTCTCAGTATACCACAAATAAATTCCAATCTACTAACAGAAGCAAAGAAAAAGAGAGATCACCAAAGGTACCAAATAAAATGAATGATAGGGTAGTTAACACACCTTCAAATGGCTATTATCATCAAAACTTGCTGAATAATCAATATAAAGCTGGAGTTTTCCCACAGCTTGATGCTCTGGCTCACGAAAAATAGACCACCAGCGAAGTTTCTCACCCTGAATGCTTTCTTCATTAGAAGCATTTGAGACATACTAGCATATAAAAAAGATAAGTAAAAATGACTTACTGATTCTTCAGAAATATTAGCTAGCTGGACAAGCACACGCCCAAAATCATTCCCCTTTGGATCAAGGATTTCAACAATCAGATCATCTCCATGACTATCAGGAAAGCTGTTGAAATTCCATGTACTTTGTCAGACATCACAGATACAGGAAGTTACCCCAAGTGGATTTGGGAGAGGGGAAAGAAGAGTTGAGAACATAAGAACATACAAAACATGGCTTTCACCAGATCCGGGTTGCATCATAATGGCGTCAGCTTCAGTTAAGCTTTTCAATCTCAATCTACATGAGTATGTTTCTGAATGACAGAAGCAAACGGATCAATTGATATTTCTAAGAGTTATAGCACAAAACAGAGAGTAGTGAACTGGAAACATCGAAATACAATTTTCTTCCTAACTTCACCGGTTCGCCCACACATACTGATATACATGCACATGACATACTATTAATTATTAACTCGGATGCTAAGTAAATTTAATTCTCCCCGAATAGGCAAGTAGTTACTAACTTCCACATACCTTGTACAATATCATAAGACGTTGAACTATTACGTAGACTTGTGACACCAGTTTTCAGGAGACCAGAAACTTGTTTTAAATACTGTGTACTGGCATGTACATATGCCAGGCTTTGACGTGAAAGAGAAGAACCATTGGCTGGTACACGGACATGAATCCTCCTTAGAGCCCGCCATCCAGAAAATATGCGTGTTGACATATTGGAAAAGTGAATCCTGATTTTCTCAAACTTTATCAGTGATGGCTTCAGAGATGATATACTACAGCCAGTTGGAGCATCCAAAACTGTTTTAACACGTCGTACTACAAAAGTAGACAAGTTTGTTTTACGACTATTGATTATAGGAGGGGCAGCCAAAGCAGCAAATGAAACATAGAATTCAAGCTTACCTTGCACCTTCATTTTGCCAATGTTTTTCTTGGGTTTTGGTGCAACTCCCTCATGTGGAACTTGTGAAGATCGCTTTGCCAGCAGCTCCTCCTCTGATTGCAAAAGGAGTTGCTGCAACCTGTTATTCAGTATTCACCAAAAAACAACTTCAGTTCGTATAAAGAAATCTAAAATACCTATTCACGACAACAATATTGTGAAATTTATGGAATACCTACGAAAACTACGAAAGAGGCTATAATAAAACAAAACTCACCCAAATGCTTCTCGCAGAAGAGCACACTCATTGTCCAAAAACATGGGAGCCTCCATGCAACCCTTTGCCCATGCATGAAGGCAAAGTCGTACACATGCATCATAGGAGACCACAGCATGCCATGGCCCACGAGCACTGTATCAGGGTACATAAAAAAGGCAGCAAAGTGATTAGAAAGAATCTAACTTGTTTACTAAACTGATGCAAGATAACACTATGGGTTCTCTATGTGTATCCACGTTCTCAAGGACAAACTAACAGATCACTACCTCGCATGAAAAGTAGGCAGTCGGGCTGGATGTTGATCAGATGGCCCAGATGACTCAGAAGCAGCACTAGGTCTAAAGGAGCAGAACGAAAACGTGAAATTGGTTTAACAAATAGAGAATTCATTTCATATAAAGAGTGAAAAAGCAAATACCTAGTAAAGTGGCCACTCTTTCTACTTTCTACACAATCTTCTGTTTTGACTTCTGAAAGTTGAACACTTGAAGTTGCTGGTTTAATTTCTTCAGATTCCTCTGCTGCCCCGGAAAATGGAGGGGCACTGGGAATATCACTTACTTCTTCTGAAGAAAACTTTTCATCAAGCTCCTGCAATATGATTTAGAGCTTTGAGAAGATCAATAAAGAAACAAATCCCTCACTCAAACATCTTTGTAGTTCCACCATTATACAAGGGAATACAGACACATGTAAAACTGGAACAAGAAAAGCAACTCTTGTGTGGTGTTACATAAAAACATGTAGCATAAGCTCCTGATCATATTCAACGAAAACACCAAAATAGAAAGCTAGTTTTCCAGTGTGTTTATCAATGCGCCATACCTTTCCATATGTATATCATTTTATTGGTCATCCTAGTCCTACTAACACGGAACAATCATCCATCATACTAATTTTTCTTGATCTAGCAACAATGCTCTAGGATTGGAGATTTTAACTCGCAATGTATATATTAAATGGGAAAAAACAAAGTAAGAAAACGATGTGCTAGATTCAACCTTCTCAACGGCAGCTCTCCCGTCCGTCTTAGGAAACTGAGTTTCCTCCCGAGATACGCCGCCATTTATCCTCCCAGCTGGCGGCGGAGGAGAAAATTGCGAGCTAGTAGCTGAATCCGTGGAATCATCTTCCGTATCACCATCAAATCTAGGTCCTGTCTCTTCGTGCGTACCTACGAAAGTCTCTCTGGAGGAGCTAACCTCGGAGAAAGTATAATAAGACGAGTTTCTTCGGTAGCTATGACCTACGGCACTGGACACTCTACTGTTATCGGGAGACGAATCGAGAGAGACGTCCTCGGAATTTGTACTCATATCGTCTTCGGAAGTAGCATCAGTATCGGCCACTAGGGTTCTAGTGACTGCGACAGGAGCTGAAGGCGACACGTGGCCGTTACGGACCTTGGGCGAGGGCAATCCCAATCCTCTGCTCGAGATCATGGTGAAGAGCTGAATCAAAGCACAGTGTGAGTTGCTAAATTGAGCTAAGGAAGTTGCTAAAATTGAGCAGATGAAGTCTTGCTTTAGAAGGGAGATTCCTTAAGATCTCAGAGAAACTGTCACAGATCGCGATAGATTTTGCAATGGAGGAGACGAAGAAAGCTTAATCTGGAAGCTTTCTCTGAGAGAGGGAGAGAGACGATTGAAATCTGTGTGCACTTCAAAATGATATTTCTTTCTTTTTGTTTTTTTTTTTTTGATATTTCCTCTTTTTCTTACTTTTAATTTTAGTTTTGAAAAATTAGGAATTCAAATTTGGGAAAGGGTAGAGAGGAAAGGCAATCGAGTTGGTAAGAGTACGACCACCGGAAACGGTGTCGTTTAGTTTGCGGACGAGCTTAAATGGGAGCCGAGGCATAACGGGTAGTTGTGACGTGGAAAAGTGATTTAATATTTTTATAAATGGTTCTCTTTTTTATAAATGGTTTTGAAAATGGGAAAAGGAATTGTAACGTTAGAATTTGTTATTATGGTAAGCTACTAAATAGGTGGTGGTGGGGACAATCGACGAGTGTTCTTGTTTTCTTACGGCAGATCTACCATTTTTGTCAACATATTCCATTCGAATTTAAAAAGTGGTAAGTCATGGAAAAAACTAATGTCGGTATATAAAGTTTACTCTAATGTTTAAATACAGTGTTATCTTAGTTAGATTTTATACAGGGTGTTGTAAGAAAATATGGAACATAGAATCAACGTTTTTATGTGTTATTATGAAAATTAACTAGGAAACAAAAAGTGAACTTTGTTGAAGAATCTACAAATTATAAACATTTCACTTGCTTGAGTTGCAATACTATTATTATCTAACCACAAAGTTCACTTTTATGGGCATAATTATCCCTATCTGCTGTTGTGCATAAGCTTTTGTTTTGTTTATAGAGATGCAACAAAATAACTTGTAAGTTGTAACCAAAAACAAGCAAAGGAGTATTGAGATCTAAACCAGTGTACTTCATTGTTGCCCATGAGCCTAATTGATTGATGAATCCTTCCAATGTTATCATTACAATGATTATCTTTATTTCAAACAACTCCACAATTGTTTCCTGCCCTTATTGCACAATCTTTTTCCTTTCAAAATCAAAATCATAGACATGGCAGAAATAATTAGGGAAAAGAGAGACGAGACTCTTTGGAGTTTGAGAAAGTGTTGGGTTTATTAGGCGTACAGGTCATCCACATTACACTCGCCCAGATACACTTTGACACTCCGTGGCGATCCACAGTTTCCTTCAGCTATCAGAACTCTGTCGTTTGCAGACATATGCGCTATGATCTTGTATATCATCTCAATCTGCAAATTATTCAAAGATAAATGACTTCTTGATACATTTACTCGAAAAATAAATTCTCAAAGGATTTGGAAGTTACTTGCTCAGGAGCATGGCAACGATCAGCTATCGCGTCCAGTGTCAATGGCTCTACCGGATCTTTACAACTGCAGGCACAGAAAGAAGGATTAGTATATAAGTAGTCTCTCTTGACAAGATTTGACAAAGAAGTGGACATGGTCTGATTCTTACGTGGCTTCATTAAGAACTGACAATACCCGCTTTTGCAGGGCCAGAACTTCTGCTGCTGCCTTTTTTCCGGCTTCCACACCTGAAATCGTTGTTTTATTTAGATTATGTAAACACATATTCAATTAGGAAATTACAAAACACCGGTTTCAGATATGGGCGAAACATCTCTACCGGGTTGGTGGTATGCATTTATGTTGACAATTGAGGCATATAATCCAACAGCTCTTTCATAAAGAGCTATAAGAGCCCCAACAGATCTTGGTGTCACTTCCTCAATAGTAACACTAATGGACTCTCTACCATTTGCATATAAAGCAGATCTAGTTCCCTGGACAAATTCAAACCAGCTCATCAGAGGGGAAGATAGTTCAAAATCCAAATACAGTGTGTGTAAAGAATGATTATCATCTCCGACTAAGTTGTGTGAAATGAGAGTCACAAATCAGACCTGTAGCATCCCAAAGAGGTAGTCTCCACAAGTGACACCTGGCTCAAGCTCCCAATCGTGACCTGGGGGTCTGTCCCGTAACACTTCTATGAAGGTTGCAAAGAAATTGTGCACACCCTCTCTCAGCTGTTGAATGTAGCTAATGAAATAAAGAAATTTATAAATACTGTTGCATAAAGAGCTCCATTTTTGCTATGTCTCTCAATAGGAAAACTATATTAGTAAGGGAAACTCACGCGTGCTGATCTGTGCTTCCCTTATTTCCATATACCGTTAAACCTTGATTAACCTGCAAATTCAAATAAACGCTCATTGGGATCATATTTGTAATAAGAGGGTTGAGGAAATAGTACACAGGTCTCAATACTTCCATGAAGGAGGGGTAACAAACTGAACTCAATCATGCACACAAGTAAGTGACCAAGATCCTCTGATTTATAAGAGTGGACATTAATTGCAATACCAATTTACACTTCTCAGGACATTTTAAATGATCAGAAACTCTCACTTGGGGTACTGCAGTGAAAATTGAAGAAAGTGTATGCTTACAGTGTTACCGTCAAGATCAAACTCCTTGCCCAGTGATTCCATGACCAGCTGCTGCAGATACCGACTAAATAGTAATAAGCTATCCTTGTAAGGAAGAATAACCATATCCTGTAAAAGAAAGGAAAAAAGGAGTAAAAAAGGTCAATAGGAACTCAATCTCCTTGCTAGTCTTAGACACACTCGAAAAAATTGAGAAAAAACACCTTGGAACCAACGCCACCGGAAGCCCAGTACCAACACATAGCTAAGAGTGCTGCAGGGTTACTCTTGATCTGAAAGGAAAAAAAAAAAGAATTTACAGACTAGAGTGATTCACGCTAGACTATCTTAAGTGTATGAGTCAGGAAACCTAACCGTGTAATATGATATTAGACTACGACCCTGGTAAGTAAATTCATCTTCAACAAAATCAGAATGAAGTAGTTCCTACACAAGCTGCAACAAGTAAGACTTACCGAAGTTATCCTAGTAGCCTCATCCATTAATGCAGCACCAGCAAGCATCTCTCTAACATTAATCCCCTATACGATGACAGAGCATTAATATACATAAAAGCAATGAATGATCGTAATAAGTCTAAGCTTATGTACCAAATTACCTGTAGTGCTGCTGGAAGCAGACCAACTGCTGACATTATTGATGTTCTTCCACCCACCCAGTCGTACATAGGAAATCTAGCTAGCCAACCTTCAATTCTTGCCGTATTATCCAGCAACGAGTTTTCTTGGGTAATTGCAACACCCTGCATAAGCATACAGCGCGAAATTGCTGCTGAGGAACTACAGTTGAGCAGAAGTTGAAGCTAAATTATATGCAATACATCGTCTAATGACCCATGGCAAGCCAGATTTTTTTCTGTTGTTAATGAGACAAAATACTTAGTGTACTTGTCCCAGATTACTTCCAGCCGTGTAAACCAGTTTCGCCATTATAATACAGCATTCTTCCCATGTTCGTATAGACATGGATTTCAGCAAAAAGCGGAAACAAAAACCTGAGATTAACACCTGTTTTGCGAAATTCAGACCAGCTTCACGGAATGCTTTCTGCACTTCCAATAGTCCATTTCTAGTTTCAGGAGTACCTCCACTCTGGGAAACACGTTAGAAACTAAGTCATGCTCGCCCCATATCAGGACCAACAATCATATAACCAGCCTGTGCAAACAACTGAATCTAATACACACCTTTGAGATGACAATTACTAAAGTTGAGGCAAGCTCTGGCCCAAGTTGTGCAATCTGATGATCGATTCCAGCAGGATCGGTGTTGTCAATGAATCTAATCTATAAACAACAAAAGGAAGAAACAAAAGTCATAAATCAGTAGATACCAAATTACACTCTTTTAATCAGAAAAACCTAAGACATGGAATCCTTCAATGAGGCAGAGATAAAAGAAGAGTCATTTGTTAAAAGGAGCTGGCCAAGAGTATTAACAGCAAGGGAAAGTAATGTTGACTGCAACTAGATCAGTATGAGATACCTTCAACGGAGGATTATCAGGAGCCAAGGCCTCAGCGACAAATTGAGGTCCAAGAGCCGAGCCTCCAATGCCTACAGAAAGTATCTGTGTAAAACGACCCGTAGGAGAAGATGGTGGCTTTATCTGCAATGTACAAACAAATTTGAGTGGTGATAGCAAACAAACAAGATTCAAAAGGTGAGCTAAGTAAGACTCTGCACAGAACTATCTTTCCAATATCAGAAAAATGCGATTGATTGAAGTCAACCAAATAATCAAAATTCAAAACAAGGTGGGATCGAATACTGACCTTGCCAGAGATGATGTCATCGGAGAAAGCACAGATAGAATCAAGTGTCTTATCGATCAAGGTCTTCAAAGTAGGCTTAGGTGCGAGCTTAGAGTTCCTAAGCCAATAGTGTCCAACCATCCTTCCTTCATCTGGATTCGCTATAGACCCCTTTTCAAGATCCTCCATAGCCTTAAAAGCAGCTTTGAATCGGTGCTCCATATCAACCACAAACTCATCGGTGAATCCGACGCGACTGACATCGATATACAAGCCGAGGTCTTTCTGCTGATACAACCAATCCAAGTATCGCTTCCACAGCGCATCTGGATCCTTGAGAAGCTCTTTCTTCGCATCCGTATGAGAAATGTCGCGCGCCACAGAGCGAGCCACGGAGAGATTCAACGGTAGATTAGTGGGTCTGGAGGAATGTGGGAAAGAGAAGGAATCTCGAGATTGCGCCGGCAATGCTTTAAAGGAGAGGTTTTTGGCAGGTTTGAGAGAAGGAGAAGAAGAGTAGAGGCCTGAGAGAGAGGCCATCTTTGAGACAGCGATGTTTACGAGAGAAGAGAGAGTCAACAATGGAGAGAGAGAAAGGGTCGAGCTTTATACTGTGGATTCGTTTAGTTTATTCCGATTTGATATTTAGGAAGAACCAATGAACAGAAATGAGTCGAGAGAGAGATTTTGTCCTTTGGTGGGAGCGAACGGCCCTGCTTAGATTAGGAGGATTCTCGAGCTTTGTCATTCTTACTTATTACGAGACTATACTAATATTCTATTTCATATGTGGGCCGCCATTTCTAATGTTTGTGAATAAAACTACCACTTCAACTACACCAAATCTTCTTGTTGAATAAAACAAAACAAAAACCGTCTACGTTTTAGCCTTTTAGGTATTTTAGAAACTATTTGAATGTGTGTTGGGAATGAAATTTTGAGTTGTTTAACATGTTTATTCGAAGTAGGAACAAAAGATGTTTTAATGGAGGAATATATTGTGTTTGAGGAGATTAAAGTTTTAAAGGGAAGAGATATTATATGTCCATTCAAACATACGTATCTCAATTTATTATCTCATTGTGAAGAAACAGTTCAATTAGGATTAGTATAAACTAACTTACTGGCAATCAAATCATTTGTCTTCTTTGTGATTAACAGTCATTCCGAAAGACTCATTAGTCATTTTAGACAAAATAGACAATTGAATCAATAAATGGTATTTTAGATTTATTTCATATAAATGTAAGAATTTCTATTAAACCCACAAAATTTCCAACTGAAATCATTGTATGGTTTGCACGAGGAATGGATTTGAGTCATTTGACAAAATGCGCAGAGAAAATTGAGGACACTAATTTGTGGTTTAGGAGATAAACCTGATGACGTCATAAAAGCAATAGAAAGGGGAAAGAAAACGTAAAAAGAGTTCAAAAAAAAAAAAAAAAAAGAGGGTAGCGTTCGTTCGTCGGGGCATTGAAGGGAGGTCAGACCAGAAGTCGCTCGCGAGGCTTATTAATTGCGTAAAAATCCCTTTTTAGGTTTTGCTAGCGATCTCTAGTACTGTTAGGTTTCCTTCGTCGGAATTTAAAAAAAAAAAAACCCTTGTATTCGCCGGACGGAGGATTTCGCGACTTTTTTGAAAATGAAATAGAACTTGGCGAGAAATATTCGCTATCCTCGAATTCCATCGCTGGGTAGCTAAGATTTTCTGATTCCATCTTCTCTCCATGACTAAAAGGGTATTTGAAGCCTGGAAAGGAAGTAATGTAAGTTTTTTTTTTTTATAATCTTCGAGCGATTGAGCCTGGAATTTTTTTTTAGTGTTTTCTCTTTGTTGGAAGATGAATATTCTCTGAATTATGTTCTCTGGTATGACCATGACTGGGTTTTAGTTGATTTTTGCTGTGTTTCTTGAGTTGTTTACATGAAAATGATTTGGAATTAGGTTTTTGTCGAATTCTCTGTGTAGCATAATCTCCACTGTTCGTCTAAAGACTCTAAACCAATGTTGCAGAGCCTGGTATGGTATTTTTCTGATAACTAGGTTTTTCAGAGGGAAAATTGCTAAATGTGTGCTTCAGAAACTAAAAGCATGAATTAGTAAAGGCTTGATGGGTTTACAACTATTTCCTATCAACTACATTACAGAATTAGTCGTTATTTGATGGGTTATAGGGGGAGTATCATGAATGCTTGACTCTACACATGTATTTAACTCAAGGGTTGTAATACCGATGAATGGTCTATTATAATATTGATTTTCTCTTTTGCAGAAGTTCATCCTTGGTGGTAGATTGGTATTTGGTCCAGATGCTAAGTCACTACCTGCTACCTTGCTACTGATCATAGTCCCAGTTGTTTTGTTCTGTGTATTTGTAGCAAGGCATCTTCGCCATGAGTTCTCACCTTACAATGCGGGATATGCTATCTTGGTGGTAGCTATTCTATTCACTATTTATGTAAGTCTTCTCCGATTCCCATCTGATACTGTGGTATTCAGACTTTTTTTCTTCTTTGCTTTGCTGAATCGCTTAGTTGGTTTTGATAGGTATTGATCCTCCTCTCCTTCACATCTGCACGAGATCCTGGTATTGTTCCACGAAATTCGCATCCCCCAGAGGAAGAAATACGCTATGAGACAACAATATCAGCTGACGGAAGACAAACACCAAGTGTTCAAATTCCTAGGACGAAAGAAGTCATAGTTAATGGCATTTCCGTTAGAGTGAAATACTGTGATACATGCATGCTTTACAGGCCTCCTCGTTGCTCTCATTGTTCTATTTGCAACAACTGTGTTGAGCGCTTTGATCATCATTGCCCGTGGGTGGGCCAATGCATTGGACTGGTAAGCTCATTCAAAAGCATTTTTTTTTTTGAGGAAGATATAGTTCATAACTTTCTATCGCCAGAAAAAGTGTGTGAGGTTTCCTTTTCTCCTATTCGAAAAGACAAATATTTGTTTTATCTACTGTTTGTCCAATCTGTTTCCTGTCATCTTGTCTTGTTGAATGGTAACATGGTGAGACTCTTGACTTAAGAAATTTTTGTGTCCATTGGCAGAGAAACTATAGGTATTTCTTTATGTTTGTTTCGTCGGCAACACTTCTCTGCATCTATGTGTTCTCGATGTCGGCTTTATACATCAAGATTCTGATGGATAATCAACACGGAACTGTGTGGAGGGCAATGAAAGAATCACCTTGGGCAGTTGTGCTGATGGTATACTGCTTTATTGCCCTGTGGTTTGTTGGAGGGCTCACAGGGTTTCACTTGTACCTCATAAGCACCAACCAGGTCAGTTAGTCCCTTTTGTTTTAGAATTCTGTTTTCCACTTGTAATCACTGGTACTATCTTCTGGTATTAGTCCACACCATTACAATATGCAAATTGATATTAACACTGCAAGTTTTTCAGACAACCTATGAGAATTTCCGGTACAGACCAAACAGCAGAATGATTGTCTATAACCGTGGCTGTGCAAAGAACTTCATGGAGGTATTTTGCTCAAAGGTGAAGCCCTCAAGGAACAACTTCAGAGCCTTCATCGAAGAAGAACCTCCAAGAGTTGTTACTCTGCCTAGCACCACCAGGGAATCAGCCGAAGCAGAGGATGACAATGGAGCCCGGCGACAGAAAGTGGAAGACGATCTAGACATTGGAGACGATCTTATGAATTTCTCACAGCGTTGTAATGCAGAAGAAACCAACAACGATCAACCTCATAGCACTGTGGACATTGACCCTGAGAGAGCAGCCACGATAAGGACAGAAACAAGGCATGAAAGCTGGGGAAGAAGAAGTGGAAACTGGGATGTAGCATCAACAGATGTCAGGGAGAGCCGAAGCTACGCAACAGCAAAGGACGGAAGGGGATGAGTTTATCTTTACTTTGTTTAAATATTTCAAACACTTGGGGGGTTTCTCTTTTAGGTCAAAAGTGGGTAGATGGGATTTGGTTTCGGGGATTTACGAATCAGTTCATGTAATATTGAGTAGATACAATATCAAGAGCCAGTAGTTATATCTTCTATTCGTTTCCTTAATGTGTATTGTGCTATTTTGTTGATATTATGTGGATATTCCATTCTGTATTACTTGCGTCCATAATATCCACCATAACTTAACTTAAAATTGTCATGCTGTGTTTAGCTTGCTTAGCTCAGCCAAAATCCAAGTTGTGATCTTCTCTTACATGCAGTTAACACTGGTATAAAGGAACTATCAAATCTAAGAAGACTTTTGTAGTTTTCGACTACAGTATGTATGTTTCTACAATTTGTTAATTCTAAAACTCTACTAGCGGACAAAGAAATTTCAAAATGACAAATCCCAGTGGCAATAATTATCTAGCGAAATTTATAATTTTAGATAATTTCCTTTCCGTCTGTTCTATTGGATTTATTTTTATATTTGCTTCAACATTTTGTCACGATATATCCGAGTTTCTAAAACAAGTAGTATAGTTTACGGGTTATTTCACACATATTTTTAAAAAATCATTTTTCTTGGTTGATACAGTAAAATAGTATAAATAAAGATCAAATAAATTACACTGAAAGTATAAAACAACACTTGTTATACAAGTTTGTTCAAATCCAAGTAGCTGGAAATGCTCATCTAATTATTTCCTTAAAATCCTCTGAAAATTTACTTAGAACGGCACAAGATTTGAGAGAAAAAGAATCCGAAGAGTAATTTGATATGTTTACATCAAACCGTTACAGCAATTAAATGTGGTCAATTAATAGGGTTGTGTCGTGTTGTGAAAGAGACAAAAGAGTTAGAGGTTTCAAGCGAAGCTCAATACAAAAGTGCCAAATGAGAGAAGAGAAGTAAAGTGAGAAGCGGTGAGTTTTGGTAAGATAGCAGGAAGAAGGTGACAAATGTAAATTTATGCCTCTCTCGTCATTTCCTCATCAAGTTGTAAATCTATCATCTCCATCTGAAATCATTGGTTTATTTTCAAGCGTATCCCATTCTGGATTTATTTTCAGACAAAAACTGAACGATACAGTCTTTAAAAAACAAAGTTTTTTTAAATGAAAAAAAAAATGCATTTAGGTTGTTTAGCCCTATTTTTTTCGCTAAAGTTGTTATAGTAAAATCTTAATCAAGTATTATGAAAACATTTTAAGAAAAACTTTCAACAAAAATATTTATTATAGGAATATATGTGAAAATCTTATACAAAAAATGCAGTTTAGTTTCAACTTTCGGTTCACTTGATCTGGTTCAAAAGCATATTATATACTTTTCTATTATGCACATGAAATATAGTATCTTTTCTATCTTTATAAACACAAAACAAAAATCCAGATTTTACTGTCTACAGTCACTTAATCATAAGCTAAATTAATTCATTTTTAACCACCCAAAAGGCCATAATATATACTTTTTAATTAGAAGAAAGCCAGCGCTAGCTTCATGTTCTCTTGCAAAAGCTCCTGCATAAATTAATTCATGTTCTCTTTGCGAAAGCTCCTGTATTACAAACTGTTCCATTTGGTAAATAAATTCACATTTTATGAACAAAAAATAGCCAGCGCAGCTGCGCTAGCTAGAATTTTCCCTTTTCACCTAATTGACTTGCAAATATATATATGGAATATGGTAATAGACGCTTCACAGAATGATAACTGAAAAAGAGCTCGGGTTTAGTTCTATATATTGATTTTTTTTTATAGGAGAATGTTTTTTCTATTAATGACCAAATTAATTAAGATGGTTAGTATCTCTGTAAACATAAAGAGCTAAGACATGTAAAGGTGACGGTACTCCTTGGTCTACAACTCTAGAAGCAACGAAATTTATGTTTGGATATACTTTAATTCGTCCATTGTTCCATTGCATAATCAGTAAATTTATCAGTTTATATAACCACTCGAACCTAAGTTAATGCATGATTAATAGCAATGTGTCCTAAAACGTCCCAAACTACTAGATACGATTATTAACTAAAAGAAGAAATAATGACAGAGAAAAGAAAAAAACCATAACTAATAAGCAGAAGTAGTACTTACAGAAGAGCCATACCAAAAAAGAAACAATTATGATCATGTCTTGAGCAAAATTAGGGTTTCTTACCAAGAGAGTTCTTGTTGTTATGCATCCAGATTTTAAGCACTTGTCTCCTAACACCTGTCTCCGCACAGAACTGCTCAACCGCCATGTCATCATGCTTCTGAATCCGCCACCCCAACCTCTCCGCAAAGGCTAGCATCTTCTCCTTCTGCTCCGCCGTGAATTTCGTTCTAAACCTCTTCGCCGTAGTCCCTCCACTGCTGCTCGGATTCGACGTATCCTCCTCGTCCCCCGACGCTCCCGGTGGCCTGTAAGCCTGCCCTACCGCCGCCGGAGATGTTAGATGAAGATATCCAGGCAGAGGATGCGGCTGCGGCGGGCGGTTGTAGTACGTTGGAACTCTATGGGCCCTACCACCGATTATTTCGGTTTCTTTACGGTGGAAGTTGCGGTGGCAGCCACAAGCTGCACACTTGAGAGCGTCGAGCGTACCATCTTCACCTGAAGGCATGAACTCGCAGCAGCCATCCACGGCATGACCACCGATGTTAACGGCATGATTCTTCAAGCACTCTCTATACCTCATCTTCCCTCCAACAGCTTTATTCCTTCCTCCTCCGCCGCCGCTTGACGTGGCTCCTTCGCCGCTAAGAGAGTCGTAACCGCCGGGAGGATTAACACCCGATATCTCCATTTCTTCTTCTTGTTCCTCAAAATTCATTCTATTTCTCTCTTTCCTTATTTCTTAATCCTTTGAGACATCCGTACAAACGAATTGTTACTTAACTATTCCAGAGACCAATAATTCATGAGAGTTAAAGAATAGAGAAAAAATAAACTAATAAATTTAATCCGAATAAAAAGATAAAACAGTGAAGATAAGAGAGAGAGAGAGAGATGATGAGAGTGTGGTCAACAATTCCCAAGCCTGCCGCTTAATAAAAGAGAGCCTCAACTTTTTAAGTTTTTTTTTGTTTTACCATAATCATCATATATATATATATATTATATACATATAAATAATTTCATTAAAAATAAACCCATAACCTTTCCTTTGAAAAGTACAGTTTTTATAATGTAAACAAAAGTTTGTTCCATTGTGGGAGTGGTTTTAGATTGATTAGTGATTAGAAGGGTGATTAGGGTTTAGTTCAAGATACGTCTGACTTTTGGGACTTTACCGCCAAAAAAGGATCAAAGTAGAACTGTTGAAAGCAAAAGTGTCTTTGGGAACTTACTGATCACAGCAAATGGCAAGAGCAAGGGACGTAGAGATAACGTGTCAAAATTATAAATTCGGTCTTAATTTTGGGTATATTTTCCCGTGTTATTATCCTAAAAAATATTTAATCGGACACCAACTCTTCGAAAAATTGTAATATATAAATCCGTTCTCAGTTAAATTCTGAACACAAAACAAAACTCAGCCACTCACGGATCGATTCGATGATTTGGAAGACTTACTGTTTCGCCTTTGATCTAGTTATAAAAACATTATATTAGTTATTATGATATTTGTGTTTATGGTTAAATTACCTTAATCATGTTTTTAGCTTCTACAAAGTTAAAAAAAAAACTATTGTGATAATATTGTTGTTTTTGTAGCTTTAACCCTTTTCAGTTTTGTAATCTATAATTTTAGTACACAGCATAACATCTAACCGTTGTCGGTTCTAATAATTCGTGTGATTTGAAATGTAACAGTTTTTGGAAATTTATTCTTTTTATATATTTTTTTGAATTTTTTTATGCATTACTTATTGCTGCTGTATATATATGTTGCAGTGTTTGTCTCCAGGAGCATTACTGTGAGACAAAAATCTGTGGACCAACCGGTCTAGTCTTGTTTTTTGGTTTAAAAGAAATCATGTTACGACAAACTTATTTAAGATCTGAAGCATCATTATTCTTAAAACGGAACTAAAACACGTAAGGTAAGATATAGTATATTAATCTAAAAATTATATTAGACTTAGAATAATGATACAAGATAGAGATGAAATAATCTAACTTTCCTAATTTAAAATAAATAAAAATGTAAATAATATATTTAGAAATAAAGCTAAATTTTCTAATCTAAATATTGACATTTATCCATAATTTTTTAGATCTTTCTTGATCTCGGTTCAGTGAATCTTGATTCGGTTTAAGTCGACCAACATCCTTTAAAACTCATACATGGTAACACTTGTGAGATTGGACATATCTTCAAGGTATCGGCATTATACCTACCCGTCAGGTCATCATCGACATTTATACTCGGTCATAGGATTAAAATGGGTACAACACACAGTCGTTAAGTCATCAATGGCGTTTATACCCGCTCGTAGAGTCATCGGTTTCATGAAAAATACATATCTTGTAGTAATCCATCATTCTGAAATCACAAGTCTGGATCTTTTTCGAAATTCTTGTTCATGAATAAAACTTGTGTAGAGGTCAGATTTGAATTCATCACCATCGGATCAGCATCGTATCCGTCGGAGTCATCATCTTTAATATTATCTTCGTGGCCACCATCTTGTTTGTAGTAGATAGCCACATGAAGATCTGAAAAGAATTCAATATAAGTGAATATGAACGAATCCATCGATCCATGTCCATAATCCACATAGATATATAGTCGATCAATGAACGTCACGTTCCTTGTATCACGTACGTCTTTGGCATCCTTTTTTTTTTTCATAATAGTAACGAAGTAGAAAAAGAACAGAAAATCAATGAAGTATTTTGATTTTCCAACACAAAAAAAAATGAAAACAAAATAAAAAGAAGAACAAATGGTTTTTTTTTTAATAGTGCGTAAGATAACAAAACCATATCTACAGAAGTTGAATCTATGGCTCTGATACCATGATAAGTTTGATGAGAGTAAAAACATAAATATGTTTGTGGAAGAATTATATTATACTCTCATGAAAATAATGATACAAGATATAATCTATTATATAGAGATGAAATAATCTAACTATCCTAATTTAAGATAAATATAAATGTAAATAATATATTTAGAGATAAATTACTAATCTAAATATTGATATTTATCTACAATCTTCTAATTTTTTTTTGATCTGGGTTCGGTTTGGATCGATTTTACCGATCTCCCAGTAGAATAACACATATATTCTTGGCTGTAACCTTTTTTTTAAAAGCTAATAATATTTTTTTGTCTGAAGAATTTGTGTCGTTGATGATTTATGAGAGATATATGCATCAAAATTCATACAAAAGAACGAACATGGTGATCATTTGAGTAAGTTTGAAAAGGGTTGGAAACAAATACAAAATGCTCAAGATTGAAGAATAGATGGTAACTGAAACTTAAACGACTCAGATTCGGATCAATTTGGTATCAAAATAATAATTACGTACTTCTCTCAAGACAAAGACTGATTCGTGAAGAAGGAAAAAGACAAGTACAGTTATGTAGATGATCAAGTTGATAAAGAAGGTAGAGAGTTGATAGTGGAAAAGGACAAAGACGAACGGCCGGTTTGACGATGGAATAGTTCCACATACAAATGTGATGTGGCGTAGTCAGGAGAAAGTTGATTATGAATTTTGCAGAAACATCACGTGAATCTTTGTGTGGTTGTGTTCTAATTCATTCTTCTCCTCATCACCATGCGCTGTGGATATATCAACTAATGTATATATAATATTATAGGTTTCTTTTTTTAGAAGTTTTTTTTTGGTTAGATGACGCTCTTTCGTTAGATTATTTGATCTTCCGTTTTGTTTTATAAGATGTTAAAAGGTTTCTGTGCAAAAATTAAATTTATTTGATGTTTTGTTGCTATTTGTATTTTGCAGGTATTTTATAATTGGTTGAATTTTTGAGTTAAACATTAAATTGTACTTTTATGTAAGAGAATCAAAAGATTGTAATTATAATCTTATTATATAAATTTAGATTGCACTCACGAGAAGTCAATACGTGTCAAAATTATTCTTCACGAGATCATGACATGTGTCACAAATTATTCAGATTTTACCACGTGTCAAATTCATAAATACAATTATTAAGATTATATATATAAAAAAGAAATAATTTAAAAAATAAAAAAGAAACTAATAATTTGTTAATTTATCTAATCAATAATAAAAATTAAGAAATATTATTTATAAAAATTGAAAAATGAAAATAAAAAAAAATAATTTTAAAAGAGAAAAAAATAAACCAATAATTTTTAATTTATCTAATCAATAATTAAAATTAATAAATAATTTTAAAATAAATCTAAATACAAAAACAAAACTAATGAAAATATAAAAATAATTTTAAAAAGGAGAAAAGGAAGCTAAGAATAAAAATTAAGAAATATTATTTATAAAAATTGAAAAATGAAAATAAAAGAAATAATTTTAAAAGAGAAAAAAATAAACCAATAATTTTTAATTTATCTAATCAATAATTAAAATTAATAAATAATTTTAAAATAAATCTAAATACAAAAACAAAACTAATGAAAATATAAAAATAATTTTAAAAAGGAGAAAAGGAAGCTAAGAATTTGTTAATTTATCTAATTAATAGTTAAAATTATGAAATAATTTTAAAAGGAAAAACTCAAACCAATAATTTGTTAATTTATCTAATTAATAATTAAAATCAAAAAATAATTTTAAAACAAATACAAAACGAAAAATAAAACCTAAAACACTATCTTAAGAAAAAAAGTTAAACAATAATTTTTTAATTTATCTAATCAATAATTAAAATTAACAAATAAGTTTAAGAAAAATATAAAAATTAAAATAAAAGAAATATTTTTAAAATAAACCAATAATATTTTAATTTATCTAACCAATAAATTAAATTAAGAAATAATTTTAAAACAAATCTAAAAACGAAAATAAAACTAATTAAAATATAGAAATAATTTTAAAAGTAAAAAAAGTAAACCAATAATTTGGTAATTTATCTAATAAATAATTAAAATTAAGAAATAATTTTAAAAGAAAAAAATTGAAACCAAGAACTTGTTATTTATCTAATCAATAATCAAAATCAAGAAATAATTTTAAAACAAATACAAAAACAAAAATAAAACCTATAGCCCTATCTTAAGAAAAAAAAGTTAAACAAGAATTTATCAATTTATCTAATCAATAATTAAAATAAAAATAAAAAATTTTAAAAGTAAAAAAAGAAACCAAAAAATTGTTAATTTATCTAATATTATTATATAAACATTGTTTGCAGAATGAACAAAATTGATTTAATATCATCCAATTTAATTTATTATTCTAATTGGGTAAGAATTAAATAAATTTTAGCAAATGATCTAATATACAGATTTTAGGAGTACTAAATGATATTCAAGACCGACTGTTATACATATTTGTTGGGTTTATCAATAAGAGTTACATATAATTAACATAAGATAAAAAATTGGTTAGAAAAATGCATGACATTCTCGGTTTACAAAACGAATAAACAACACCTCTCTTGTATATGAAAATTGAAGGAAATGTTTTTTTTTCGTAGAGGAAAAAAGTGCGAAACCAGGCGAAAATACATTTTGAGAGAGTTGTTCTTGTGGAGCTAATTCTCATATACTTATCTGGATCTAGCTAGAGGACGGAGCAAGTTGATGGGACTTCTGTTGGAAATTTAAAATAATAGTGGATAAGAATCTGACAACCAAAAATAAAAAAGCTGTGAAAACTAAACATCTTAAGTTATAAGGCCCGATATAAGAATAAAATTGAATGCTAATGACGGAAGGGTGATGCTAAAAAGTGTTTGTCAGAAAATACTATGAGACAAAGAATAGTAAAAGATTCTAGCAAAATTAAGCTGTGAGAGAGAAAATATATTTTTTGGGAACCGAGATACGATCTTAACAAGAGGATATCAGATTGGACAATTAACATATTGCGAAAATGTCTCACATAGATATGAGTGAAAACATAGCTGCTAGTCACTAGGGTTTTTTTAATATCTCATACTATGTCTGCGCGTTAAGGTTGGTTCATGTCTCTCGGGTTTTGGGGTTTAGAGACCTATGATCCATTCGATTTGGTTTGATTCCATCTGCATTCGAGTCATGTTTAGATACACGGAATAGAAAAAAAAATATTAAAAATTGGTTAAATTTGAATAAAATTTGGTGAAATTTTCACAAATATAACTTAGAACTTTCAAATATTTTTGTATTTTGCCTATGTTGGTTATTTTGATCTAAAAATAATTGATGTTTTTGAGTTTATAATTGTAGGGTATATAATTGAGTTATATCAAGTTTATATATTATTAATGGTTTTGAATATATAATTATGTTTCAAATATTTTAGGTATCCATTCAGTTTTTTGTTTAGTTTGGGATTAGTTATTCAAATAGAGAAGTTTATGATCCTTTCGGATTTTTGTTGGGTCAAATTAAGTTCAGTTTCTTGGTTTTTTTTTTTTTAAATAGATATCTCACACGGTGACCAAAAAATAAATGACAAGATAGATGAAACTAACAGATATGATATATATTTTTAATATGATAATAATAAAATTATTATATAAAAATTAATTTATTCATGTAAAATATGTTAATAACTAAACTCTTTTCTCTAAAGAAATATGATTTCTACTTTTCTCCCCTAAATTTATTTTTATAAGATAAATCATTAAACACACATATTTACTTTAATAATTAATTTTATTTAAATTTAATTTATTTTAAAATTAAAAAACCCACATATCAGACGGTTCCTAATCTAGTATATATATATTAAAAAAAATTTGCACAACCATGAATATAATAAACTTTTAAAGCGATGAGAAAGCGTTTCTATTTTGAGAATTTTCCACAACTATGAATGTAATAAACTTTGAAAGCAAAAATGGTGAAAAATAACAAGGCGTTTCTGTTTTGAGAATTTTGCATATGTTGACATTTTAGAGTTTTTTTTGGGGGTGTTTTTCTGTTTGTTAGTTTTGATAACATTTGTGAGGAAAAACAAAGAGAAATGATTTTTGGTAAATTTTTAAAATAAAAAGCCACCAAGAACTAGAAACGAAATCGAGATGACGTGATAGAGAAACGTCCATCGTAATAGAGATGACGTGATAACCAAATCCAAACCAATATTCACAAGGCTAATATTAGTCTACATGTTTAAGGTTTTATCACAAATAATTTCATGTAAATATGCATTTAATGTAAACATTGAATTCAACCTAGAGAGTTGTCATTTTGTGCAACTCTTTTATGATAATCAAACAAAGATGTACTAAGCTTGGTGTTCTTTAATTAAGCTTTCTCATTTTACGTTTTTTCCTCTTCTTAACTATCATCTTTTTTCTCTTTTGGAGTCAAGAACTCTTGATTCTTAGTCATCAATTCATTGATCACAGCCTGTTTCTCACTCTCCATTATCTTCATCCCCTCAATCATCTTCTTATACTCTTTTTCTCACCTCTCTCTGTTTCTAAATCCTTGAGCAAGCATAGATCACGATCTCAGATTCAGAACCGACTATGAAACCTGACGCAAAAAATCTATGCTTGCTCAAAGATTTAGAGACAGAGAGAAGTGAAAAAGAGGAGTATAAGAAGATAATTGAAGGGATGAAGAGAATGGAAAGTGAAAAAGAGGCCGTGATCAATGCGTTGAAGAATAAGTGTCAAGAGCTCTTGACTACGAAAGAGAAAAAAAATGAGGAGTATAAGAAGATGATGGTTGAGGAGATGAAGAAATGTAAAATGAAAAAGTTTTATTGAAGAACATCAAAGATTGATTATCATAAAAGGGTTAAGAAGAAGATCTAGAGTTGTACAAAGTGACAACTCTCTAGGTTGAATTTATTGTTTACATAAGATGCATATTTATATGAAACTACTTGTGATAAAACCCTAAACATATGGGCTAATATTAAAGCTTATCAATATTGGTTTGGGCTTGGTTATGAGTCTCTCTAGCTAATACATAGGGCCAAACATTCTTGTCCATATATGCCCAAAACTCAAAGACTTGCATATACAGAAAATGTTTTCTTTTATAAAATTGCTCTTCTATTTTAAAACAAAACTTTTTATTTATTCAACAAACATGTGTTTATCATATTGATAAATAAATTTTACTTTTTTTGTGTGTGTGTGCCGCAATGTATCAAAACATTTCAAAACAAGATAATGCTACAAAAAAATTTTTTTAATAGAGGACCAATCATTTCTCTTTGAACTCCCATCTAAAGATTTCCCCGGAATATTGAAGCAGCGTTATTGATTACCTAAGGTTGGAGTTGAAAACTGAAGAAAGCTATGAAATGTTAGATCTTATCCTTCAAGAGATTGCGACCAAGGCTGTTCCACGCCGAGGACACTTGAACAAACGATTGGTAGTGAATAAAAAATGCTCGTGCATGCAGCCGAGATGGTTCGATGAATTGGTCTTGATCTTGCATTATTAAAATTTCCAATAATATAGAGAAAACTCTTGTTACAATATTTGTTATGACAGAGATAATCATCACATGCATGCACTTAAATTGCTGAGTTAAAGGAAGATGAAATCGTGCGAATGAAAATATTAAAGCTAGTGTCTCTATCTAACATGCTTATCCTCACATAACTTTGTTCATCTCCAAAGTGCTTTCCACTTTTCGTTAGAATTTTCTTCTCCTCTCTTAGAAACCTCTCACAATCCAAAATCCCTTCTTTACACTTAAACCATGCAAAGGCTGCACAAAATACACCAAACCGAATGAAAAAGGTTATCTAAACTCATTTTTTTTGTTTTTTGTTTTGTCTAAGTACATACAATACCTGGTTGTGCTTCAAAGACCTTGCCAAAGAAATTACAGCGTTGAGAGGTGAAATCAGGAACTGTGAAACGTTTACTACCTTTCGCTGCTTGTTTCAATAACTTCCACCTCTCAGACATGACATCCTAACTATGGTCAAAGAAGGATTTGACTGTTTCATTCCCACAACTGTCTGACACAACCTTTAGAACCTTGGCTGCTCGAAGCTGCGAGTCCTTTGAAACTCCAATTGTGTTGAGTTCTATGTAATCTGTCATTTTCTCAGCCGTCTCTCTGTCTTTCACCAAAGCCCATCTGAACAATGAACAAAAAATGTCACGTTTAAGATACTTGTTTTCTGTTTCTTTTCCACAAAAACAAAATGTAGCAAGAATGTATACCCAATGCGCATCCCCGCATGGCCAGTGCTCTTTGAAACAGTAAAGAGCATTACATCATGATCCGCTGCTGATATTATCGGTGTATACTGCGGCCAAAAGTAAGCCAAATCATGGATCAGTATAGCTTTACTACGATTCACTACTGGCTGTCTTAAGAATCCATCAGGGTTGTTTGGAGATGTAACAAGTTCAATGTATGGACCTTCTTCTTTGTATGCCATTGCATCTCCGCCCCATCGATATAAACCCGATTTGAGGCAGTCAGTAATCAAAGGGTATGACTACAACCAAAACGGTTATGCATGTTAGATTGATACATATGCTAAAAGAAATCAAGAAAGCTAGAAAAAATAGTTTGAGACAACTCTGAATATGACTCACACTATAATAGGGTGCAGCTGATACAACATTAATGGGACCAGAGTCATCGCGAGGGGAGAGAGCATAAAGAGCAGCCTGATACAACTGTGTTGAGCCAGTGCCAACAACAATGAAGCGGTCTTGAGTTACAGCGTTTCCAACAACCTTATGTACCCTTACAATCTCTTTGCCGAGCTCTGGCTCAAGAAACCAACAAATGTTGTTTTTATCTGACAAATAGCTGAGAGATTGCCATCCAGGTATTACCATTCTTGTCGCATCTCCCATTTCCTGCCAATATCTCTCATACACCGTTGGATCGCCACTGCATATAGGTAGCATACATTGTCTAAGGTGTGACAAGAATTGAAAGCTAGGAGTAGAAGTAAAGAATTTGAGGATCCTCCTTTAATGGAAAACATACAACTTCACCCTCTTACTTATTAAAGAGCAAAGAACATGGTCAAGTATATATAACACCCAAAGTAGTCCTTAAGATTCTCTCAAAGGACACGAAATATTTATGTATGCATGCACAAACATGTCCACCAAAATGTGGGCCTTCTTAACCTGTCTTTTTTTGCCTATTTATAAGTTTTTCCCTGACAATGGAATTGGAAAGAGTCAAAAGAGTTTCATATTCTGATGTCTCAAACTTATTTTTTTCTGTCCATTGGCTATCACTAACTAAATTAATTGCGAGCATCCAAAAAAGGAACATCACTCATTTAACTCCTTCATCTCACAACATTCCACATACCACCAGTTCATATTATTAAAAATAAAAGCCACTCTCTTCTTTACTTACACTAACAAGAAGAATCGCCCATATTTCCAATTTAGTTTTATACTTTAACAGTTGACATTTATAACCAATATATATAAATTCCTAAAAAAAAAAAGGGACCACCATGATCTATATGCAAAGATTTTGTTTGTGTGTTTGAAGAGTCATAAGAAACTATATAAGAGAACCAAATATTCAAACTAGCGGCGTACGTTAAGGAACTTAAGCATACGCAGAACTAAGACAGAATTACAGTAACTTGCAAATATATATTGTTAGAAAATATAGACAAGTCAATGAAGACCATCCAAGAAAGAGAAATCTAATTCTTTAGATTGACCTTTTTGCCTTTCTTGAAGTTTGCATTTAAAATAGAATGGTGATTATGGCATCAAAGCTTGGAGCTTCACTTGCGTGCTTAAAACGATAATCCAGATTCCTTGCTATAATCAGTGGCTTTCAAAGCAATCAAGTATGGGATAAGGGAGAGATTCGTCTATAGATACTAGATGATACGCTATATTAATACACATTTAATTACTAATCTGACAACACCAAGAAATAATTACCAAGCAATCAAAATTTCACCATAGTGATAAGATAAGAACTTTTGTTACAAAATTTGCAATCTAAAAACATCAAAGAGAGAAAAAAGAAACAATTGTAGTAGAAACTTACAGTTGGAGATTGATAATTCTGTCGTCATCTTCTTCGATCTTGGTGTAGTTGCAAGATGGTGAAGACAATGAAGAAGATCCTGAGGCCGTGGTGGGCCATATGCTAACAGACGCCGTTTTATCCCAGGAATCTCTTCCTTCTCCATCACCATTTAAAATCGTTAGAATCAATCTCAAGTTCAGGGCCAATGAGAGGACCAACATATTCCTCCAAGACAGAATCTTTGGAATCTGTTCCATTTTCTCTCCAAACTAAAAACAAAACTAGTAGAGAGAAAATAAAACAAATGGTTAAAGAAGAAGGGAACCAAAGGAGTGAGATAGCTGGAAAACGAGCTCTATTAAAAATTATATAATATAGAAATTTTCATTTATATAAGGTAAGGTCACAAAAAAAGAAAGGAAACATACAAGTGCTGTCCAACGAGACTGAACCTTTTTTTGGCTGATAACCGAAGTTAAGAATTTAAAAGAGATTAAAACAACCTTTGAAGAATCTCAATAGATAAATTGTGTAACATGTGTTTATATTGAATTATGCTCTTAACTCAAAAATCATTAAACCATGATTTAGTTAAAAAGTTTTGAAACATTTATCCTCGCACAAAAATTCTAAGCAGAGACAACCTATCAAAATATAAAAGCCAGAGACAAAACAGTACCTGTCAAATTCCAAAGAGAGGTGAATAAACTCAAATTTGCGGACAGTGAAGGGGTCGCTGGAGGACTTTTATATGTAAGCTGAAAACGAAGAATGTGTAATTAGGTCCAAAGCGCTTTGTTTAATTTGTTCCTCTCTGGGAGAAAAGGTTTTTCCTATTGATAACTAAAAAGTTGCCCTTTTGCCTTTAGCGTGAAGAGTTTCAGCATTTTTGCTTGTCAATGGCAGATCTTGGAAACGACAGTACATGAACCGAATGAGAGACCACTAGTGAATGCTTTTAAGTGTAATAATATTTTCTAGATTTACGTCACTTATCAATTTTCACGTATAATTCGGAATATTTTCTTCTGAATTAGAGTTTAGATAAGCTAGGCTCATTGACTATTACTTTTTGTCCTAGACATTTTATTTTCAGGGAACAAAACAATTTAGGGTGAATTGTTATAGGCTTTGAAGGGCGGACAAAACCATTAGCAGAATAAATCTTTTTTTTTTGGGCGGTTCACAGTTGAAAAAGTAGACCGCAGTTGGTCGGCAATATTTTTTTTTTGTTTTTTGTCTGCACGACTGCGGACTATAACTTATAAATGGTAAAAAAAAAAAAACGATTTAATCCGTAAATAGTTTTGGCCACCCTGCATCGAGTTTTTTTTTAATGTTCATACTACTGCAAACTATAACTTATGAATAGTAAAAAATGGTTTAATCCGTAAATGATTTTAGCTACTCCATCTGCTGCATCCATCTAAAACTATAATAACATTTTTCAGGTGTTAGAGCATCTCCAATGCTAAGAATGAGGTTCTTACTAATATTTATAATTTAAATTTTGCAAAATCAAAAGTTTAAAAACTCATTAGGAGTTCTTATTTTGTACCTACTCCAATGGTAGAAACTAGAACTTCTTAAAAAATTTTTTTTTCAAATTTGTTGGCCTATTACAAAAACACAACACAAGCCCAACTTATTTCTTTGTTGATTTTTCTCTACCTCTTTGTGTGTTGACTCCACCCACGACATCTTCTTCTTTTTCTTCTCCTTCTTCTATTCGCTTCTTCATCTTCTTCTTAATGAAGCTTCTTTCTCTTGCAGGATTTAATCTTGCATTCATAAATCCAACACTACTTCTTGAATCCTAGAATTATATTCCCAATTCGAATTTAGGGATTTGATTCCCAATGCCTTCTTCTTCTTTGTCAATTTGCCTCTATCCTGCAAATTTCTTTCACCGCATCAACAAACCTTACATGTAAGTTTGTTACATCAGTTTTCTTTTTGATTGGAATCTTCACCTAGAGAGAGAAGAACACATAATTTTGTTTTCTTTGTTAAAATTTCTCAGCCAATCAGAAGCTTACATGTTACGGGTTCTAAAAACTCCTAATTAAGAGCTGGTTTTTAGCCAATTTAGCAATTTAGATTTTTATTTATTTTAAGAACTCCTCTTAAGAGCCTTTAGTTGTGGAAAGTAGCAAAGAGAAAATAATAGTATTTGCAAGAATTAAGATAGATTCAGGGACCAAAATTTTCAGATTGTCAAGGCCCAATTTTCCAAAGGGTTTATCAAAGATTATATCTATGGGCCGAATACAAAAGGTTTATCCCAAAAAAAAAAGATTTCGTGAACCTTTTACGTTTTTTTTTTTTTTTTTTTTTTTGCCAAGAATATTTTTTACATCTATCTTTCAAGAATATAGTTAAGTAAATAAATGATTTAATGATGTTTTTTTTATAAATTTTGTTTTTTGAGAAGTCCTTTATTGTTGTCTGCAGAGTTTATCCGCTAATTTTTCTTTTTTTTGCCACTTTTATGAAGCGTAATGGGTCATCATTTACAAATTACAGAAAAAATAAATAAAGAAAAAGATAAGCTGAGTAAAACCGTGCAGGCCTGAACTTCGACGCTTTCTCGTCTTTCAATTCAACCAATCCGTTGAACGTAAAGCTTCACTTGTTTTCGTTTTTATTCTCTACAGATCCTTCCATTTCTCCGTCATCTTCCTTGTTCGTTTCAATCATCACCTAAAGACATCATCCGATCTACCTCCCTTTTGTTGGATTCTCAAAATATCTAGGGTTTACGAGGACTCTCTCAATTCAAAGGAGATTATTCTATTTTTTTCCCTGTGTTCAGTGCGTTCTCTTCATCGCCTTCCCTCCTCGTTTTATTTTCCAGAAGAATCGAAGTTACGAGTTTATAGAAATTATCGACTATAAAGGTCTGTGTGACCCTTGTTGAAGTGATTAGATCCTTTTGTAGAGCCTGATTTACATTGGTGGATATATTTGTATGTGTAAAAGGTCTCTCCTTTTTTTTTGGTTGAAGCTCGTTGATTTACGGAGTACTGGCGAAATTTCAACACTTGTTTTTTTTAGGAATGTGGTCATTTAGGCTGTAACGATTTTTGATACGGAATTTAGGTTTCTGTTGCTATTTGATTGTCGAACATTGTCTGTTTTGACAATTGATGGGTGTTTGTTTACGATTTACTTAGCTTGAAATTTAGAAAGTATTAGTTTCTGTTTTTTGATTTTTGGGATTTGTTGCTCCGGAGCTTTAAGCATATGGTAATTCGACTTCGAGAATTCGTGGTGAGGAACTTGTATAGGCAGTCTGATTCTGCAATGCAGTTCAGAGTGGCAACTGATAGCTTTGTGGATATCTGCAATTCTGTGTCAATTCCTTTAATGTGTCAATATTTCTTCGGAGTCGGTCTAGTTTGATTCTTTGGGATTTGAGCTTGAAACTTCATTTGTGAATCTTATTCTGCATGTGCCTTACAGGTTCAAGAGGTGTAGTTGAATCTTGTAGCTGCTTTATAATGACCTCTACCACGACAGGAGATAGAAGGTTTATGTTCTTTTCTTTCAAGTTTATCTTTGTCATCAACTTTTCTATGTATTAATTCTGGGGTATGCGTTATCCTTTGGGCTCGTTTTGTGATGCCTGCATGATTTTTTATTTTTATTTTTTATGTGGCCTTTTCTTAATATGAATTGCTTGTTTTCAATTTGCTGTATCTTCCAACTGCTGGTAAAATTTTGGATCACTATATGTGCCGGGGTTATAGAAGGAAAACCTGTGTTTGGTTTTTGTTTCTTTGAAAGAGTTTGCTTGCACGATTGTCATTCAGCATGTATGGAAGGAGCATTTAAGACATTTTATTTCATTGTACTTGCTTTAAATGTGTAGAATAATTGTATACAACATGACTATTGAGCTGCAACATAATCATTTTGTTTAACTGAGGATATTTTGTTTTGATTATGTATAGAAAACAGATTATAAGAACTGACTTTTTTTTTTAGTAAAGTTATTACTTAATTGTGTAATCATTTATACTTTGCTCTTTTTCACTTAAAAGAGTTATGTATCCTCTGTGGTGGTCTCGGATCATTGCTTTGATAACAAATTACATTTTCTGGATTAATTAGCAGATGGGGTACTACAAGAAGAAGTGGCATGACTATATTGGGAAAGGTTGCTGTTCCAAAACCAATTAACTTACCAAGCCAAAGGTATTTGATGCGCATGATTTTATTTAGTCTTCACATATATATATATGATCTTGGTCTCTGAACACTTCTTCTCTGAATTTAAGGTTAGAGAATCAAGGCCTTGACCCGAATATAGAAATTGTTCCAAAGTAAGTTTGTACCTGTTTCAGATGCCATGTTTCTTATTCTTTTCGTCCTCAAATTTTTGATTGTTTAACTGGACATCTATTGTAGGGGAACCCTCAGTTGGGGCAGTAAATCTTCACTGAATGCTTGGGGGACATCATCGTTGTCACCGCGAACTGAAAGTGGCCCTGGTTCACCAAGCCACCTCAGTAATCGCCCTTCTTCTGGTGGAAGTGTCACTCGACCTTCAACCGCTGATAGTAACAAAGCACATGAATCTTCTTCTGTAGTATGGGATTCAAACTCTCGGCCTTCTTCAGCATCCGGGGTGTTTCCATCTAATCAGGCATCAGTTGCACTACAGCGTCCACATAGTGCAGATACTAGACCGGGAAGTTCCCAGTTATCTCGATTTGCTGAAGCCGTATCAGAGAGTTCTGCAACATGGGTACAGTGCTAATCATCTCTATTATTTATCGTGACTCTGCTAAGCATCATCATTATCCTTTTTGTATCCTTACATATGTTGAGCTCCATGTTACTCTCTTCACTTTTGATTTGTTGCAACAAAGACACACAAGGTCTTATCTTTGTAAGAAAGTGAACGGTAATATCATTGGTGTTTTCTGTGGGAACAAGATTGGAATGCCGAGTTTTTCAAAAAAAATTTGGGTACTTGTTGTTTCTCTTAGAGAAAGGTGTTGTAGTGGGTAAGATGATCTGGCAACTTAGTGGCACATGCGCTCCAACAAGCAAGTTTGGAATTCTGGTTGGCAAATGGATTTGATGGAAGGGGGCTCATGATTATTTAACAAACTCCATGTCTTCAATGTTTTTTGTAGGATAGTATGTTCAATTTACCCAACTTTGCATTATATACGATGAAATTATCTTCACTCTTCAATATTTCTCACCGTTTTCTACAGGGAGTTCCAACAAAGAATGATGGGTTTTCTTTGACGTCTGGAGATTTTCCTTCCCTGGGTGCTGAAAAAGAAAGTTCTGAAAAGAGCACAAAGCCACAAGGTATCATTTATGAAGCATAAAAATTATTGTCATTCATGCATTACAATACTTTCATTTCAAAATAGCTCTCTGTGGTCTTTTCAAAAAATACAATCAGCATTTTCTAATTTAGCACCGAGTTCATTTTGTAAATTGGTACTTCTAGATGCGATTCCTGTTGAGAAAGTTTTTCTACATGGTTATTTCAACAAACTTAAAACTTTCAGGGACTGGTACTTCTGGCTTTCTGTTGGTTGAATACTTTTATGATCTTAGATGGCCTCCTAATATGTACCTGTTCAGGGTCTTAGGATTACCTATATACAATGTGATGTGATTTTATGTAGTAGATGCATTAGACATGGCTCTTAGAAACTACAAATTTGCAGATGCTGGACCTCAGGCTCGTCCTGCATCTTCGTCTGGAAGATCTGTGGAAGAGCGAGGTGTGGATTGCACAGAAGGTTCTAGTTCTCAAATCTGTTTTTTTTTTATGTTTTGGGGATATGAAACAGATGTTGGCATCTCATTTCAAGAGTTAGTTATATTTATAATTAATAATTCTCTTAGGAGAGGGCCATGTTACCTACCCTCACACGTTTTCATGTGAAATCTTCTTATTGCTCGTGGGCACTTCATCTGACCATATCTTGTCTTTTATCTGCCGAAGCTAATGAACGGATTGGAGATATCAGTTCCTGGAGAAGAGATAATCAACCATACAGTGAAGATGCACCTAGAGATTGTAGAGAGGAAGGGCAACTAGACTCCCGTGGTTCACACTCTTATCCTAATGCTAATTTTCCTCATCAATATGATGCATGGCGTGGTCCTCCAGTTAATAATCATCAAGGTGGGGGCTGGTACAGAGGGAACCACTCATACGGTGCCCCAATGGGTCCTGGGGGGTTTCACATGGATCCGTTTCCATTTTATCCTCCGCAAGTTCCACCTGCTCCCGGACATGGGGCTGGTCCTAGGGGTAATCACGCTACTAATGAAAAGATGTTCAGACCTCCAATACTTGACTCTTATGTCCACCCAAGGATGCAGACTAGGCCTGGATTTTATCTTGGTCCAGTACCATATGAAGGCTACTATGGTCCTCCCATGGCGTATGGCAATCCCAACAATAGAGACCTACCATTTGCAGGTAGGCCGGCTGGTCCTCACGCTTATAACAATCATTCTGGTCCAGGTGGATATGATACGACTGGAAGCTCAGTGTTTTTGGAACGGAATGAGCCATCACATTCTCAAGAAACACAAAGGCCGTACAAGGTTCTCTTAAAGCCCCAAGATGGGAGGTTTGGGGGCGATGAAGCAAAGCGAGAAGAATTTCTAGGAAATAGGCTCCCAAATGCAGAGAAGGTAGTTCAACAGATGCAAACTTCAATAAATGAGAGGAGAGAGAACAGAAATGAGACAAGTGGTGAGGCACAACCAACTAAGGCAGAAAATGATGCCCCTATAGATCCAAGTTTGATTCAGAAAATAGAGGGCTTAAATGCTAAAACTAGAATTAATGATGGTTGGCAAAATGCTTCATCTGTCGTCAATTCTGGGAACCCGGTAAATAAAGCTTCAGCAAGAAATCCTCGAACTGGTTATGCAAGTGATAGTAAGAACTCATTACACTATGGCGATCCTGCCACAAACAAAAATGCTGAGCTGGCAGCTATGAGTGGACCTGCCATCTCCAGGTCAGTTATCAATTTTCAATAGCTTTTCAGCCAGTTATGCCGTCTTTTATGTCAGGAAAGTTTTGATGTTAGTACGTACAGGAGACCTACTCAACAGACTCAAGGCAGGGCAGATCTTCAGACCAAAGGAAGAGTGAACAGTGAAGGCAATGATTGTTGGCGGAGGACAACTGTTATGTCAGGCTCCTCCTGTGCAACTTTAGCTACAAACTCAGAAACCTTTCCCGAGGTTAACGTAGGTGACTCTTTGGATTCTGATTCCATCAGGAGGCCTGGGTCTGGAATATCTGCAGACCCAAACGACAACCAGGTATAAACTAGTTCATATGATTCTCATTGTTATTTAGACTTTCCTTTTTTTCTTGTTTCTCTTCTTTGTTAGTCATGGTTTGACTGAGTGTTTGACATGTTCTCTTAAAGCGTTCCACGATGAGAGAGTTAGCCAGGCAGCGTGCTCAACAGAGGCAGAAAGAGGAGGAAGAAAGAGCAAGAGATCAACGGGCTAAGGCTCTTGCAAAACTAGAAGAGCTGAATAGACGTTCCCAAGTATCTGGGGAATGTTCAGTCAAGAACTTGGAAGCTGCATCTAATGCTTCTCTCCCTGACATGCCAGAAGATCCTGGGTCTCTTTTACCTGCACGTTTGCCATCGAACTCAGATAATGTTTATGTCCGTCCATCACTTGAGATGAAGACCACTGTTGCAGCTGGAAAGTCCATAGAACCTACCGGAGAATCAGGAACCCCAATGCAAGACATGATGACTTCAACAGAACATGCAAATAATTTCGGCCCTATTCAACAGGATAGTCTTTCACGTGGTCGGGATCGTGATAGTGCTGCCTCAAAACAGAAGCGCTTGGGTTCTAAGCAGAAGCAAAATACTATATTCGAGAAAAAACCGGCAGGGAGCTCTTTCTCTGGTGCTACTACAGAGTTGTTCGATGTTGTTCCATCTCCAGAGGTTGTTAGTGAAGGTATTCTAAGCCATAACTCAGATGTGCCAGCAACGTCAAGCATTTCAACTGAGTCAACTTTCACGAAAAGAAAAAATAACAAGAATGGTAAGAAAAAACACAAGGCTGAGGAGACAACAACGATGAATACGACAAGAGTTGCTGCTGGAAAAGAAACAAAATCGGGAGATGAGTCAATTGAGACTGGTGGGGCAAGGGCAGCTAAAATGGAGTTGGGGTCTGTTTCAGTTCCAAGCTTGGATATCAAAGTGTCTGGTGATTCGTCTGAGCAAATCAGTGCCTTCACCAATGAAGAGTCCCAAAGCAGAGCAAAAAACAACTGGAAATCTCAACATTTGCGTAAGACTCAAAGAAACTCACTGGTAAATAAGCCTGCAGAGAAATTTCCTGGCAACAATGCTGTTATTTGGGCTCCGATACATCCGCAGCAGAAAGCTGATGTCTCCACAGGTGTAGGGAGCCAGAATACTGTCCCTGAGTTTGGCACCTCTTCGAAGAGTCTGCATCAAGGGCAGACTAGTGCTAAAGCCAAAAGAGTGGAGATTGAAAGATATGTAGCGAAGCCCATAGTAAAGGAAATGGCTGACCAAATCATCAGTAAAAATCTAGTAACTGCTGCTCCAGATATGTCGGAGAATGTTTCCCAAAAAGAAAGTTGTGGAAGTGAAGGTACAGGAATTCTCCAACCTTCTGGTTCAACTTCAGGGAAATCTGGGTCTCCTTCAAAGTCAAGACAAGGGAATGGTAGGCAGGGCAAGCATGGTAGAGAACAAGGATTATGGCACCAGAGAGGTTCTGGAGCACCTACTAAAGCTTTGGAGGATGGACAATTTGTGACCGCAAATCAGCCCATCCGAGGAACAGGGAACTATCATTCTAGTAACCAAACCGAACAAATTGCTGCCAAGGATCAAACCACATGTAAAGATGATGGATGGAACGATGGCTGGTATATGACTCCTGAAACGCATTACCCTGCTGCTGAAGAAATGGAAGCAAGTGCTGTCGGAAAAGATCAAGGAATGAGCATCCACGGTAAGCAGCATACTTCCAGAAGCAATAGGGATGGAGGAAGTAACTACGGTGACCCTAAAAAAGCCAATAAGAGGGATCCCAATAAAGCTCATATGCAGCACTCTGGCCATGGGTTAAGTCAACCAGATCTACCTGTTACTTCAAAAGAAAGTCGTGGCCCTGGGGATCATGTGTGGCACACAGCTAATAGGACAGGTAAGTATGGTGGTCGTGAAAATACAAGGGAAAAATCTTATGGATCCCAGAGAAAAGATGTTGCTGGATATGAGCAACAAGGGTTCAATACAGAACAGAAAAAGCCATCAGCTGATACACATACCCAGCTGCAAAACCGATCTACCAATAAGGAGGTCCAGGTGGAGCAAAATCCGAATAGTATGTTCCCTAAGAACACAGGGCAGAGTCGACGGTTTGGAAGAGGGCAGGAGTCACAAGGAGGAGGTTGGGGTTCACCGGCGCAAGAGAATATGCACCATCACCATCAGAGGCCAGCATCAAACAGAGATAGACGGAATCAAAATATGCATTACGAGTACAAACCTGTTGGGTCTCACACTAATGACGGAGAGCGTAATCGAGAACAATTGAAAGACAGCTCTCAGACAGAAGGTCCAAGATACAGGGAGAAGGGACAGGGGCAGCAAAGGCATGGTGGATACCAACAGCAAAGGGGTACTAGTGGTGGGAGAAACACGGGTCATGGATTAGCAGGTGAGAGAAACTAAGACTGGCCTCTTTGTTATTAGGTAGTAAGAGCTGAGGATAATTGGTTTTTGAGATATGACAGATTGAGGAAGCTATTTCGTAGGCAAGCTTGGGTGATTGCGAGAGAAGACACATCTGAGGATGTATTGGCAGATAAAACAAAGTCTTTGCTCATGGGTTATTTATACATTTCGGTGACTTGTTTGAATATGCATATCAACTGCAGTCTTTTGTATACATTTGCTGGCAATTGGACTGACCTGTTTCGCTAAGCCGTTGCTTTTTTATTGCTGTTTTTTTTTCCTTGGTTCTCAGAGTGGAAACCATCTAACACTTGCCTACTTTGATTCAATTTTTTTCTTAGACGCCGAGGCAAAATTATGTATCACAAATCTGCTG
The DNA here is from genome assembly GCA_028015245.1 of Cardamine occulta. NCBI lineage: Eukaryota > Viridiplantae > Streptophyta > Magnoliopsida > Brassicales > Brassicaceae > Cardamine > Cardamine occulta. Next base: position 13,839,422 of record CM051387.1, read on the forward strand.
TCCCAAGTCCCAGCTTGTTGGGTTTTGCCCTTTGGTATTCCCAACTTCTACTAACAGAAAACATTTTATGATCTATTCGGTTTGTTTCCCTAATCCTCCAATAAGAATCTAGACTTCAGAGTTTGGATTTTGGAAACGGTGTTATTTTATCAAATTCCGAGACCATTAATCAGAGATTAATAAAATAAAACAGAGACTGACTGTTCATTTTATTGAATGAAAAATATAAAAATTATTTTATTAAAACTAGAATTGGTAATGCTTTTTTGCGTGTTTATAATATCTAGTTATATTCTTGACCAATAAAATAATTAAATGGGAGATTTGAAAATTTGGAAATTTAATTATTGAATAGTAATCAAGAAAAGCATAATATCTATGCTTCTGGCTTACTTGGAGTTGTCGGTTTGGCAAATCTTGGTGGATAAGCCAATGTAACCATAAAAGTCAATATCTTGTTGGCTAAGTCAAAAAATAAATAAAGAAGGGCCCATTAAAATAATAATAAAGATCATTAATTGTCGTGGGATTATATAAACGCGACCGTCTTCATTGTTGGGTTGTTCACGATATAAGCGGATTACGGGTACGCTTCTTTTAGGGATAAATCTTTTCCGATTCTCGATTCTCGATTCTCTCTTAAAGATACTATCTTTCTCTTTTGAGAATTAGGGTTCCTTCGTTTTCCTTTCGATTCTCTTCAGCTGATCTGAAACCTGTCACCGATGGATTCTATTACTACTGCACTCGTCATCAAGGTACACAACCTTTCTTATCCTCAGTTTTGTTACCGTAGCTGTCGCTGATTCTGGGTTTCCCGGACGATCGTCTCAATTTTCATGAATTGTTGTTATCGTTCTAGGTTTACGAGCTTTATTGTTGCTTGTAATCGTTTTTTTTGTATGTTCGTTTTGAATTTTGCTATTGATCGACTCTCTATCTCTCCGTCGGGAAATTAAAGCGTAATTCGAGTTTTCTTTGACTCACTTAGCAGTAAACCCTAAGATATATTAAAAATAGAAGTGATCGCATGGGAAAATCATAAATTGGTATTCAAATCAGTATTAAGGTGTTCGATCGACGATCGCTAAGCTTGTTTTGTTCTTTCTATTTGTTTCTGCGAATATGTCTTTCGCCGCAACAATCTGATGTTGTATAGCTTATTTATTTCATTCAAGTGATATGTTTTTGTTTGTGATCATGCAGGTGAGCTATGGTGGTGTGCTTAGGCGCTTCAGGGTACCTGTTCAAGCTAATGGAAAGCTTGATCTTAACATGAATGGTCTTCGAGAGAAGATCGCTGCTCTATTTAGCCTCTCCAGGGATACTGAATTTTCCCTCACTTACTCTGATGAAGATGGAGATATGGTGGCCCTCGTTGATGACGGTGACCTTTCTGATGTTACCAATCAGCGCCTTAAGTTCTTAAAGATTAATGTGCAGTTGAACTCCGGCACGCCCACAAACTCTATTGCTCCAGAGAGTAGTGGAAGTTCCACACCTGCGGGTATTCCTAACAGCCAAAACCCAGTTTCCAAAATCCAAAAGGGTATTAATGAGGTTCTGATGGCTGTACCTAACCCAATGCGTGATACCTTCTCGAAGGTATATACGGACTTGGCATCGAAAGCCGCAAGTTCTAGTCCAGTAGTTGGTGAGATGCTTGATTGCATCTCCAAGCTAGGCCAGCTCTCAATTCCTCAGGAAAGTAATCCTTGCGCACCTGTTACTAAGCCTGGTTCTTCAGGCCCTTCTCTGAGCAGGGAGGTTCCTTCTGCTGGTGAAAAGAAGGATAACTCTGCGAGTAACCAGGCTGGAAGAAAACCTGATTCAAAGAGTTTTGGTCATGTACCAAACTCGTTTGGACTGGGTGCTAGTTTCAACGAGTGTCCCTTTAGTGGCAATACTGTGAATGACTCGAGTCCAAATCCAAGTAGCTTCAACAAGCATGGGCGTCGTGCATGTCATTCGAAAAAGGGCAGCAATGGTGATTACTGGACCTCATTGGGTGTATTCCATAAGGGAATCCGTTGTGATGGGTGTGGAGTTCTTCCAATAACTGGGCCTAGATTTAAGTCAAAAGTGTAAGGAAGTCTTAACTTGCAAATATAGAAACTATAGACATGTTATAACTTATAATTTGTATACTTATTTGTTTCTCTGGTGAACTTATTGTAGCAAAGATGACTATGATCTTTGCACCATCTGCTTTTCAGTGATGGGTAATGAGGAGGATTACATAAGAATGGATAAGCCCGTATCAGTGCACCATCTACATCCTTTTAGAGGACAACTTAGCCAAGTATTGCTCTTTTTCTATGTTTAAGACTCCTTTTTTTTTCTTTTTGTTTTTCTATGCTATCTCTCTCTGACAGCTGCATGGAATTCTTACCTTTTTTTTCTTATAGATGTCAAATCCTTGGCTGAACCGCCCTGTGGTGCCCCGGCCACCCCATGCAGGTTTACATTTCAGGTGTACTCAGCCTAAGCTAGACAGCCGCTTTGTCCTTGATGTGAATGTACTTGATGGAACAGTTGTTACTCCTTCGGCTCCATTCACTAAGATCTGGAAAATGAGAAACAATGGTTCGTTGGTGTGGCCGCATGGCACACAGATGGTCTGGATCGGTGGGGACAAATTCAGCAACTCATTGTCTGTTGATTTACAGGTTTAATAACTATTTCCTTAGTTTTCACCTCTTTTGCTCAACTAGTACCCTTAAGTTCCACATACAGATCAATCATGTTGTTTGAATTACACTCGGTGGTTTGAGTTAGCTGCTTCTCTTCACAAAGTGACAATAGCTGTTTATTTGTCTTTACGCATGGCAGATTCCAGAGGGGGGTGTGCCTATTAACAGTGAACTGGACGTTGCAGTTGATTTTGTTGCACCAGAGCTACCTGGTCGATACATTTCTTATTGGAGGATGGCTTCGTCTAATGGTGCTAAGTTTGGGCAACGTGTTTGGGTGTTGATACATGTATAGATCTTTACTGCTTCTTTCCTTGAATGTCTGTCTCTCCCTACTAAATGTCTTTGATACCTTTAATTCTGTTGTGTGGTCAGGTTGATGCATCTTTGAAGGGTTCTGTGAATGAGTTGCATGGACTGAACTTAAATGTCTCCCCTGATGAAGCATTTTCAAGAGCATTTACAGGGATCGATGTGAATTACGAGTCAGCTCAGCCTGGTGGCAGCTCCATCGTTAATCCTGTGACAGTGAAAGGTGGTGATCTAGAACGTGAAGTTGATGAAGCACAAATCCCGGCAAAAGAGGACCTGTTGGTTGCTGACCCTCATCCTGCAATTCCTCACACACTTACTCCATCATCATCCTCTTCATCATATAACATGGTCGAATTACCAAATATGCCTACTGTTGAGGTCTTGTACGGTGGATCTTCATCCGCAAAAGACACTCCAGTTCCTCTTGAAGAGGATATAGAAAAGAATGACGTGGAGATAACCATGCTCAAGGAGCTCGAGGAAATGGGTTTCAAGGAGATAGATTTGAACAAGGAGATCTTGAGGGACAACGAGTACAACTTGGAGCAGTCTGTTGATGCTCTCTGTGGAGTTAGCGAGTGGGATCCAATCCTAGAGGAGCTACAGGAAATGGTAAGTGTGTGGATTTTGTAATTTAAGAATTGATAAACAGAGTGGGATGTTGAAAATGTTGTGGTTTTTTTGCAGGGCTTCTGTGATGATGTAACGAACAAGAGGCTGCTGAGGAAGAACAACGGAAGCATCAAAGGCGTGGTGATGGATCTCCTCACAGGGGAGAAGGAGGCTTGATGATTCTAGTAACTCTTAATCTATCTTATCTATCAATCAATCAGGATAAATTATGTTATTATAAATAAAAACCTGATTCTCTAGTTTGGTTTCGTGTGGGCGTCACTTGCGACCCACTTGGGGTGTTGACCTTTGCTTCGTGTTGGATATTATGATGCTACTATCTGAAATAAGTATTATTACTGAAAGACGTTGCTGTTTTCTTTCTTATTTAGATTTATGTTTGACAGATTATTCTGCGACACATTAATTTACATTTTGGTCTCTCATTTCACTCGATCATGTGCCATTAGCATGTAGGCATGGCAAATAATCAATGGTGAAAAGCTATATTGTCTAATAGGTTGAGGTTTCGAAAATTAGGAATCAAAAACAACCACCTGCAAGCCTCTATTTCGACAATTGTTTGACTCAGTATTGGAGTTGACGATTTGGTCTGTTTTCGTCTACTGCCACCAATCAAAACCCTGCATCAAGCACGGGATTGTGGTGTGGGATACTGTGAGCACAACCAAATGAGCAAATTGAATATTCTCATCGTTGAATAAACTTTCTTTGGTTTAAATTTACAAGTTTGAAGGAGTAACATCAATCATGAGTTTGTTTAAAACTCCCTGAAGACGAACGAGCAAACAAACTCCTAAGGCTATTTCTTTTCCTATTCTTCTTCTTCTTCTCCGTCTTGTAGCCATTAGCCGAAGACAAGCTACTGTGTTCTTCTAAAGTGAGTTCGCGTTCCAACTTCTTAGAGACTGAAAGAATCTCGTGCGAGTCCCACAGAGACTGTCCGAATTCCCAATTCAAAAACGACGGATGATGATGCTGCTTTGTGGACAAGGCCTCCGTTTTGAAACGTGAAGCCTTACCTTTGACAAAAGCTTGCTTTCTTTGCGCCTCGAACTCTAAAACGGTACGTTTTGAGGTTTGCGAGCGGCTGAGCCAAGCCTGTGCGGCTGCCTTCATCAACTCTACTCTCTTCTTCTTCTCTTCTTCTTCCTTTTCATCTTTAGCCTCTCGTTTCTTCCTCATCTCTCTTCTTCTCCATTTGGGACTTTTGGGACTTCAACCCCAAGTTTTTATTATGTATGGGTTAATGTCAGCCTTAAGTTTCTTGTTCGAATCTACTCGTCTCTGTCTTGTCTCTTCCTCTTTTTTCTTTCTTTGTATATTATTTATTTTCATATCTTGTTTTTTCTTAGCCTCTGGATTTTCAGATGACATTGAAAAAAAAAACAGATAACTTGGCTTCTGACAGGTCACAAAAGTGGTCCCCACAAAAGTTAGGAAACTTCCTAAAACAAAAGCATAAGCCAATTTTTAGTTTTTTACATTGGCCAGTGATGAAGGAGATGCCCCATTCAACATTTTTATATGATTCAATCTTGAATTAGAAATTTATGCTAAAGTAGAAGGTAAAATAGATGCTTAATTTCAGATGATGAAGAGATGTCAGTCAGTCTACCTATGCAAAATCTCATACAAAAATGAGTTGATTCTTACAGAAAATATGTCAAACATATATGAAAATAAGATAGAAGATGCTAATGCTAAATATATATATGGGGACTGAAGACCTAAGAACTCAATTTTAAGAGAACGAGGGCTAGTGTTTATTATAAGGTCGATTTTTTTTTTTTGCATTGATCAAATAATTAGCATAACACTTTTCTGAATAAACCATCTCCATTGTTATTTGTTTATGACCTTACAAAATTGGATCATTCGGGCAGTTCAGCCTTCTCTCTCTTAGCTGTCTCTATCATTGTACACAAGAAATTACTTGGATCATGGCTATATGGATCTGCAAGTGCTGCGTGCGCTAAAAACGGAAGTTTCCTCAGTGATCTCCCACTTAAACCCTGCGCATCAAAAAGTTGATCCAAATTCATACTTCTGAACTTTTTTCAGAGTATTCTCAGTTGTATTTTCAATGACTCACTACTCAACAATCAGAACATAAGTATTCCCAAAGACTGACCTCACACCCTTTTGCAGCTTCTATCAACTGTTTACAGAACCAGGGAACTCTATTTGTATCATGAACCTCACTTTCATTTGCCTTTTCTTTCAAACTTGAAAAGCTTGGAATAGAGAGTCCATCACAGCCCTATACCAAGATTTTATGGAGCTTGTAAGGTATAATCTCTCTTCCTTCAGTTTAATTAACAGGAAAAGACGGAACTAGAAACCTATAAGGGGTGGCTCTTATATGGTACCTGGAAACTTGATATGATTCCTTTACTTATTAACTCCTCAACACAAGACCTTAATATTTCATAACGAACATGAAGAGTTGGAGGGCCAACATAAGCTTTTATGTCAGCTCGATCCACGAAAGCAACATCTGCAACAAGAATATTCATGTGTGAAGTCTCACAAAATGTGAATGGCAAACACAGTTTCAGAGAGACTGAGAAATGAGAATGAGAATGTAAAGCATTAGTAGCAAGGTGAAGTCATATTCCTAGTGCGAACTCAATGCTGAAGATTACTAGGTCAAAATAAGGATTCATACAAGAGAAAAAGTCATAAGGCTAAGGACAGGATCACAATAGGTCACCAGCTTACCAATAGCAGTAGTTATGTTTGACGTTGTAAGGATTATCACATTCGGTGCTGATTTCAATTTGTCCATTTGGGTGAGTAGTGCATTCACAACCTGCAACAAATACATAGGGAGATTTGGTCTTCGAGGATTAAGAATTATGCCTTCGCAAATACTAGCTGTATATGAAATTTAGAAGCTAGGTTGTCTACCCGGATAGAATCTGAAGGTTCTGAGCCAGACAATGCAGCTTTTCGAGCAGCAGCAAGACTTTCAACTTCATCTGCAGGCAAAAGAATCTCAGGCCTAATGGGAAAAACAAGCCTGCAACTATAAAAAGCTATGAAAAAATCACAACTCACCTATCAGAACAAATACTAGATTGCCATCTTCCTCCACCATCTCTTGGATTTTTTGGAAAAGCTTGGCAACCTATATTGTGGAATTGGTAGACATAGTGAGAATACAAATAATAATAAAGGATATTCTTCTACGATAGGCCCTATAACTTTACAAGTACTGGTGAAGTTTGTGATATCACTGCTAGACATGAAAAATAAGATTCCCAAGTCAGCCTACTATAACATGACAGAAATTCACTGGCTGTGATCAGTGAATAAAGTAGAATAAATATTGAAAATTCACTGGCAGCGAGCGATAAATAAAGTAAATTAGGCGTTTTTTCTTTGAAGATCAAGTGCAGTTATAAGTGGTTTCTTAATTACATTGAGTTGAAACAAAAAGGTAGCCACAAATCTGGTTGAAGTCCAATAATCCCTGAGTAGAAAGTCATCTTGTTGAACAGATCTACTGTGCTCAATGCATGCTAAAGGGAAAACTAAGACAAGAGCTAAAGATAGAAGAGTTTTGGATCATACCAGCTTGCCACTTTCTGAGAACCATTTACTAAATAGAGAGTGAGCATTGACTTCAATCAGTTGGCAATGTGGATATCTGATGAAGGAAACATAAATCTAAATCAACACAGATAGATAATCTAGAAAACACAGTCAATATAGATTATTCTAACAGATGAACATTTTGTCCAGAAGAGCACCTGGAGTTGCACCGAATAGAAAGCTTTTGAGCCAACGCTTTGCAAAGAGATGTTTTGCCAGTACCTGGTGGTCCGTGCAAAAGAATAATCCTGAAGAAAATTATAACAAATCATGAAGGCTAAATTGATGAAATCAGGCACAGGAAAAGAAAATATCAGATCTAGACACCAAAGAACAAACAAAACGGCATCAAACAAATTCAGCTTCCTAAGCAACCATAAATAAGAATAGCCAGGCATATTTGGAGAATAACATGTACCAAAAAACATGCCAACTTTCCTCACCTGTTCCATGAAACGAGATTTGGATTTACACCCTTCTGCGTGAACAGCAACGCACTTGCAGCGTAACGTAATAACCGTTGCTTAAGTCCAGATTCATATATTAGGCTACACAACAAAAAGATTCAGACCACTGAATAAATTGTTTCAGAGCCATTACTGCTTTATAACCATGGCAAGACCATACTTGTAGACAAACCTTTCCCATAAGCCATCAAACTCCTTTGCAGGTAGAATCCATTCATTAAAGCTAGCAGATTGTCCATCTGCGCTCAAGTCCTCACACGGTCCTTCCTCGAATAGCTGGATGTAAATTACAAACAAGTCATGTACCCATGTCACCTAAAGAATAAAATAAAATTCATCGCTTTTTCAACTCACTCAGGTTTGCATTTACCTGATAAGCATGGACAACTGGCTTCACTTGCCAGAACAAGAGAACATCATTATTTTTCACCCATTCCTCTAGATACAGAACTCAAATATATATCAGTAACATTAAACCCAGAAAAGAGATTTAAATTTTCACAAAACTATGCTTAGCAAGAAATGCAAAATCCTCTCAAATGATACTAAATTTATGAAATATAAATACCTGTATCACAAATGCATATTCTTTGCACATTTTCGACAAGAAACAAGTCGTCTGCAGGAATCAATACCAATCCATCTACATAGCTCATGCTTCTCTTCTCCAGCATTCTAGAGCAAGCACAAACTATCCCATTATCAAAAAAGAATCCGAGTAAAGAATAAAAGAAGAGCAATATGTAATTACGAACCGTTCTACAGATCTCTTGACATCCTCTAGACGAGCCGTACTTGAGGACTTTAAGCAAACCTCAACTAGAATAGAAACACACAGAGAGGTAAAGAGGAGCTCAAATTGAGAAGTACGATGGATTCAAGCAGCTAAATCAAAATCGAAAGGAAGGAGAATTGATGTTACCAGATACGAGGAATTTGTTCTCGTGGAGGCAAGGAGGAGGCGGCGAAGGATTGATTGTAGCGATTGGCTCAGCGACGATTGTTTGCTCAGGGATAGTCGTTGCTTCAGTGTGAATTTGGTGAGAGAGCTCCACGGAAGCGTTAGGAAGAGTAATCGTATCCTCCACCATAGGGATTTGCTCGGCAATCTCCATGGGAGTGCTCATGGTGTGTTCTGCAGATCGGGAAACGCCAAGGCCGAGGAAGTTTTCAATTTCAATTTTTTCAGATTTTTCCCTTCCTCCGGGAATAGGCGGGATTCCCCACTACCATTTTTTTTTTTTTAATAAATGGTGAAAAGTTTAGGAAAATTGTGAAATAAAATAAGAAATGGTGTAGAGCAATCCCAAAAAATTAAAATGAAATGAATTGACTTGAATTTTTGTCTTGTGTTTTATTGTGCACAAGAGAATGAAGTTAACTATATACAAACTCTAAATAAGTTTAGGATGAATTGAATGCAAACTTTTAGACTTTTATAGTTCAAAAGATGAAAAAAAAATTTTATCTAGAAATATATACAGTTAAACCTCTATAAACTAATAGTCGATAAACTAATAATTTTTTCCTGTTCCAAATTAATATTTTAATCCAAATATCATCTCTATAAATTAATATACTCGATAAATTAATTAAATATTATAAAATTTATTGGTCTCAATATTATTAAATTATAGAGGTTTTACTGTATGTGACGAATTTATTTAAAAACTTAGCATTTCTGAATCCTTCAATTATTCAATTTTATCTTGTTATATTTAATTATTTTGTTTGTTAATCATATTTATAATTTTTTTGAAACTAATGTTAAAAAGCCGATAATTCTCTATATTCATCTCGTGTGAGCCAAATTTTAAGTATAAAAAAAAAAATATTTTTCCATACAGCGGAAGTCTATATTGGACTATTCCATTTGTGTTCCAACTTGATAACAAAATAATGCATACACGAAACAAAAGTAAAACAAAAAAATTTCTAACATTAGGAACCATAAAATCAACGCTCTCTTTATTCAAAGCTAATAGACTCACTTCCTCTGCTCTAATTTTGCCTTCCTCTTCTCCTTGACAAAGACGACCAACAGAAAAACTATGGAGAAGACACTGAAACATATGGATGCTATGTCAAGCAAAACGTGACAACCACTAATGGCTTGAACACTTAAGAGATTGGTCGTCCTTCCATCATCCGAGCTCTGCCCATATGCTACTTCGTGGCCATTTCCATCAATTCCATAGACACGTACGAAGTAGGTTCCAGTAGGGATATCAGGTTCAATGATCCAGTCGAGTGATTGAGGGGTCATGTCATATGGCTTGGACACAATCTCGTAAGGGCAGCTTTTGTCCTTAGAAAGCTCGTTATGGGTCTTTCGCCACGGTCTATCAACTTGGCTGATCGGTGCATAGCAAAGCTTGACTATGATTTTCTTAAAAGTAGCATCTGCATCGACTTTGGCCAACGACTTTAACGTCCATGTTATTTTTACAACATCTTTTCCACCTTCCAAAACTTAAGATATACATGTACAAATTAATTATAAAGATTTATAGTTAACATAGTTAAGTACGGTCAATTTTATCAAACAAAGCTCACAAAAGATCACAAAGTTAAGAGTTTGAATCTTGCATAACAAAGTACTTAAGTTATCCTCACTATACCATAATCAATTTCGAAAAATCAATGCTTTAAATGTTTAGCTGAATAAGCTGGAGAGGAATTTCACTAAACCCAATTACGGATTAGTTGCATATTTAGCTTTATGGACCAAATTTAAAAAAAATTCAGTTATAATAAAAGGATAAGAAAAGTTACAAACCTACACCATCTTTTACGGGTTTAGCGGTGACTTCGAGTGAGTTTTCAAGATCAGTAAAGAGTCTACCTTTAGTTGCTCCACTGCTCAACTCGATGAGTGAAAATATGAGTAGGACGAAGAAGAAAGTGTGTATGGCCATCTTTGAATAATTGAATTTAGAAATTTTAGAAAGAAGAAAATGTTTTAGTTTTAGTTTTTATTGTAGCAAGGACTCGCCACCTTTTTCCTACATTGATTCTTCTCGATCAAATGGGATAAGTTTATTCCAACAAGATGCCAATATCAACCGCACATTTGAGCCGAACATCATTAAATGCAAAAGGACTAAAGGTGAAGATTTCAAACACCATTACTCGATACAAACCTAGTTGAAGTTTGAACCAATTGAATTGTGTTTAGGGCCGGAGAACAATGCACATGCAGGGATAAATAACATCTAGACATGATAGATCCTAACCGACAATATGATATCTCTGAATTTGGGTTAGATTTACACACACACAACACTCATTAGGATTAACTAAACTCCACATATAACTTAGGTCAAGACACTTGTTCTAGTCCATTCAAGGACTTGTGAATATTACAAACCGCATTGTAACTGCATATCCGTCGATTCAATCCCGATACGAACTTGACTATACATCTACGTTGTAGTGTAGCTCTCAACCAAACAATTTCAGCACAACAGTCACACTTTCCGTTCTTCCTAAACTTAGTATCATAATCAATTGAATACAGAACTCTATCTAGTATCTGCTGAATACTTGGTCTAATCAACATAACAATACTAACAGTTCTGCTAACCAAGTTCTAACCATTACTGGCAGATCTAAAATACAATTAATACAAAAACATTATCCATATTTCTTATGTTATCTGCACTGAATCTATTGAAGAACTATGACTTGAAAATATATGTTCATCACCTGAACACAGAAGTACACCTCTATTCCACTAGAGGCTACAAAAAGGTATCTTTAGCTAGAGATTTCCTTTAATCCGTAACTAAACCCAAAACAGATCATCTGATATAAATTCCTTGCTAAGGACTTATGGCAGTTCACAAAAACAACTTGTATCCAATCAATTGAAACTAGTGTTTAATTACAATCATAATGAAAAATAAATAAAAAAGTAATCCTTTCAAAATAATCATTATATAAATAAGGGTTGGTGATTACACATTCTGCATTTAAGATAATTGATCATTCAGGAAACTGGAAAAGTCTAGTTCTCAAACTCAGAGCTTTGCATACGATCAGTGCCAACAAGAGATAACTTGTTCTCATATACATCGATATATCCAAACGAATACGTACCTGGAGGGCACTCCAAGGCAGCTTCCAAGGATCTATGGTGAACCCCATGAGAATCAACAAAATATCCTCCTTTATGGTCGTGTCCAGACAAACAAACTTTAACAGAGTCATACTTGTGTATAATACTCATGACTTCGTCAAAATTCCATAACAAGGCTGCTTTGGATGCCACACCAGGGTTCATAGGCACATGTCCACATACAATAACTCTCTGGTTTAGTTTGGATGCATCCTGAAGCACACTGTCCAACCATTGCAGCTGTTTCTCCCCAACAGCACCATTAAACTTGACAAATCTCCTCTCAACATCTACAAGGCCCGCGGGGCTGTTTTTGTCAGAGTTTGGGTTCTTCTCTTCAAGTATCTTCAACGCAGCAATTGTATTAGGATGGTCTTGTGGCCATCCAACAGCACTGATGTCATACCCATCTAACACCACAATTCTATACTCAGGAGTTGGTGAAAAATCATAATAAGCATTGCCATCACGACCAGGGATCTTCAGTAACGGAAGCAGCTCTTCACGGGGGAGATTGTAAAGGCAGTGATTACCAATCATATGATACACAGGACCACTGAATTTCTCGAATTCATGAACCAGTTTCTTAGTAGCAGCCAAAGATTGATCTTTGGGACAAAAGCCATCAACAATGTCACCCATGTTAATAACAAATTTGAGGTTTCCATGTTGATTCCAAGTTTCGACAGCTCTTTGCAGGACAAGAATGCTGTTTCTGTAATACCTAGGAACACCTAAAAACGAGCGGCCATCAGGAATATCAGCATACTGAACATCAGCAATAACACCAAAAGAGAAGAGAGGTTGTCTAGCTGCAGAACCCATTAACCAATTGCTCTGTATACATCAAAAGGCATGTAAGCACACTTGTTACAAAAAAAAAAAATGTCATAATTTAGCTTCAGATAATATAAACCCTTAGAGCAACAAAAAAAAAAATAAGCCAGGATTTTTGAAAACTTAGATGTTCACAGCCTCACAGGCACATGACTACAAGTTTATCTCGCAAAAAACAATTGAAAAAACTCCCAAAACAAAGGGTGTAACATTGCAATTGAAGATAAATTTTGGAAAAATATTATAGTCTTCAGATTTATTAAATCCATTATAATAACAGACAAATCGTAGACTCAATGCTCGATCCCGGCGTAGATCGTGAATAGAGACGGACGTCATAGTGGAAAATCAACAACCTCATGGTAAAACAAAGACTTACAAGTTACAACAATAGAGCTTTGCGAGACGTCTCCTCTGCTAGGATCAGACAAGGAACGAGCAAATGTGAAGCTGAATCGGATAGGTTATAGGAAAGGATTGGCGGAAATTGAGTAAATTGCATAGAAACAGCTTAAACAGAAAGCGTCAACTGAAACTGGAAATTCTATTGTAAGTCTTGTAGTTTTTCTTTCCCGCTGATAGACTACATGCTGTTTCTTTACAGCCTCTTGTGTTATTTTATGAGATTCTCAATTTCTTTTAAGTAGATACAACCCCTACTTGTAGATTATGTCGAAAATTAAAACTTTAATTCATGTGAACGATCAAGTTTACAAAGATAGACAAATAATAGCCTATCACTATAAAAAGAGTGATCTAAGCATATTTGTTTAATTAATTTCGGAATTCGTGGGGTTGTGGCTTACTAAAAACATCATACATATATCTCTCTATTTACACTCGTCAAATCGGATGTCTCAGTGGGTTATCTTCTCGGGTGACTCCTCGTGAAAAAAGGATGTCTCAGAGCTTCACGAGCCGTTAGTCTTTCTGACGGATCAAACCGAAGCAGCCCTTGCACCATATTTATCAACTCCCCTGCCGAGTGGTCCACTTGTTGCATTATTAGATTCTGCAACATACATATCACCACTGTTAACACATATGAACACTTCACCAAACCTCAAGTTAGAACATATATCAACCCTTGATCAACCTGAAGCCGAGGAAGCTTCGATACTGCTTTCAGGCTTTCTCTTGAGGTTGCCCCATCCGGCCAGTCCAAACGACCTCTTCTCACATATTTCTCTGAGTGCCGGCTTTATCACACAACCCAAAATGAAACAAATTTCAGTTAAACGCCAAACCACATATATATTTATATACTTCAGAGCATATGTTTGCTGTAACTCACTCCACTTTCTTCAGCATTTGTTGAGGAAACGGTCCAAGTACACGCTCCATCATTGCTAGATGCTCCAGGTTTTCATGAGTTTGGAACAATGCTTCTCCCTACAAATCTCAAATCTTTCAATTAAACCAAAAAAAAAAAAAAAGTTCATTCCCAAAGATTCATTAAAAATTTAACTACTTCAGACACATACCGTGCACAGCTCCACTATGATACATCCGATGCTCCAAATATCACAAGGGTAACTCCAGCCAAGACCTACACACAAGCCACGTCGATCCATCAGTTTGTAATATAATTCTCAGAAGGTAAATATTTGAATGACTTGTTTTACTTCAAGAGCTACTCACCCAAAATGACTTCTGGTGCCCTATAATGTCTTGTTGATACGATGTAGTTTTGGTCCTGTCGCTCATAAGTTGTGCTACCAAAATCAATCACTTTTATTGCACTTGATTTAGGCACTCTTTTGTAGCAAACATCCCTTTGTAATCGGGAGCCCTGTAGCAGAAAACACAACCAAGTTCCTTTAGTATTAAACTCGTTGGCCACACTAAGCTTAAGATCACACACAGTTACATTCAAGATATACCTTGTACTCAGGAATTTTCATATAGTCTGAGGAGACCAACAGAATATTTTCTGGTTTAAGGTCAGTATGAATCATGCGCAAGTCATGCATAACTGCAAAACCAGACAAAAAAAAAAAACAATGAAAAATTGCCTAAGAAACGGAAAGAGCTGAAATTCAAAAACTTATGATGTAACCATCTCAATGACAAGCAAAACTCAGATGAAAATGCAAGAGCATTTAGATTGAAAAGACTGCAAAGACTACACACATGCTACACATTCCAAGAGTTGCCAGCCAATCTCACGGACAAGATCAATGGGAAAGGAGCGATAATTGTTTTTCCGAAGAAAATCATATAAACTTGATCCAAGCTTCTCAAATACCTGTTGCAACCATTTAAATTCATCCACAAACTTTAACGCCAAATATTTCCCAAACCGGGGAAAATCATAGACTGTCACAAAATTGACTAAATACTTACGATACAGATATGGTTACGATAGTCAAACCAGTTCCGAATTTGTACACAACTGCAAAGAATAAAATAATTTAACCTTTGCCAAACAAAAACTTGGGAACCTATGTCTTCCCCCATCAGATTTGTGATGAATGATGAAAACTGAAAAGTCAACAGATAATACTTACCGATTGCCACCTTTGTCATGTTTACCAAGCTGTTGCAGCATTTCAATTTCAATCATAGCGGCCTCGCGGTATTTCTTCACACCACGGACAATTTTTACTGCCACCATTTCCTTCCTCTCCCTATCCCAACATTCTAGCACTTGACCAAAGGTTCCTACAAGGAAAATTAAGGAAATATTTGAATAAGATATATATGTACAAAGTGAAAACCAAGAAACTAATACAACAACCATAAATTCATACCTTCACCCATTTTGCTATAGATTTTATCTGCAAAACAAGAAGAGCATAGAGCAATCAGAATACTGAAATCAAAACAATATACACAAGGTATAGTTACTGGATACCATTAAATCGGCACAAAACCCAGAGTTTGTTTAAAGCCATTGAAGAAAAAAAAATCTAGAGATATTTAAAAGATAACATGAGGATTTATCAAAACAGCTCTTGGTAATGGAAAAGTGAGATTACAGCGTGGAGTTAAGTCATCTCCCAGTTCAAACATGTAATGTCCATCCTTGTCATCTTCTCGCCATGGGGGAGAACCATTTCTAGCGACACCCTTAACACAAAGAGAAGAGCTACTATTGTCTGAAGGAACTCCGGACGATGCAAAGCTTGATAAATTTCCAATCTCTTGCCCACAAAACATTCCTACCTGAGCCTACACATATTCATGTACCATAATAGACAGATGAAAACCTGCCACCATCCTTCTATCCTAAGACCCTAAGGGAAAAATCTAAATCCAAACAATTAGAGTATCTTCATTCTAAATTATTTTTTTCAAGGTTTAACTGATATAACGAACTCTAGATTATCCTAAAGCTCTAGAATTCACGCGGGAAAGGCAAATACGCCATGTAAAGTCAATTACCAACAAGCAGATATGCAAAAAGTCTATGACTTCCGATTCCAAAACAAAATCTGGATCCAAATTTACAGCTAAAGACGCCAGTGTACTTTCTCAATCATGCATCAGATCAAACGTTGTTCACTAAATACAAACAAATACTAGAAGAAAAAAAAAGATAACGCAGACAAAAATTTGAACCACCTAAACACACTGAACATCTAAAAAGGATAGAAAAAGTTTTAATAGATCTGCAAAAACTGGTAAGAACACCACCTAATTCGCACATGAAATTCACCTAACCACGTAAAATTTGATATGAATAATTGATAAATACTTTATTTTTAAAACGCAGATCCAGAAGAATCGACACAAAATATAAACCGATCCGAAAATTAAAATAAAAAAAATCGAAAAATCCAAAAGAATCAAACACAAAACTTGAAATTGAAATCAAGGAGAACATGGTGAGAAATATCTATACCTTGGGAGCCTGAGGTAACACGTCCCAGCCGAGGCGCGCTCTCTTTCTGGGACGACGATCCATGTGAGTATGAGGGAATTCATGCACGCGCTCCATCTCCATAATTTCAGAATCAGAAGAATTTTTCAGACAAAAAAAAATCTAATCGGGGTGCTTTTTCAGACAGCCAAACGGCGATGACGATAGCTGCGTAAACAGAATCGTAGCCTAACCCTAGTTTTTAACCAGAGGAATTGCAAATTGCAAGAGAGAAGCAGTCAGAAATAATCTTGACCGTCCACGTGTAAGCACCCGATGTAACCAGGGTTAGTTAGAACTCCGCTGGATTTGACCGTAGTTGGGTTGGCACAATAATTGATAGGGGAATATGCTTCCACTTTCCATATGAAGAAACAACAAGTGCTTCCTATTCTTAAAACGACACGCATTCTAGATGGGGAGAGATTTTTAATTATTAGATTTTTCTTTTTCTTGAGCCGGTTATTCCAAACTCTCCTATTATCAGTGTATATTAAAGTTTCTTAAAATTTTGATCGATTTTAATAAACATACCAAGTACAGGTGTAGGATTTTGCACAGTTACGGTTTTAAGAGTTATTGCACTGGTAAAACGGTTCAATACATGTGTGTTTACAAGATATTTATGACACAAGTTGATAGAGGATGTGGTAGCGGTTGAACAAAAATGCAGTTGGATTTCAGAAGCTTCATGTCATTGGAGGTTTTAGCAATTCTGCCGTTGGATTTTCAGAACTCAAAGATACACATTTAAACAACTCTACCTTGCAAAACTACGATCTTCAACAGAATTTACAGTTTCTTTTTTGAGACAAGTATAACCACTTGGAGCTTGGTTATAGAGAAGAGAACCTAATGGCCTCTTAACTCCTGAATATAACGACCAACTTGCTGTGCACCAACGAATAAGGCATCAGCAGCCAGAACAACTCCAAACTACAAATATGACATGAGACCATCCGTCATGAGGATTGTCGTTGACAAAAGAACCTACAAGAGATTTGATTCACAAAACTCACCAGACGAGCAGTATATACTAAACGATACCCCCAACCTTCTTTCGCTGCTTGAGCTCTTTGCTGGTCTGTCCAACTGCAAGCACAAGAGAGACCTTTACTTAAAACAAAATACAAGGCCTATCCATTTTTATCCTCATTGTCTTTGAGACCTTTTACATTTCAAGCTGTGAGAAAGTCTGATTAGTGAATAAGAGAATTACCCAAGGAACTCTGAAAAACCCCCAATTCCAGCAAGCTTCAAGGGTTGATCACCTTCTGTGACTAGATCCTACTATCACATCATGAATGAATTAGTTATCGATGTTGACTGAAACGAAATTGAAAAGGCCAAAAGAACTAAACACAAAGTTGAAAACAATTGTATAACCTCGTCTTGCGCGGACTCTAAACCACCTTGCACCCAGAAAAGATTCTCATACCCTGCATTATATAGTAGCTCGCAAGCAGCCAAGGATCTGATAAGATAAAATTTTCGAGTGAAGCATAAACATGAGGATCATTTAACAATAAGGTGAACCCTGTGATTCAAAGTTGTAATATTAACATGCCAACTTTTCATAGAAGACTAATCTGCATTCCACAAGAACTGAGACTATTTGATAATGGATCTCCTTCCATTCCCCCTTTAAAACCCAAACCTAGATAAAACACCACGCAATTCTCTGAAAATATCATAAATAGGCAGAGAACCTAACCAGCCACTTATTCATGGTTGCATACAGTAATCACATTTTTAAACCAGGGTTAGTTACTCTATTGTACTTGGTAAGGAGCAGTGAGTCCCTTATTCCGTTGCTTGTATCACATACCTTAATCCTTTTTGGCAACCAACAATCAGCTCTGCTTCTTTTGGGAATTTCTCCTCAACCTTTGACAAGAAGAGCCTACATAAACGAAGTAGAAAACCAAGAAGCAAATAAGTATGTCAAAAGGCACACATGAAGGTCAGCTTACTCTTGCAGACATACCTGTTAAAAGATAATGTAGGTGCACCACTCCACCATCCCCCTGTAGAAGTGGAAGCATGGTGAAGTCAAAACAAAGAATCTTAGAACCAGCCAAAAAAAGTTAAATAAAATGGGTATTCAAGCTCTATTCTCTATCCTAGATGGGAAGATATAATGATATACGTTGCAGAAACAAAGATTATAGAATAATGAGATCACTAGAGTCAAATGGTGAAGAGAGTACCCATAGCAAAACTGGTGACTTTTTTGGAAAGAGTTCCGGCGTCAAGGTTGTCATCATTGTCGAAGATAGGAACCCAGATAGAGCCTTTAACCCATGCCTACAGAGAAAGATAGAACGAAAAAGAAGAAGAAGAATGAACTACCACAGTGAAACACCATACTCCAAGAGTATTCTGGTTTCAGACTAACATTTATGAATTAAGAGGAATCAAAATGAGAAACAGTGACAGTGGCCAAGGAGCTCATACTAGCTAAGGTGAGACACATGAATCAATTCTTTGCAATAACAGGAGGATTCAAGGGTGAAGGTTTTAGGCAATGGTCATCTATGGATAAGTAGTCTGAAATAACCGAAAAACAAGAATGAACCTTGTAGCGCTCGCTAGAGGGACGGACATCAAGTAGAGGTTTGTTAGAAAGGGAAATAGCATAGCCTGCTTCTCTTGGTGTAAGAACCTTCACTTTTCCTTCCCTTAACTATGCAAAACAATAAATTTGTTGACATGTTTGAGTAACCAGAAGATTGGAACAACAACAATGCTGGTTATTCTCATGAACTATAATAACTCAAATGTTACAATTTGAAGATAGGGATGAAGAAATTGGCCAAATATATTTTAAAAAATGCAAAGGTGATGATGATTATACCAAACCATCCCAACGTTTTTTAGCAGCAGACATGTCTCTCATTTGCTTGAGATCAATATCTTCATCAACAGCTTGCATCCTAACAACACCTACTCTCTAACATTCAACAAACAATGACCAAACATCAAGAGAGTTAAAAACAAATCCGCATTGCAGAAACTATATAAGGCCATAAAAGCAATAGAGAGTTAACTTACAAAGCGGCGAATAGTTGAAAGGGATGTGCCTCCTCTGGGGAAATTTAGTGAGGTCATTCTGGAGCTCTGGTTTCTGACAAGACTAGAACCAGAAACTAATAGAGGATTTAGAACAGGAAGAGATAGAGACTCCATCTTTTTGAGTTCTGAGCTCTTGCAATTTTCTTTTTATCCAGGAAAATCTAATATGGGTAGACAACAGAGAAAAAAGAAAAGTGAGTACACTAAAGTCAGTTTGGGGTTATTATAGGACCGATCATTAATTTTTGGCTTCATTTGAAGCTGGCTTTTATAAACCGACTCGGTTCGCGACACGGCTCATTTGGTTAGATTATAGTTTTAAAGTACTCAGATTTCTTCTACCTCGATTATCTGCTTTTATCCAATTCTATTGCATACCCTTTACCAGAGATTTGGGGAAGCCTAGGACGAGTGGAGCAATGTGATTGGGCCAATCGAAGCCCATAATCAATCATCAAGCCTATGAATACTTCTCCCATCGTCGTACGTTAATCGCGATACGTATGTAAACACTCCTCATAACTCATAAGTCAACCCCAAGATTGACTGAGTTTTTTTGTTGACTATTGTTGGTTGGTTCCGAGCTTCAGTTGCAAGCTAATACACTTTCAAGTTGGAACATCAACAACAACAAGACATCACACGACCTTCGTCAAATATAACAATAACTAAAAAAACCAGCCACAAGTGTCGTGTTGGAAACGGTCAGGAAGTTACCAAATTGGTTAAATCTATTTTCTGTTGTATCTTAACTTGACATACAAACTACAATACAAATACACACACCCCAATAAATTGAACGACACTCAAATACAATCTTTGACATCAAACCCCCATTATTTATTCGGTAGCTTGACTTCTGTCCAACCAATCCACACTCTTACGTGCTCTCTCCATTGGCTGAGACTTATCTCTGTATATGTCCACGCTTCTCCTCGACCTCTCCATTTCCTCAAATGGAATCTTCAGCTTCTCGGGTCTCTCTATATGGCTCAACTTGTATCCCTGAAACCTTAGTCTGTCTACACTTTTCCTTGGTTTTTCTCGTCCGTCCTTGCTCTTCCTTGAGCCATCTACACTATGCCGAGGAGGCTGGTCACACCCTTCCATGCTTCTTCTTGAGAAAGAACTGTTTCTTTTCGATACAGATTTCTCCACAGCGCAAACAAACTTCTTCAGATGGCCAATGTATTCAGGAAAAAGTTCAAGATCACAATGGTTTCCGCCTTTGAGCCATAGCGGTTCGTATTTCTCTTGGCAGAGTTCCCACAGCTGCTTCCCATGTGAAAAGTCAACCACATCATCGGCCGTTCCCTGCGGATTATTACACAAGGATTCAAACAAGAAAGAATGGATCTTGCAAAACAAACTGCTCAGCCTAGAACTTGGTTAATTAAATTTTTAAAATCAATAATGGTTGACCACGGAAACTTACATGAATCACTAGGACAGGGCATCTCACAAGCGAAATTTTTTCAATGTTCTGAAGAAGATCAAACAAAATGCTGTCAAGAAGGAAGATTGCTTTAAAAATGCATTATCTATAAGAAATCAAAAGTGTATTATATTTACCTTGTATATGTCAAACCAATAAGTTCGCTTAACTGGATACATAACTCTAAGCCCAGAAAGAATTGGACTATGAAGAATGGAAGCTCTTAGTCGAGGCAAACGTGCAGCTAGGTCGACGGTTGGACCACTACCAACAGATTGACCATAGAGGATAATGTTCTCCTGCTTTGCTCCATAATTCTCTTCAAGACATTTGTAAGCAGCCTCGATATCAGCATAAGTATTTTGTTCAGTGGGCTGCAACAAAGCGGAGATTTATGTAGATGGACCAACATTTGAATCACAGAACTAATAAAGCTTTAGGATCTGTTGTTACTCACCTTCCCTGATGATTGACCATACCCTGAATAGTCATACCTGTAAACACCACAACATATTTAGAGGATTCTGATACTCCCATGTTATAAGATGGAACTTGTAAGCTTGTGAAAGTAAATCCTACTATATTCAGGTTCTAATCTGAGAAACCAATCTACGCCAGAATCCCAAGTTATACCTGAATGAACCAAGAAGTTTATTCCATCAAAGAATTACATTTAGGGTATTCAATACTTGCTTCCAGAAACAGATACAAAAACAGATCTTGAATGTCTAGATATATAAACTGTCCCCCAAAAGCAATTTGATGTCAACAACACAACCAAAACTCAAACATCTCAACCTCAAAACTACTTTTTGACTCCTTGATAAAGGAGACAGTAGATAGAGTTCCCCTAGAGACAAGTTAATGGATCTACCAGTAAAAATCCTAAATTAGACTAGTCCAAAACCTAAACTTTCAGAAGATTCACGAATCACAAATCCGCAGCTTAATAAAATCCACTGAGAGTACAAATTGTGATAAACTATGAACATGGAAGCTTCAAATCTAGTTGCAAAAATCGAAAAAGCAGGGATCTTGAGCTAAATATAGAAGGAAAAAACTGATCTGGGGTAATTCAAATCCAGCTCATAAACAAAGGAACTAACCCCATCAAATTGACGCGGAGGTGAATACTAAGCTCGATGAAGAGCTCATACATCTGACCGATGTCTGCAGCATTTCCATGGGAATAGAGAAGAGTAGTGACGGCCATAGGGTACCTGATGTACATGGCCACGATTTCAGTGCCTCGGCGCGTGGGCAGCCTCAAAATGTCAACATTTTCTCGATGGGGAAAAGGGTTCATGAGAAAAAGCTCCGTTGCTTCATCTCTGACAAGCTTGTACGACGGCGGATTCGGCGGAAAAAACGCCAACTTGGCCGCCATAGAAGAAGTCACACCTCCCATCTCTAAGTAATAGAGTCCACCCTATCTCTCTTTCACTCTGTATGTATGTATAAGTGAATCGTATTGGTAAGGTGTATAAGTGAGAGTTGGAAAGTCGCTGGAGGTTTCAGAGAAGAAGACGAAGGTGGTGGTGCTGATGATGATTATTGCGAGCAAACATTCCTTCTTTTTTCTTTTAGACGGGGCCGATGACCGATTTGAACCTTAATTATTTGTTTTCCAAATTTTAGTTACATTTTTAAGTTTTAAAAATTTTATGATCGAGAACGCAAATGGGGATCTTGTCGCTATTGCGTCAAAAAACAAGAAGACTATTATCCGGGGATTTATTATTTTAAAAAAGTTACTACATTTTTGTCTTTTTTTTTTTTGGTTTGAAATGTGCATTTACAATTACTGGTATGTGCTTAGCCTGATAATTTCCATGATAAATCATGACAGCATGTGTGATTCACATGGATAACATCATAAAGTCCATTACAAGTTGAAGATTCTAAAATCACAAGTTTGTGTAGGTAGACTTGTATTTTATAATTAAAATATGATCAAGATTAATTTAACTATTCACAAAAATTATTTAAGCTTAAAAAAATTATATAAAAAGATTGGTTTAATTAGAAAAAGAAAAAGAACTCTTGGGGTAGTATTAAATTAAAGAATTAAGATGCATAAAATGAAAGTACAGGTTGTAGGGTTTGAGGGTACACGTGGAAGGTTGGCTGCCCTTGAAAGAATTTACTGGCGGGATCATGGGAGGGGACCAATACAGTTCCTCCATCTTTGTCTGCCCTCAACTTTTTTTTTTTTTTTTTGGTCGTAAAACAAAACTCAATTTATATTCGAATAGCAGAGTAATTTTATTTTATATTCGAAATACTACCAGAGTAATTTACATTCGAAATAGCAGAGTAATTTATAAAAATAAACAAATAATATAAAAAGTATAGCAACTGAATATCAAAGGTCATCAAACGATGAACAAATATATAAAAAACTTATCTTATAGAATTATTTGACAAAAATAATTACATTTTTCACGTTTTTTTGCGGACGTTTGAATGATGGTAACAATAATAATAATTTTTAGTATAAAATGTGGAGGGTGTATCCAAAAAATAATTAATAGAGGAGGAGGAAGAGGAAGGCAAATAGACAAATGTGGAAATTAGTGGAATAGGCTGGTCGAGAAGCTAAGGCTAAGCATGTTGGGATAAGAGAGATTGGAAGAAAGTTCCAAGACGAGATCTGCCCAACAAATGAATCATCAATGTCGCTCTATTCTCATACACTTTGGCTTTAATTTGTTCTTTCTTATGCTGTTAGCCAGAGTTACACATGCATGAATATATGGACCATTTCTAGTATCCCGACAAATGTAGCATTTCTATATTCTTATAGAGCGACTCAACGAGCACGATTGAGACTTTTAATTTGCTTGTGGTTTTTCATAAGGCATGTCTTACTAGAATGAAATCTACCATCAGTTGAATTGAATCTAATCATTTGTTTTAGAATTTAATTTTCTAAGGTTTGATTGCCTCGGCTTCTCTTAGTCTCTTACGTACGTACCCTCTAACTTTAAGCCCATTGTAGGAGAAGCAGAAAGTCCAAAGATCCACCCAAGTAAATAAAATAAGGTGTAACCTTGATGTCTTATTTTGCTTTGGAGTTATCCTTTGATACAAACAGAAGGTTGCATCACTTAACCTGAAGAGGAGTCAAATGATTGAATTCATCTAGTTATCAAGGACGATAAGTTAGTTATGAGGACTTAGCCTCGAATCAGGTCATTTCTTTAGGTCATACAAATCATTCACCTAGCTAAAATGCTTACTCCCGATTGCAAAGGCACAAAAAGAGAGGGGGAGAACAAAATCTTTTTGTTACAATTTAAGGGTAAAAGTTTAGCAACGGTGAGAGAGTAAGAGAGTGAGAGCATTTCACAAAAGTTTAATCACTTAATCATTTGTTCTTGGTTAACAAGGGAAATGAGACACAGACAGTGTGTATGTGTGTGTATTTGAACACGAGTTTCTTGTATTATTCTCCCCGGTAAACTTTCTAATGGATTTTGGACTAGGACGTAGGTGATAGACACAGATTTTAGTGGCTTTGCTAGTATTTTTCTATAATTTTTATACGTCTCATCACTTGAGTTAATTTAGGCATTTTAAGCTATATAACGAAGCGTAATTTCGTATTGTTCTACAGTTTAAGGGTCTCAGAGACAAGGACTTGCATTTTATGTTAAACGGAGAAAAATGTATGATGTTGTTATGCAGTCTTATGACTCCTAAATTTTCAATGCACCAAGAATCATACAAATGGACTGAAAGTTATAGCCAATTGAAAGACTGATATTAGTCTGGTAGGCGACCAGAGAAGATGGTCCACATCACCGACTAACAAAGCAAACAACGCAAGATCGGCCAAAAACCTCCGACTCCTAAAGCCATCGTGAACCAGAAACTTGCCTAGGTCGACGACTGCTGCTTAATTGGTGACCATAACTTTCTTTTTATGATTATTTACTATTTAATAGACACGGCTTCTATGTCTTTGGTTAGCCATGTAGGGATTCAATAGGAATCTCATGAATGAGTCTTGGTTAAAGTTATGTATGTTGGTATGTGATTTGATGATTTGGGCATACTGCTTGCAGCTAAGACTAATTTGAAGCATCTCATTCTCTGCCGATTTGGGGGTGACTAGTTGCTAATATTGTAAGATCACCGACAAGGCATGTCACATAAATGTGTCATATCCCCATGGGATTGAGGATATGGAATTTTTAACTATGAATGATAGATAATCAAAGAGAAACAATACATATTACTTTAGATGATACTTAACTTTAGCATTCAGAGTTAAGCCAAAAAAAATCGTCAAAGAGTGTAAGAATTTCGTCTAAACAAAATGCAAGAGAGGGGGAGAGAGGACACAAAGAGATCTCAGCTTTAAAATCCACGCCTTGGACGCTCCTCAGCTACATTCACTCTGATTGCTCTACCCTCCATGTTCTGCAAATAAAGACACAAGGAGAGGTCGATTGAGGGATACATCATAAAATCATGCGAACTGCAAAAGCATAGCTATACATGAGGAAGAGGAGAGGTACCTGTCCATCAAGAGCAGTGATAGCTTCATTGAGTTCAGTCTCATTAGACATTGTGACAAACCCGAATCCACGTGAACGACCTGTCTCACGGTCATAAACCACTCGAGCTTCCACAACTTTCCCATGCTCACTAAAAACTTGTTCTAGACGACCATTGTCCACATCCCAAGGTAGATTTCCCACATAGACCCTGAATGCAGGTTCATATACCCGAGGTGCTCGTTCTGGACGTGATCCTCTTGGAGCTGCCTTGTTAACTGTCAGAAGCCGTCCATTCAGATCCTGCAAAACATGAAAAGACCAAACACAGATGCTCAGTAATGTTGTCACTTCTCACAGACAGAATCACATATTAAATCATCACCAATACAACTCAGCAACCAAAATGTCTGAGTCACAAAAAATTACATGCAGATGCAACAAATGGGCATAGGTAGCAAACAATTAAGATAACCCCAAAGACACACAAAAAAAAAACATAACAGAGAAAGTGTAGCAAATAGTGGACGAAACTAAAAATCTGTTATTTTATTTTTTTGGAGCAGAAAGACAAAAAACTAAATTGGATTGAGAACAAATAGTGCCACTTAAGAGCCAAAAACAAAGGAACAAATACTTGAGACATGCTTGAAACATATAAACTTACATAACGGTTGAACTTCTCGACAGCTTTCTCAGCTTCTTCCACTGTTCTCATTGTCACAAATCCAAACCCACGACTCTGGTCAGTTTCCCTGTTGTATATAACCTTCAACCAGAAGAATTCAAAGAATAAGCTAGGATTAACAACATTATCTCTTCAACTAAATAAATATGGACATGAGAACCACAAGCATGATGAAACCACATCTAATGTCAACAGATATGAACAACTCAACCTACACAATTCTGACCAATTCAATAATTTTCTCAAATCAGCGATGTTCCAAACACAATCAGAAGCCAAGAAATTCACTATGATGCTTATTGCAATGCAGACAAGCTCAACGTTGTCTAGACAACCATAAAGCACAAAGAAGAAATCACAACTAAATTCACCTCGGCGATTTCAACAGTTCCGGCTTGGTTAAAGAGCATAGCCAAGGCTTGGCTATCAACATCATAAGCCAAATTTCCGACAAACAGCTTAGCTTCTTCCGGTGGCTCCGGAAACGAGCCTCCTTCGCTCACATCTCCTTCCCCATCTTCTGACTCGAAGCTATCCTCGTTCTCCTCAACGGCGACGGATGCACTACCTTCCCCACCTTCTTCAGCCCAATCCGAAGTCTGAGCAACGAAGGAAACAAAGGGAGATTTTTTAAGGTGGGCTTTGGTTTTGAGAGAAAGGGAGAAATGGGAGAAAGAGAGAGGTAGATTGATGCGTCCGGTAAGGAGGGAAAAATTGGGGGAGTGAGTTCTGGAAGAAGAGATAGTGGAGATGGAAGGATGGGAGGAGAAAAGGGTTGAAGAAGAAGAATCAGCCATGGCTAAGGGCTTCAAGCTTGAGGTAACTATTGAAGAAGCCATTGCTGAATTGTGAGAGATAGAGAGTGAAGGAGAGGAAGGGAAGGGTTTTAGAACGGTGGGCGAGATAAGGATAAGGAGGACCGAGAGAAGACGCAAAGAAAAAATGGGCTGATTTGTTACCAAAATGAAATTTCATTACATGAAAAACCAAATATTCTTTTTTTTACTTCGCAGAGAAAATTGTACGAAAAACAAATAAAAGAAAAAAAATAACTCCTATGGAATTTAAATGATTAATGGAAAATATACCGTTCAATTTATCTCTTAGACAATTATAATTTTGGTCTAGCTCAAACAGAAACAAAGAAAATTCACGATTTATGGGAGGGAAAAAAAAATAATTCATAATCTCTTTTTATAGTTCTCATTTTTATCTTATATTGAATTTCTTCAAGGTAAAGTTATGTAATTTATAGTATTCAAAAAAAAAAGTTATGATAATTTATCACTTTTCATACGATATAAGGTTTCGTAGTTTGGTTTTTCGTTTAGGATTTTGGGTTTCTACTGTTAGATATTGGGCTTCTTTGTTTTCCGGTTTGAATTATGTAGTTCCATTTTGTCAATATTGGGTTTATAATTTAGTGGTTCAGTTTAGGCTTTAAAATTAACTTTTTAGCAGCTGAATAGATTTGTAAACAATGAGTTACACATCTTGTCATGGTTTCAAGTCAAAACTCAATTGTAGGTATTTCAAGATGATGTAAGTGCCAAAAATAAACTATCATATGTGTATCAAAGACAAAGAAGAATCCATGATGAAAATATTGTAGATGCAACTCAACAATATGGTACAGGGCCTCGTTTATATATTGGGACCAATTCGACTTTCATGTTGTCTTTTGAGACATGTTCCATGGTTTTTAGTACATAAACAACCATACAACTTTCAAACACTTGTACTATTGTTTCAAGTATAATGGTGGATCCATGATTAGATTCTTGCAACTAAACAATGTAACCAAACATTTTGGAAAATCATGTTACATACTTATCTTCAAGTGTTTGGACTTTGGCGCGAGATTTTAAATGCTCTTTCACATTTATCCTTCAACATTTTATTTTTCAATGCTTATAATACTGCCTTGGTAACAAAAGTTGGCACAAGTGTTTCAGAAGTTGTACTTGAAACATGATTGCATACTTCTCAAATACGTATACCATTTAAGATAATATTCAAACACTTGTGTTTGAGAAGTTGGCACAAACAATTCTCAAACACTTGTACCAAAGTTGAATACAACTTCTCAAACACTTGTACAGTTTAGGACAAGTATATATTAAGTTGTTACATGTTTAATTAAAAAAGTTTTAGCAGCTCCGGAGCTTCAGTGGCCCCAAATAATAAAAAACCCAGGGAGAAGGTAGAAGATGAACACAAAATAATGCTGGAAATGGAAGAACGTACGTGTTAGACATTAAGCTATTTTTTTATTTTTGTTTGTATACAATCTCACTTTTCTGCTTCATGAACATTCATGTGTGCAACTGTCATCAACTGTTCTAACCACAAATGTTCAATAAGAGCTACTATTTATTGACGGCTATATCCGCCATTAACATTCTTCTAACAAAATAGTTGTTACTTTTTTTAATTTTTTTTTAATTTTAATTTTATTAATAATTGTAAAAGGCCGTCCCAAACGTGGGCTTTAGGCCTGGGAACATACAGCAGGCCCACAAGTACAAAAAGGAAAAGAGAAAACGGTTCGCCCTAACTGGAGTCTGAGATCAGATCCCGGCGGCTACCGGAAGCAGAAGCTACGGCCAACACATTCGGCGACTACAAGGCGGACTGCTTTGCTGCACAGTAACTGGGTTCGAACCGTTCATCGAGAATAGGCGGATCCCGAATCCGAACCAACCCCAGAAACTAGCTAACCCGCAGCACGCCTCGCGAGAAGACCCATCCTCCGACTACCCAGCTCCCCATTGACGAGTCCCCTACCAAGCAACTCGCCAAACTCAAACCTAACACCCGATCTTCAGAATCTGACGACCATCAACCTTTTCCGAGACAAGCAACCTTCGATCCGGTTCAGAAGAAAACAGAACGCGGCAGCTGGAGAGGAGAGATGGCTCGGATAACCCCTCTGAAGTTAATACCCGCGAAAGCTGGCACCGATCTGAAGATCCGCCGTTAGACTCCGAACTAACAACAAAAAACCCACCAATCTTCCAAGCAACTCACACCGCAACCGCAGCGACCACAAGACGGATGAGCCGCGAGAAAACCTTTTATGTGAACCTCCAGCGTCCTCAAGTCCGGAGAAAACAACCTCAGAGTTTCTCTGCCGTCGGGAAACCGCCGCAGCTGCATCGCTTGGCGGTATGACCACACCTCACTATTGCCAGAAAAGGAAGCTTGCTCACCCTTGCTTCGCCGCTGAATATCCAGGACTTGCAATGAAGATCAAGAGAAAAAAAAATAAAAAAAAAAATAAAAAAAAAAAGAGAAAACTAGATCTAGAAAAAAGTTTATTTATTTATTTTAAGTTGATCAAGGAACGATTGTCCTTTTAAGTTGAGGATGCAAGAGCTTTCCGATTTATTTATGCAATGTTTCATTTTCCTCAAACTACATGTTTCATTTGTATGCAATGTTTTATTTTCCTTGATATCAGCTGATTCCATCTCCTTCTTCATAATTGATCAAGACGTACTCTGAGCTCTAATATCAATTTTTTGAGGTTCAACTAAAAATCTAATTGATAACCTCGTTATAATCTCTTTAAGGAAAATCCTCCATTTGTAAACTCAGCATCAGATAAATAATATTTATTGTGATATTAATTTATCTATAAATTAATATTTATTAATTTATAAAAATATCTTTCAATCCATAATATTTTTTAAAAAAATTTAAATGTAAACGAGAAATTTTCATTAAAATTCATATTCTTCAAAAAAAATTATTTGAATTTCTTTATGTTTTATTATTTACATATTTCACATTATGTGAATATTCTTAATTTTTTTGTTCACAAGATTTACTTTGCTTTATAATATTTTTCTATTAATTTTGACTAAACACTATTCTTTGTTACACCTTTTTTATACAAACCCTAACAATGCATTATCATCTAAAAAGTGTTACAAAATCAATTATGACAGATCAAATACGAAAAGAGGTACGTGAGTACAAAAGAGATAATACTAAGTGCACTCAAAAAGATTATTAATGTGATCAATAATCTTGGTTATCGGAATAAAATTGATGTTAATAGCCTACTCGACAATCCGGGTGAAAATGATTCATGCTTAGAATTTCAGAGTTTAGAAGAAATTGTGACTTCTGTCCTTAATGCTGATGAAGAAGTTGAAAACGATTATATGACATCTTTGGAAACAGTTACACGTAAAGAAGCAATTATCGCGTTTAGAACTCTTCACAATTTTTGGATACAGATCGAGAAAATAACATCAGAAGTGTTTGATGCAATAAGGAAAATTAGAGATGAGCTCCAACAAGATTCAAGAAAAGACAAACAACACTGGAATCACATTTTACTAAAATGTCTTAGTTATATATACCTATAGTTATATATGTTTAAGATAAATTATTAATTTATGATATTATTGAAACTATATTATTATATAGAGGTTTCTAAAAAATTATTATCTTATCGAATTTTGATATTTTTTTCATTGGTCCGAGTTGGAACCGGAAAATTTTATTAATTATAGTGTTTATTAATTTATCGAGTATTAATTTAAAGAGGTTCTATTGTACAAGTTTGACAACTTCATCTTATTCGAGTCCCTCTAAGATACTAAATTAATTTGTAAGCAAATCGAAATTACATAACAGATCATAAGTGAAAGACTCGAGTATCATAGATTGTTACAACTGAATTAACGTCCACGTGACGCACGAGCTCAACTCACAACATAATCATTAAAATTTTAAAACCTTCTGGTTTGAGAGAAGTTTCTTAACTCTTAAAAAAATAAAAACCATGTAAAATTCTCTAACTCGTTTGATGGTTTTATATATATATATATATATATATATATATATATATATATTCGCATAACTTGTTATTCACTGACTCGCCGATTCGAATCAGCCACACACCAACTACATCACATCATTCGTTGTGACCGTAAGATATTGCACAGGGGACATCCTTCTCTGTGACCGTAAGATATTGCACATGGCCAAAAAAAGTTCTATTATAGTATTTTGTCCATTAATTTTTTGTTAATTTCAAAATTTAAAATTTAAATATATCCCACAATTAGTGGACAGTACAGTAGTCAACACGAACATGAGACCAAGCCATCAAAAGTAAGGCTGCTGTTGTATGACTGCTCCAAATTTCTTTCTTTTGAATTTTCTTATTTCTTTTTTTATATTCCAATGTATCAATCTCTGCTTTTCTGTTGCGCTCGCATGGTCACATGACTCATGAGTCTCATGACTGATTTTTTTCCTAATTTTTAAGGGTAATAAAAGTTTCTAATTTAACCAGAATCGATGCATCGGCCAGAGGGAAAAAAAAGTCGCCGGGGTTTTGGTCAAACATTGACTGGCTTGCACAGCTTTGACCACAAAGTTACCCATTTTACATAACATTCAAAACTTCTTAATAAAAATTAATTTTATTTGGAAAAACCAAAGCCCTACTTGATCTGCTAAATAGTGACATTGTAAGGTTTAACTAACCTCTCCATTCTCCACCATGAGTCTACGAAAATTTATACTTTCATTTTATTTAGTAACTAACCTATTGGTCTTATTAAGGCTGTTTGTTTTCATCGCTATAGACATATCCATTAGAAAAATAAAAGAGAAGACATAAATAACATTTATATTAATTAATATCAAGATCAACACATCTGCACTTGTTCCCACACTTTAACCTAATTAAAGAATCCTTAAAACAGAGAATCCTCAAGAAGGGTCCTAAGAGCAGACAAGCCAGAGGTTGGATTCTCCTTAATTTCACCCGAATAAAAAAGAAAAAAAAAAGAAGAGTAAATCAAGGGGTAAAGAGACTATATTACTCATCTATCCCCCTTAATTAATGGCTTTAATTGCCTTTTCTATATAAAAAAAACTTAAGTGACAACCATAATCAGCAACGGGAACCCTTACGGCAGTTCAGTGCACCAGAAGCCACTGTCAATGGTCCAACGAGAGAAGAAGGTCTAGCTCCAAGGCTTGAAGCCTTAGCATAGCTAGACGAAGCAGCACCACCTGATGGAGTAAAAAACGCACCGTTTAGCAACAAATCTCCAGAGGATCTCCAATTCCAACTCTTCCACTCGCTCTCAGGCGCGTCCTCATGCTTAGTCACTTCTTTACTAAATCTGATATTTGGAGCCAAAAATCTATTCCCTTGACTATTGATTGTAGGATTAGCACTTCCACCAATCGCATACATCTCCCAATGTGTATAGTCATTGTTCACCACATGGAAGTATCCATGTCTACACCTACACAATACAAATACAAATACAATGGTCCCAAAATTAATCTATATCCATTTGTCACAATCACATTTAATTTACTATAACCACATGTCTTTCTTTACCTTGGCATTCTTTGGACAAGACCTTCACCAAAATGATTAAAAGCAATGGTGATTTGCATATTCTTGTCACGAGTGTAAGTATCACTATGACCAAGCAACATGACCTTATCATGATGTGCCATATGATTGTTGGAAAGAGTAATAGCCGTAGACCCCATTATAGCATCAATAAGCCCGTCTTCACAATTGGATAGTGAACAATGGTCAACCCAAACATGACTTCCTCCAAAGATAGAGACTCCATCACCGTCCGATATCGTTCTCCACCCGTAATGCCGTGGGGAGCTTCGTACCATAGCGTTCCCACCTGGCTTACAATCATGGATATGAATCCCGTGGATAATAATGTTGGTAACGTACTGGATCGTAATACAAGGTCCACCAGCGATGTGTACGGAGGCGCCACGACCATCAATGGTCTTGAAAGAGTTCATGATGAGTTCTTCTTTGAGTTGAATCGTCATGTCTCGTTGGAAGATGATCCAGAGTGGCTCGTCTTGGACTACGGCGTGTCTTAAGGTTCCTGGTTTGGGAGTAACTGGGTTGTCGTTTCCTGAGTCTGTGACCACGTAGATCCGACCGTCTCGGCCGCCGATAGCGTTTTTGCCGAAGCCTATGCCGCAGTCAGCGAGACGTTGACGGTTTTGCTCCCAGTGTGGGTCACATCTCCAACAGTCGTCGATTGGGTTGCCTGTAGCACAAGAGAGGTAACCTAACTTCCTTCTACTTGCAACGGACGCATTAATGCTCCTGCACAAAAAACACATTACACACTTTTATTAAATTTAAGTATCAAAGAGAACAAAAACAGAAACAGCTCAAGTGTTAAAAAAAAAACAGAGATATTTCAAACTGGTCCCGTTTGCAATTACTTTTTTCTTCTTTGAACAAGACGAGTAATTTTGTAACGCTATGCCAAATTGGGGTTTTCTCTTTGATAAAAAAAAGTGAAATTTTTAAGTAAGTATTTCTCCTGCGAACAAGATGAGAACTTTGTAACACTATGCTTAGAGTGGGGGTTTTTAAAGGAAAAGGAAAACTAAAAAGAGGATTGGTTTTGAGGTGAATGTGAAGGGAAAAGTTATGAAAAAAAAAGACAAAAGATTCTTACTTGTGAACTTCTTCGACAATAGTTTCTGGGTCTGGAACTGGTGAAGCCAAGAACAATGGAGCATAGAGAAGAAAAGAGACAATGGAGAAAAGGAGCTTCTTGGTCTGCATTTTTTCCTTCTCTTTTTCACTCTCTCTTTCTTTTTCTCTCAGATTCAAGCGAGAGAAGAAGGAAGCGAAGACAGAGGAAAGAAGAAGTTTTGAGTGGGAATAGAGGAGAAGAGGAAAACTTTGGGGGGGTTTATATAAAGAGATAAAGGAGCTTACTCCACTCTATTTGTTATTGGAATTTTAAGGTTAAGGTCCCACTCTTTTTATATCTTCTTTACTTAAAAAAAAAACTTATATAATAAAGCCTACGTTAGCCAATAAAATGCTTACATCCATTCATTTAAAACCTCCTTACCTTATAGTTGACGAAAAAAGACAGAATACAAAAAATCCTCCAATCTAATTAGTTAGGTTGAAATGTTATACTTTTCAAATAACTTCCACCTGACCTGTTTAACCGAATCAATACAATGTAGAGATCCAGGAAGTTGGTTTTAAGGTAGGATCCAAACCAACTAACCATTCTAGTTGATAACACATGTGTTTCCATGTATTTTTAGTTATACCTTTTTTTTTTTTTTTTTGCTTTTAATTATCAGAGATTGTTTATTGCTAAATTTAGCTTGACTGCCTTGTTTCTTGAACCCAATAGTATATTTTAAGCATTAATACTTTTTCTTAGCCAATAAAAGTTATAAGAGCTTATGAACTTAGCTAACCTAATATAATCCTATTGCTCAGTATTTTCAGTAATCACTTATCTAACAAATGTGAGTTCATGTATTGTTCCCTATATATACCTGAGCTTCTTTAGTATTTACAAGTTATTCTCTTCTAGCTAGCTCTCATTACTTCTTAATTGTTAGTGTAACTGATTTCCATTGTCTTGTTTATGTTTTGCTATTGGTGTTCCTCACGAGTCTGAGAGTCATATTTTGATCCACTAATTAGTAAGGGTTTAGTGTAGTTGTTGTCTCTTGTCTCTTAAATTACTTGTTTGGAAAGGGAATCAGCATAAAGCGATTATAGTTATTAGCATAGAGACTGGTCCTGAAACTGTAGTATTTATTTATGTTTAATTTTTTATTTATTTATTTTGTATATGATATAGACTGTTCAACTGTATTTGCTTTATTAATTTCTCTTATCAATAATCTATCTCTGTAGTTTGACACAATAAATAATACGTTCCGAGCCGCACCACCAGGCAATTACGTGAATATATAATAAGATTTTGAAAATATAATTAAAGTTTCCCCCAAACAGTTCGGATCCTATTGCATACACACAACGAATGATGCGACCATGCATGTACTTGACAGAGTGCAGATGCACAACTCTTTTTCTTTTCTATAATTAATATCTATTTATGCAATTTAAATAGTCTTTACATCTCAAGTTGTGCAACTATGTTCGTATAGATCATATGGTTAATTACACAGTTGCGTATATATAGTTGCAAACAAATTAAATGAACAATTGGAAAGTTCCGTATCGTATCAGGTACCTGAACAACAACTTTAATATTCAGAGAACTAAGATTTCCAACCATATACTATAGGCTATAGCAACATGTCAGATAAGATCATATAAAGGGAAAGGCAAGACAAATAATATGCATGAACATGTCAAGTAATCGAGTATCGAGAAACACAAATGGAAAATAAATAATGATAGGGACAAGACGTAACAATTCCGTTGAAGATAATAATACTCTTTGCTTGATCTCAGTAGATTTCGATTAACCTAATTTTTAGATAGGGATCGATTGATATTGAGTTGGAGGAATTTTTGAAATATAGAGACAATAGTGAAAAGAAAAAATGATAATCATACAAATAGAAATGAATAAATTTAAATATTAAAAACAAATGATCAATGTTGAAGAGAATTAGGAGAAACATGTAAATTTATAGGGTTGTGTGACATTTAAAATATAGTACAGAATTAAGATAGTTAACAAAGATAATTTATAAAATTACTACTAGATTCGAACTCGCCGTGTACCACGAGTCAATTATTTTAATATAAATGTATTAGTTTTTGTTTTTTACTAATTATTTGTATTTTATTATGGTAAGTTAATTTACTATTTGTGTATGTTTTTATGGTTTATAAAATTTATTTTATTGTTTAATATACATATATAGTATTTTATTTTTTAAGGTTTATAATATGCTTAAAACGTATACCAAATCAATTATGTTATTTATTCTCATTGAAATAATTTAGAGCAAGTTAGATATTAAATTAATCTAAAAAAGTTCTAATCAAATAAAAACTAAAACATGTATCGACATTATCTATTAATACCATAAAATCAAAACATATATGAAGATTAACAGCCTTTGGCGATCTCTTATAACTCATTGCATACAATTACATCATTTTTTACTTGTACCAAATTTCATTATATTGATATATATATATATATATATAGTATTTTTAGTATATATTATATGGTTAGTTATCCAATATTTATCTTAAACATGTCCATTTGGGGACGGAACCATGTCATGTCCAATACTTGTCAGAAACTTTCCATCCTATAATCAATCCCTGATATATAATTATCCATTTTAGATTAATAATTTTAATATATTTGTATTAAAAATAATTATTATAAATAGGTTATTTCTAGTATTATATTATATATATATATATATTAGTCAATATTATAAAATTACATATCTATCTATTTTGGGACAAAAAATCCATCATATCTCATAGCAGTCGAAAGCTTTACGTCCTGTAACTGATGTATAAAATATAATTACATATTTTGGATTGATTACTTTTAGTCTAACGGGTAAGCAATTGGGTAAAAGTTTATAATTTGTATAGTGATTTTACAAATCCGTTGATCATTATGATATTTTAGATTATTTTTAATTTCATTTATATCCTTTGTAAAAAAAAATTAGTATATCGTTAGTTGTATTTTATAACAACTAACACATGTAAATGATCTTTTAAAATGTATTTCTCAAATAATAATATAGAGATTTCTTGTTTTTAAAATCTATGTTGAATTTTTAACTTTTCTATATTTTTAATAAATAAAACTTATATCAAAATTTTAATTTTTATCTAAAAAACGTATTAATATATATTTAATATATTAGTTATTTAAATCAAAGATCTTGATGGATATAATATATTTAAAAGATTTAACTGCATTGAAAAGAAATAATTATTGTAAATGTAATGAATATGAAAAATATAAAAGGAAATACAAAATATTTTTGGTTCCTTAAACATCTTTGTACTATTTTTAACAAACCTTTTGTTTAAAGAAATATAATTTGGGTCATTTTCAAAGTTTTCTTTTAAATGGTCATATTCTCTATAAATTTAAAATTTTTAATTCTATTTTTAAAATTTTTGTAGAGATTAAAAGTTTGAATCAATGTGGTTTTATTTTTTAAAAAATAATTTTTAATTTAGAAAGGAGAAAATCCAAAAATTAAA
Organism: Cardamine occulta; assembly: GCA_028015245.1. Lineage (NCBI taxonomy): Eukaryota > Viridiplantae > Streptophyta > Magnoliopsida > Brassicales > Brassicaceae > Cardamine > Cardamine occulta. Next base: position 13,876,666 of record CM051387.1, read on the forward strand.
GAAAATTTAAAAGAGCAAAAGTGTCATTTTGGAAGTGGACACGTGACAGCGTCTCAGAGCTCTACACAAAAGAAAATCTTACTTTATTATATAAGATTTGTATTTGTAATCATTTTGTTCTTTTTAATAATATGTCTCTAAATCATTATAGAACACACAATTTTTTCTTTATCGATTGAGTAATATATGTCTGTTTTAAAAAATTTGAATCACAATATAGACAGAAAAAATGTAAACTTTTTATTAATTATATGTATTTTATAATCATTCAAAATCATATGAAAATCTGATCAAACAAAGGTGATAGAAGAGTCATAATTCATACTATTAAATTGTAATATTATATAAAGAAATAATTGTGTTTGGTTGTAAGAATTTATAATATTAGATAAGAAAATAAATAGTGTTTGGATGTATATCTAAAATTATTTCATTTAAGGATTTTTGAAATCTGTTTAGCAATAAATCAACGAGTACCTCTTTTTTAATAGTATAGAGATTCAAACTATAAAAAGACTCATAGTGTAGAGGTTTTGTTTTTGTTTTTGTTTTTTTTTGCTAACAACATACATTATGTAAGTGTTGATATATGCACATCGACACAATAACATTAACAAAAATATATAACAAATTAATGAGAGCATTGGAAAGTAAGTAATTGGTTTTTAAATTTTGGTTTTGTTTATCTCAATCCATGCTCATTGGTTATAGGAATATATTATTTTGATTGCACCATTGAATATAAAACTTCATCTTAAAGTGTAGAAGAAATTAATTTCAGTTATTTTCTTCATGATTGGTGTCGGTGAAACTATTTTGAAAAAACAGTTTATTTTTTTCCCACCATATTCCTTTTAACTTGTTATTGCACGAATCACGGCAGGGATTTGGATATAAAACATATACTCGTAAAGTCGTTAGGGAATAGGTATCGGTAATGATAGGTGGATGTGGAAAGCATGGGAGAGAAAGTGAGTGTGGGGCATCTAATGCCTCGTGATTTGCTGGTTTTAAGGGATTCCTAATTGTTAGGTTGTCTTGACAGTCGAGCATTGCTTATTCTTTTGACACCATCATCAAATGATACGGTTGATTTTAACAAATGAAAAATGGTTAGTCAAAATTAAAAAAAAAAAAAATTAATAACAATAGTTGACATTCGAATAATAAATTAGATTTTATTTTGTTGAAAAAACCCCGGAAATGTCGTAGACTTATATTACTCGTGAACTACTGATGCGACCTTAGCATTTTTAAAGTTTCTTGTGGTTGTTAAGTCATCGAAGAATCCTACTAGATCATTGGATGGAAAGAAAATAAAACAAAATACAGAGAGTAAGTGAAAAGTGAAAAACCTATATTAATCAAATGCTTAGAAAAGTTTTGGATGCCTACAAAGTAAGAATTCCACAATTGGTGTACAAATTCAATTCCAAAACGAACAGTGGAGATTGAATCTATTTAATGGTGCAGATGGTATTATTTTCAAATGTGTCTACAATCTTTACGACTTACCAAGAAAAGGTCCAAAAACATTTCGAACACACAAAGAAAAAAAGCTTATAAATAACTAATAAGTTTTGGTGAATAAACCTCCCTCGTGACCTCTATTGAAATAAAAATAAAAATGGATCATCATATTATCCCCAAATAATTCGATGATGACCTTGTCGTTGCGTATGCATGTTCTCAGTTCTTCTCGGAATTGCAACAACCAACAAGTTATCTTTTGGTTTTCATGTACGTTGCCTTCACTCAAGTAGTCTTCTATTCATGTAAATCCAATTAATGAGTACTATTTTTTTTCTGAATTTAGATTATCTTAATACATGTTAAGTTGATATTAACAACCATTTTTGTGAAACTTCCAAGTCTTTTTTGTTTTGTTTAATTTGTCATATTCTTTCCCGTTTCACGCAAGATAGTGCGATTGGCTAAAAGTAGAAGTGCAAGTTGACGTTTTTCTTAACCAAAATAGTTGTGTGTTTGTCAATATCTTTCTATTTATCAATAAGAAACTTGAAAGCAAACAATCAAATTTCGACAAAGGCACTGTTCAAGGAAGATAATTACTTACTTTGATCTTGGCGGTCACAGTACTCCATTAACGAACAAATTCTTCCTCTTCCCAAAATTTTTCAAAGGTTAATCTTTGACGATCTATAAATTGTTACACATAAGTTAAAAAGAAATGTGCAATATTTAGTATTATTCTTTTTTTGACATGTGAGATTCTCAATATTTACACCACTGTATTCTAACACACAAAATAATCAAGTAAAAAAAGTTAAAGTTTGATAGAATAATGGGGAATCAATTAAGGGGAGAGGCCCGCTAAACAAATCTTCACCTTCACTGCACTCCACCAGCAAGATTTGATCCGAAAGATAAAATTTGACAACGACAATGAAGATTTTGAGTAATCACAGCACATGCTTCCCAAAAACGTATTATTGTTTTTTTTTTTACAGGCGACGTATCCTTTTTTTTTCTTTTCTTTTGTTTATTATTTTATTGTCCGTAAAGTTCGCCGAGAATTTGAGCATAAGTAATCTATGGCATCCACCCATCATATAATACGCGTCGCATCCATGCTATCCTCTCTACTCGTTTATTTATTTATACTGTCGTTGTGGACCCCCAAATGACTGGTATTTAACGGAATCCTTTGATTAAACCCAAACGTTGGTGACATATATAGATGATAGAAGTTACTATTGAGAAGCCAAAACAAATACTCTTTCTTTGCTTCTCGATTTAGAAGAGGTTTAGAGTTCATTTGTTTTTGTCATTTGTAATAGAACTATGCAATATAATTAAATTCCATCTGATACGAGAAGTCGATAAAGGGATATAACTATGGCTCCATACGTCCATTGCTGATTCTCCAACATGCAAAAATACTTCTTAGCTAAAAAGGATTCCCACCTACACGTTCGATGAACATAATCACAAACGAGGTCGAATGAGTCCGAGATATTTCTACCATCTTGACTTATATCTTAGAACATCGTATTCATTTTCCCACGGCTTTTGGTTTAATAAATGTAAATTATATACTCTTACGGGCTAACACTCGAATTTTTGCCACCATGCGAATACTTCTCTTCCTAATAGGAGGATAACAAACAAGGTCCGTTTGCTTCCTTTGAGGCTTGATCGTTTACAAATCCACAAGATTTGGTTTAACACAAATATTAAGCCATGTGTAATATCTATAGAGGGTCCTAATTGGGCCTTAATATACTAACACACATTTTGCTAAGTATTAAGAATTTATGTCTATTCGCATCTTGGCACATACCACGAACTGGAAATTAAATAAATGACCAAAAATATGCCTTACAGGCTGAAGAGATACCATCCATAAGGTTTGATTTAAGAATTCTTGTAGTGCTCGCAGAAGGTTTCATGCTGAGACTAAAACATATTAAATTTTCTTAATGATTTTTTCTCTTGCTATATGTTGTTACATTTCGACCCATCTTTTAGAGGACTCAAGTTTATTTCTTTCACTTGTTTTGGACTCACGTTCATCATATTAGTTCGTTTATACAAAAACGGAAACAACAAAATAGTGCACAAGTAAAAAATATTTATGGCATTCCAAGTGTACACGAGGCAATATTAATTTATCTTTAAAACAATATCCACATGAACTGAAATCTTGTTCGCTTCATGAATTCCAACGATAAGTATTATATTAAATGCATATGATCGATGATAATACTAATTAACACCGTTAACATGTAAAATCTTGAAATTTAAAACATTTCAACGATCCTATTAAAATAAAAAATATAGTTATATTCAGTTAGTTTCTACTAATTAATGCATTTCTTCTCGTACTATGCTATGTTTTGAGCTACTTAACTTGTGTTTCATTTAAGTTTATCGTAATCCAAGGACATATATGATTATTCTGCAATATAACCATGCACATAAAATAAACAATTTGAAGAGGATAATAGACATGTGTCGTGCAGATGATGAAACTGATATTCGTATTGAATTCCAAATAACAAATAATTGGATAGGATAGTTGAATCAGAATTAAATGGGGTATAACACGTGAGAAGAGGTCAAGAACGTGGCAGAGAAGCGGACCACACGAAGTAACAAGTATGTTGGTTTTGGCACCAAAAGCCAGAGAAGACTTAAACTGAAACCGCCGAACGAATCTTAAATGAAGCGAAGCTCCCCAAAATTTTAACTCTTTTTTTTTTGGGTTTTCTTTCTCTTTTGTTTACTGGCTGGGCTCTCTGCCCCAAGTCTCTGCTAATATCTCTGGCTTCTCAATTCTATCATGTCTCATGTCTCCCTCTCTCTTCTCACATTCAACTACCCCTTTTCTATTTTTACCTCTCACCATTACTCTTATTTACCACTGTGCCACTAACTTCTTCTTCTTCTTCTTCTGCCTCATTCAATGGATTTTTAGGGTTTTGGACTCTCCGCATTGTACTCCACTCTGCTCTAAACGCCTTGGTATTCCCGATTCTTGACGTTTGGTGTTTTCGGTTTGTCGTTTCCTTATTTTAAAGCTATTATTAAATCGTTTCCAAGTTTTGTTTTTTATTTTTTTATCATAGCTTATCTGGGTCTCTGTTTTTTTGAGCTCTAATATTTTTAATGTTGTCTCCATCTGTTTTCGTGTTACTACATTTTCATCATTTAGCTAGCTTCTTCTTGCTTTTTTTACTTACTAAACTGGTCGTTTGCTTTTTGATTTATGCTCCTCGGTGTTAGAGTTTGTTTTGCTTTGTATTGGCTTCAATTTTAGCTGAATATCACTAATTTAACAATCATTATCAGGCAAGAGATGATGAATGCCGAATCTTGAAGTTTCAGGAGAGAGTGAGCTTTAGGTATTGTTTGATCTATCTTGAAACAATGGGAGAGACTAGGAGGCATTCTGTAGATGTTCCCATCACAAGAACGCTTGTGGCTCTTAGAAGGGTTCGGTCACTGAGAGATCCACGTACTAATTCAATGAGCAAGTTTGCTTCTTTGCTCGACAATGTCAAATGGGAAACTGGTTCCAACAATGGGATCTCACTGCAGTTTGTGGAGCATGGTGATGATGATGATGCTTGTAAGCCTGCTTCTAGAGCTGATGGTCATGTGGGTTTGATTCCTTTTGGATCATACTCGATTATGGAGGAGCTAGAGAATGGTTGTGATCTCCACAAGTTGGGCAGCAGGGTGCTAAATGTTGAAGGAGACGCATGCTCGAGGAGTAGGTCGCCGCCTAGCGAAAGATATTGTGGTGATTTATCCGTTAAAAGTAGGGATTTGGCATGTAATGTGCCTTCAATTAGTCATGTTGAGGATGCAGTTTCAGGGGGAAGATATAGAAACCGTTATTCCACTAAGTTAGCTAGCTCGGTTGGTGAATATGGAAGCCGTGTAGGTAGTCCAATGACCTCAACAAACCATAGTTATTATGGAGATGAAGATGTTGATTTTGATAACCAATCTAACCGTGGTTGCGGGATAACGAATTGCTGGTCAAGAACACCGAGGTATAGAGGATCAAACCAGTCCTCAGATGTAGAAGAGTATCCTTTACTGTCTGGAAACGGTGGGAGTGATTCAGGGACACCGAGTCACGAAGTGTTGTCAAGGAGTCTAAGTCAGAAATTCAGGCCGAAGTGTTTCGATGAGTTAGTTGGACAAGAAGTTGTGGTGAAATGTCTCTTGAGCACCATATTGAGAGGAAGGATTACTTCTGTTTACCTTTTTCACGGTCCTCGCGGGACTGGTAAAACGTCAACATCTAAGATATTTGCTGCTGCTTTAAACTGCCTTTCAAAGGCTGCACATAGTAGACCATGTGGCTCGTGTAGTGAATGCAATTCATACTTCTCTGGAAGCAGCAGGGATGTGAAGGAAATGGATCCTGTTAAACTAAACCGGCCTAGCTACCTCAGATCTCTCATCAATAGCGCTTCTCTTCCTCCGGTTTCATCAAGATTTAAGGTTTTTATAATCGATGAGTGTCAGTTGTTATGTCAAGAAACTTGGGGTACTCTCTTGAACAGTTTGGACAATATCTCTCAGCATACCGTTTTCATACTGGTTACTTCAGAGCTAGAGAAGCTACCGCGTAACGTGCTCTCACGGTCTCAGAAATATCATTTCTCTAAAGTATGCGATGCGGATATATCAAATAAGCTGGCAAAGATTTGTATTGAAGAAGGTATTGATTTTGATCAGGGGGCTGTTGATTTCATTGCTTCTAAATCTGATGGTTCACTTCGAGATGCTGAGATTATGCTTGATCAGTTAAGTTTACTCGGTAAAAGGATTACAACATCTTTGGCCTACAAGCTTGTGAGTACACATCTTTCTTCTTTATCTTTAATCACTTAATTGTCTTGGGAATATTTGACAGCTGAGAAAAGATAATCAAAGTTTTTTTCATTTTGCAGATTGGGGTTGTTTCTGATGATGAATTGCTTGATCTGCTTGATCTTGCCCTGTCTTCTGATACTTCAAACACGGTTATAAGGGCGAGGGAGCTAATGAGATCCAAAATAGATCCAATGCAGCTTATTTCCCAGCTAGCTAATGTCATTATGGACATCATTGCTGGAAAATCTCAAGAAAGTAGTTCAGAAACCAGACTTCGTTTTCTTACAAGGCATTCATGTAAGCACCCTAATGATTACTTTTAAGATCAGCTTTATATTGAACCTGTCCTAACTCTTTATCATATGTTTTTATGTATTATAGCTGAAGAAGAAATTAACAAATTGAGTAATGCATTGAAGATACTATCTGATGCTGAGAAACACTTGAGAGCATCTAAAAACCAGACAACCTGGCTCACTGTGGCACTTCTGCAACTTAGCAACACCGACTCATCTTCTTTAGCAACAAATGAAAATGGAAGAAACCAAAGAAGCAAAGGTCTTTACTATATGTAATGCCTCTTCTTTTTTCATGATATCTTGGTTGCTAACTATATAACTGACTTTGGTCCTGTATCTAGACGTTGACCTCTCCAGCACATCATCGGATTGCCCTGTTGATGTCGTTAAATCTGAAACCGAAGAATGTCAAGAGAAAAACTGTAAAGAAACAGTTGAAACTGTGTGGAAAATGGTTACAGATTTGTGTTGTTCTGATTCACTAAAGAGCTTTTTGTGGAAACGAGGAAGGTTGACTTCACTTACTGTCGACAAAGGTATCTTATCTTTTCCAAAGATACTCTAAAGTTTAGTTTGGTTTGTGTCTCAAAAGCGGCTTTCCGATTATTTTCTTCAGGTGTGGCAATAGCTGAATTGGAATTCTACACACCTCAACATGTAACAAGAGCCGAGAAATCATGGAAAATGATTGCAGACTCGTTTCAATCTGTGTTAGGATGCAACGTTGAGATCCGAGTGAATCTTGTTATCTCTGCGTGTTCTCCACCAAAGAATGCTAAAGCTGCAGCAAGTCTTTTCTTTGGACTTTTCAGTTGTTCCAGTAGAATGCTACACAAGTCGTATCTGAATACTAGAAGCAACTCTGAATTTGCATCTGAACAGCATGCAGTTACGAATTCTTTGAGAAGTTGCCAAGGAAATCTCTTGAGGGCTCGAAGTGTTCGTTCTTCAGCCAATGCATCGTCGCGAATGAGCTGTTCCAGTGATCAAGGTGATGCAAATTCTACTATGTGTACTCCACACATGCCTCCTGGTGACAAAAGGTAAAAGATGATACATTTCAAAAGCAAGTTGGTTTTAAAATTTGGGTAGCTACTCATGTATTGTCTGCCTCTGACTTTGTGCAGGTCAGAAGATGACACTGATTTGTTGTGTTGGAGGACTCCTCTAGGAAAGGTAAACATACCTACTAGGCCTAAGATTTTGGTTTAAGAAATTTTGGTTCCTTTTGGTTTGTTTTTGTTTCCCATCCGTATATTATCTAACCTAAAGTCATGAGGGCTTGGGTTTTGGAAAAGATCTGTCTAAACCCTTTGGTGTTACTGATTTGTGATGAATGATCGATGATGTCTTGTAGGGTCGGGGAGAGACAGAGAACAACAAGAGCTCACGGCTTATTGGTCGAGTCCTTCCTTGCACTGCAGCTAGTTAAGTGAGCTCGATGACATTCTTATTTTGTGGAACCAATAGGTTTAGCAAATCCATTGAGACCTGCTTTGGACAGTGGGGCTCAAAATGTACAGTTGCAAAATGTGTTTCAAGACCATATTATAGATTAGCATATACTAATCAATCACTAAACGGATCTAAACTTTATTTTCTTTGAACCTTTTATTGGCTGAGCTCCTTTTCTCTTCTTAAATATCTCATTCATGAAATGAATCAGCAGAAAGTAATTTGTCAACGTCTCTAACTAGTAACTAGTATGGTACCAAAATTTATTTGTAGTTTTCCAACAAACATGAATATGTTGAATTAAAGATACTTGTTCAGGGTGGTTGTTGCAAAGGAGACATATTGGATCGGTAGGTAGTCCCCAGCTCAAGATCCGGTCCTTTGTAGGACTCCTATTAAGCACCAAAAGCCAAGTGTTGAAACTGTGCTTTGGTATCCCTGCTTTGTTCCAGACTACTTGATGCCAAGGGACAACTGCAGAGTGATTCTTCAAAAGGTCATAGACAGAACCTGTGGAGTATTTTAACCAAACCTTACCTTCTACTTCCCATTCATAATAATCGCTTGTTTCTGATAGGATAACGGTCAAGAGGAAGAGTTGTAGCTGTAGTTGGTTGTCTACTAGTGTCCTAGGCACCTTAATAGCTTATTCAACCAGTCTGGGAGAGCCCACTGGCCTCGACGACACAATGAGGCTAGAGAAGCATTAAGGGTTGACGTTTAGAAAGATCCAGAAGTTACTTAGAGAGTCTCGGAGGAATTCTCTTTTAAACCAAGCGAGCCAAATGAACCAGATGCAGAGAACAGGAGCCAGATCAGTTTCAGAGCTGAAGCTTGATTCCAGGATTTAGGGAGAACAAATGAAGCACACCAGAAATTTGTAAGACCTGCAATTACAGTATTAAGGAGTAGAAGCCTTCTCTTAAATCTGACCTTTTATGTAATTCATCCCGATAAAAAAAAAATATTTTAAAAGGAAAATTGTATACATATAAAGTGTCTGATATATTTTCGTTTTTTTAATATAAATACAGTACCTAAAATCCATATTATAAATGATTTTATTTATTTGATTTGTTACTTTTGTGTTAATTAAATTTAAATTTTAAAAATAGCTAGTCATTATATATCACAATGATAATTGTACTTGAAAATTTGTAAAACATTTGGTGTATTTAGAAAAGCTATTCTGTATAAAATGTAAAACCCTTTATTGAATTTTGTAGTATTTTTTTTTGTTTTTAATGAAATTTCTTTTATGTAGTTACATTTTTTGTTTACATTTAAATGAATAGTACATCAAAAGCTTTTCCTTATAACAATTGGAAGATGTAACTTTTTTCTTCTTCTTTTGAAAAGGAACAAGTATGAATCAACGAAAAGGCAACTAATAAAAATGGAAAGTAGAAAATAAAAATAAAAATAACTTTTCTTGGATGACAAGAAACTAATTTATCTTCTATATAAGCACACACCTGTCTCTCCATTTTCTCATACCGATCACCTACCACCAAAAACTTCCCTTCTCTCGAAGTTATCTTCTTCTTCTCTTAAGCTCTCTACTCAATAGCAACTATGGCAGATCAAGCTGAATCATCTGATTCTAAGGGGACGAAGAGAGATTTTAGCACCGCAATTCTGGAGAAAAAAAGGCGGCAAATCGTTTGGTTGTAGATGAAGCCATCAACGATGATAACTCCGTCGTGTCTCTACACCCTGAGACCATGGAGAAGTTACATCTCTTTCGTGGAGATACCGTTTTAATTAAGGGAAAGAAGAGGAAGGATACTGTGTGTATTGTTTTAGCTGATGATACATGTGATGAACAAAAAATTAGGATGAACAATGTTGTTAGATCGAACTTGAGGGTTGGGCTTGGAGATGTTATCTCTGCACCAATGCCCTGATGTTAAGTTTGGGAAGCGTGTTCACATCTTGCCTTTTGATGATAGCATTGAAGGAGTTAGTGGCAATATATTTGATGCATACCTTAAACCTTATTTCTTGGAGGCATACCGTCCAGTGAGGAAGGGTGATCTTTTCTTAGTAAGAGGAGGGATGAGAAGTATTGAGTTTAAGGTTATTGAGACCGATCCTGCTGAGTATTGTGTGGTCGCTCCAGATACAGAAATTTTCTGTGAGGGTGAACCGATAAAGAGAGAGGATGAGGAACGGTTGGATGAAGTTGGGTATGATGATGTTGGTGGCGTCAGGAAACAGATGGCTCAGATACGGGAACTTGTTGAGCTTCCATTGAGGCATCCACAGCTCTTTAAGTGCATTGGTGTGAAGCCTTGTAAAGGAATCTTGCTCTATGGTCCTCCTGGTTCTGGGAAGACACTTATTGCCCGTGTTGTTGCTAATGAGACTGGTGCATTTTTCTTTTGTATCAATGGTCCTGAGATCATGTCAAAGTTAGCTGGTGAGAGTGAAAGCAACCTCAGGAAAGCGTTTGAGGAAGCTGAGAAGAATGCCCCCTCAATTATTTTCATTGATGAGATTGATTCAATTGCTCCAAAAAGAGAGAAGACACATGGGGAAGTTGAAAGACGGATTGTTTCCCAGCTCTTGACACTTATGGATCCCGAGCCCATGTTATTGTTATGGGAGCGACCAACCGTCCTAACAGCATTGACCCGGCTTTGAGAAGGTTTGGACGATTTGACAGGGAAATTGATATTGGTGTTCCTGATGAGATTGGTCGCCTTGAGGTTCTTAGGATTCACACCAAGAACATGAAGTTGGCAGAAGATGTTGATTTAGAGAGAGCATCCAAAGACACCCATGGGTATGTTGGTGCTGATCTTGCAGCCTTATGCACTGAAGCTGCTATTCAATGTATCAGGGAGAAGATGGATGTAATTGACCTAGAAGAGGAGGAGATAGATGCTGCAATTCTCAATTCTATGGCTGTAACTAATGAGCACTTCCAGACTGCTCTTGGTAACAGCAATCCTTCTGCTCTACGGGAGACGGTCGTTGAGGTGCCTAATGTTTCTTGGGAAGACACTGGTGGTCTTGAGAATGTCAAGAGGGAGCTTCAAGAGACTGTTCAATATCCAGTGGAGCATCCTGAGAAATTCGAGAAGTTTGGTATGTCACCATCTAAAGGAGTCCTTTTCTACGGTCCTCCTGGCTGTGGAAAGACCCTCTTGGCTAAGGCTATCGCGAATGAGTTCCAAGCTAACTTCAGTAGTATCAAAGGTCCTGAGCTCCTCACAATGTGGTTTGGAGAGAATGAAGCCAATGTGAGAGAGATATTTGACAAGGCACGCCAGTCTGCTCCTTGTGTTCTTTTCTTTGATGAGCTCGACTCCATTGCTACTCAGAGAGGGAACAGTGTTGGAGATGCTGGTGGTGCAGCAGACAGAGTATTGAACCAGCTTCTTACAGAGATGGATGGTATGTCTGCTAAGAAGACTGTCTTCATCATCGGAGCAACAAACAGACCAGAAATCATCGACCCTGCACTTATGCGTCCTGGTCGTCTCGATCAGCTCATTTACATTCCTCTACCTGATGAGGAGTCTCGCTACCAGATCTTCAAGTCCTGCTTGAGGAAATCTCCAGTGGCTAAAGACGTTGACTCGAGAGCTCTTGCCAAGTACACACAAGGCTTCAGCGGTGCAGACATCATCGAGATTTGCCAGCGTTCTTGCAAGTACGCAATCAGAGAAGACATCGAGAAGGATATTGAGAGGGAGAGGAAGAGAACAGAGACGCCAGAAGCAATGGAAGAGGACATGGAAGAGGTGATTGCAGAGGTTAAAGCTGGTCACTTTGAGGAATCCATGAAACGCTAGGAGATCAGTAAGTGATGCAGACATTCGCAAGTATTAGGCTTTTGCTCAAACTCTTCAGCAGTCACGTGGGTTTGGAAGCGAGTTCAGGTTTCCAGAAGCCACAGGGACTGGAGCTGCTGCAACCGCCGGTGGAGCCGACCCGTTTGCCACATCCAGTGGAGCAGCCGACGATGATGATCTCTACAGTTGAAAGATCTAATCAGAGTCTTCCTTCCTTAAGTCTTTTACAATTTTCTGTTGGAAAACGTTTCTGGTCTTTGTCGTGTTTAGTTTAGGAGTGTTTTGTATATATTTATCGTTGAGACTCTAAATGAATTTGATATATGATGTCAATGAAATAAATTTAGAAAAAAAGAAGAGATTTGTTACAAATATCAAACTTCCTTAATTTATAAAAATATATATCACACAGATTTTTTGAAAACAACAGGTAGATTAGCTAGTATTCATAATTTTTTTTATATAAAATAGATTCTTTTATAAAATAATAATATGCAATACATAGATTGGATTCAGAAACAAGGACACGAACAACAAACCATTAGACAAGCTGTGTTATGTTTTATCCTGCTAAAAAATAAAAAGGATTACTTATAAATTATTTGCTTTTTATTAACAAATTTAATCCACAACCCTAGTCCGATGCCTTTGGCAGGAAAAACATGTTAGGAGCAATCGGGACCGTTGAGATAGTAACACGTGGCGAGAGTCTTCTTGATGAGACCTTTGATGAGAAACCGTAGCCGTAGCAGCCTCCTTTCGTAAAAGCTTTTGTCCTCCCAAATTCCAAAAATCAATCTTCTTCAGATTCCTTATACATTTACTGCAATCTTTTCTCAAATCCCCTATTTCCCAGGAAACCTACACCCAGCTCGACACTCGGCTTCTGCTTTTGGATCTACGCTCTGACCTCTTCTTCTTCCCACGGATCTCGCTTGCTTTTTCCTGCGTCCACTTTGTTAAGGTCTCTCACTTGCGTATTTTGGCTGAAAACTAGAAAATAACATTCCGGATTTTGGTTCTATATTTGAGCATTACATTTACTGGTACCTGGGAGTTTCAATATGGTGTTTTCTCGTCGGAGTTTCAAACCTTTCTCACGGTGTTTTTGTTTTTGGCATTTGATCATTGGATGATTGATTGCGGTAGAAATAAATTTGTGAGGAAATGGCCGGAGAACTATTTGTAATGCTTAGGCTTTTGACAAAATTACTTCTATTCGTTTTCTAGCTTATGGATTGGTGTTTTAGATCTCCATTTACGTCGTTTCATATCATTGTCTTGTGCTTTTAGCTATATGCTGTTTTGGTTTTAGGTTTGGATGATTCAGAAGTGTTATAGCTCAAATTTTTTCTCTTGCCTGATTAGATAGCTCGCCCATGTTGATATTATCATGTAGTATATCTGAGTTACAGGATTGATTTAACGATTGTTCCACTATTAGGGTAATTTCCAAAGATGGAGGGGTTTTTAACGGATGAGCAGAGAGAGATGATGAAAGTTGCAACCGAGACTGCAGATAATCTTCCACCCTCACAAAAACCGAACTCGATTTTGCTTACTAACCATCATCTCCCTAAACCATCTGCTGCTGGGAAACCTTCTGGTGCCTCTAATGCTGTGAAGCACAGAAGGTCTCATGCGGGAAGGTCTATCCGCTCTAAGAAGGGTGAGTTATACTACTGTTGTTTCTTTGGATCTGTAGCTTATGTTTCTATGCCATGAAGCTTCAGGAAGTGGATTTTAGTTATATTTGAAGCTGTAAATAGCATAGCTTGAATACATTTTGTTCTTCGGGTAGCAGTGATTGATACATTTTGTTTCAGATGGGGGTGGTGGAAAAGGAACTTGGGGAAAACTTATTGACACTGATGGAGACTATGACATTGACAGGAATGATCCAAATTATGACAGTGGAGAGGTAGTTTCTACACTTCTATGCATTTTTTTCTTACTAGATGAAAGTAATTATGTTGATTCTCATGATTTTTTCTATTGTCCATCTCCTGTTCCTCTTGATGTTTTAAATGATTTTTCCATAGAATGTTGCTTTTTAGATTCATCAAGATGTTGCTTTTTAGATTCATCAAGATCAGCTCTTTTTGTGTTTATTGTTATTTTAGGAACCATTCGAGCTTGTTGGTGCAACTGTTTCAGACCCATTAGATGATTACAAGAAAGCTGTGGCTTCCATCATTGAAGAATACTTCAGCACTGGTGATGTTGATGTGGCAGCATCTGACCTCATTGAACTTGGTTCAAGTGAATATCATCCTTACTTCATCAAGCGGCTTGTTTCTGTATCCATGGACAGACATGACAAAGAGAAGGAAATGGCCTCAGTGTTGCTTTCCGCGTTGTATACTGATGTCATCAACCCGAACCAGATAAGAGATGGGTTTATCCTATTGCTCGAGGCAGCTGATGACTTTGTGGTGGATATTCCTGATGCTGTCAATGTTCTTGCTTTGTTCCTTGCACGTGCTGTTGTGGATGACATCCTTCCACCAGCTTTTCTTCCCAGGGCGAGCAAGGCACTTCCTGAATCTTCCAAAGGTTACCAGGTTGTCCAAACTGCAGAGAAAAGCTATCTATCAGCTGCACACCATGCCGAGCTAGTAGAAAGAAGATGGGGTGGACAGACTCGAACCACTGTTGAAGAAGTTAAGAAGAAGATTGCTGACATTTTGAAGGAATATGTGGAGACCGGAGATACTTATGAGGCATGTCGCTGCGTTAGAGAGCTGGGTGTGTCTTTCTTTCATCACGAGGTTGTGAAGAGGGCCTTAGTTACTGCCATGGAGAGCCACACAGCAGAAGCACTTGCATTGAAACTGCTGAAGGAAGCAGCCTCAGAAAACCTGATAAACTCTAGTCAAATGGTGAAGGGGTTTTCTAGGTTAAGAGAAAGCCTTGATGATCTTGCTCTTGACATTCCTTCAGCTAGAACCAAATTTGATATGATTGTCCCAAAGGCCATCTCAGGCGGTTGGCTCGATGCTTCATTTAGTTATCCCTCTGGTGAATGTGGACGGCAGCAGATGGAGGATGAGAAACTAAAGCGGTTCAAGGAAGATATTGTGACCATCATTCATGAGTATTTCAACTCTGATGACATACCTGAACTCATACGCAGTCTTGAGGATTTAGGAGCACCTGAGTATAACCCAATTTTTCTAAAGAAGCTGATAACACTTGCTCTGGACAGGAAGAATCACGAGAAAGAAATGGCATCTGTTCTCCTCTCTTCTCTTCACATTGAGATGTTCACCACAGAAGATGTTGCAGATGGTTTCGTCATGCTCTTGGAGTCTGCAGAAGATACAGCTCTTGACATTCTGGATGCGTCCAACGAACTTGCTCTGTTCTTAGCTAGAGCTGTGATCGACGATGTTTTAGCACCTTTTAACCTGGAAGAGATCTCTAACAAACTACGACCTAACTCAAGCGGAACTGAAACCGTGAAGATGGCTAGGTCGCTTATCTTTGCTCGACATGCAGGAGAGAGGCTTCTACGATGCTGGGGAGGAGGGAGCGGTTGGGCAGTAGAAGATGCAAAGGACAAGATATCAAATCTTCTAGAGGAATGTGAAAGCTCAGGTCTGGTATCAGAAGCGTGCAAATGCATCCGTGAGCTAGGCATGCCTTTCTTCAACCATGAGGTGGTGAAGAAAGCACTGGTGATGGCCATGGATAAGAAGAACGACAAGATGATGCTGGATCTTCTGCAAGAGAGTTTTGGTGAAGGACTCATAACCACAAACCAGATGACAAAAGGATTCACCCGAGTCAAAGATGGCCTCGAAGATCTAGCTTTGGACATCCCAAATGCAAAAGAGAAATTCAAGGACTATGTGGAGCTTGGAAAGAAGAATGGTTGGGTTTCATCGTCGTTTGTAACTTCTCTAATCGAAGATGGTAATCTAGGCTAAAGATCCAATGGTGTGGGAACTAAAAAAACTTGATAGAATGTACAAGTTTCTTTCTCTGTCTCTTGAGCATCCCTCTGCTTGTCTTTTTTTTTGCAAGTTTAGGCTTTGAGAATTCTGCAAGGGGAGTTCTTTTCACGAATGTTTTCTTCAGAACCAATTTTAAAATATTTTTGGCTGCTCTGAAATGATTCCAACTTAATAACTTTAGATCAAGTCCTTTATTTAATTAAATCCCATATATGACTCTTATCTGACAGACAACAAGAAAGCGAAGCTCACTTTTGCTGTATTGGAAAAATGAAATTCGTAATTCCAAAACTACCCTTTATTCTTTCTCTCTTCGTCTCACTCTCTCTCCTGATCTTCTTCTTCTTTGCTTTCCCTTCCACATTCCTCCGCCACTCTCTTTCCTCCTCTTCCACCGTCATCGCCGACGAAGGCATACGGATCCGTCATGGATACACCTCCTACGAAGCTTACATCAACCACCAGCTCAACAAAACTCAAAACCCGAAGCTCAGAAAGGTCTGGACCACGCGCGATTGGGACAGGAAGGTACGCGTGTTCTCCACTTTCTTCCGACGACTCAACGAGCGTGGTTTCCTCTCGAATCAATCAAAAGCGCTCTCGATCGGCGCGCGGGTTGGGCAAGAGGTGGCGGCGCTGAGGTTGATCGGCGTTGAGGACTCCGTCGGGATAGATCTGGTGCCGCGTCCACCTCTGGTAGTGAAAGGTGACTTCCACGCGCAGCCATTCGACGCAGACACATTCGATTTCGAATTCTCTAACGTATTCGATCACGCGCTTTATCCGGAGAAGTTCGTTGGGGAGATCGAACGGACGCTCAAGCCTGGAGGTGTGTGCGTATTACACGTGTCGATATCTGGGAAAACTGATAAGTACTCGGCCAATGATCTGTACAGTGTGAAACCATTGGTGAATCTGTTTAAGAGATCGAAGGTCGTGGAGATGAGGAAGATCGATGGGTTTGGGCTTGATACTGAGATTGTTTTTAGAAAGAAGAAGAAGAACTAAATACAATGATTTAAGTTATTATATTCTTTACATACGTTGTTAAATTAAGGGATCACATATATATTTTTTTTTGGGTGTAATTTCAGTTTCTATAATTTACTGCAAAATGTATACTTCTGGTGGCGACATTAATAACAGATTTTTGAATTACCTTTCGCTAGGTCGTTCAAATATCTACGATTATATTAGCAAATCTGGAAACGACGTTTCCGACAGTATTGATCAGTTTTGGGACAAATGGACAAACAATTCTTTAAGCATCTTTAGCGTCTTGCCTTTTTTTTCTTTCTCTGTGGCTTTATTTTTCCCATCCTGCTTGCCGCCACAAATTAAAACCACATAGATAGATATGTTTATTTGTGATATATAATGTGGACATTAATAGAAAGAAAGCATATAAACAATATTGTAACGCTTCAGAGAGTATCATTTGCAAAGATTAGAGGCTGGGGAAATGATTAACTCTCTGCGGCCCCTGGGTTTAGCCTTCTCAGAGAACTCCATCGACGCTTCTGCGTTCTACCTGCAATTTTATTTTCTATTGTAAAGAACGAATTTGCTAAATACGTTATTGAAAAACCACAAAAGAGTCGTTAATTGTCTTAACCTGTTGAGAATCTTCCAGATGCACGCAAAGCTTCTTCTGCAATAGGCTTCCACTGTTGAGCGCAGGAGTAATTAACCCCAATCCCTACACTGAGTCCTCTTAAGAGAACTACCGTGCGAAGAACAGAGAATAGTTCTTCTGGAAATGCCTACACACAACCAAGAAACAAACACTGTTGTATTCAAAAACACACACAGACACAAATTATTTCTTGGCTGAATAGGTGTTTGTGTTTTTTTACCTCAACCGAGATCTTTTTGATCGAAGAGTCTTCTGAGAAAGGTTGCAGAACTGTTTCACCAGGAGGCATTTGTGTGTCGAACATTGTTTTTGCTAACTGGAGAAGCTCTTGTTGCTCATTCTTACACTTGGCAACTGTAGCTATACCAAGTTCCCTGAAATTTTCACCACGGAAACATCTAAGGAATAAATCATAAGTTACACTAATCTGATCAGGTGACTCAAACCAGCATAAGTTAACAGAGAGTTTTTTTTGGGGCATTAGATATATATATATACTGCTTCCTTATCACTTGCATCATCAGATCTATCCCAGTCTTTAAAAGAGGTTTGTGTACACCAATTTAGATAGTATTGATCATTAGATATCACCATAATCATGATAACAAAGCTACCTTACCTAAAGCTCTGTAATGCCAATGAGGCATCGTTATCAGCGATGGCAATGACCAAATTGGCATAACCAAGTCTCAGGTGGTCAGGGAGTTCCTTCACTTGACCATAGTCCAGTAGTGCAACCTGATGACAGGAAACAAGAATTGCAACTCAAAATATATACAACTGTAAAATCTAAGAAACGACAACATAGTAAGTCACTTAAGAAACAAGAGATGACTTGCCTCTGAACCTTTACAAATTAAGATATTCCCAGGATGTGGATCCGCATGAAAGAAACCACTCTTCAGTATCATTTGGCCATATGCTTGGGACAAACTGTTAAGTATATTGCTACAAGGAATACGGAAAAAATAAGACATTTTCCAGTGTAGCATCAGAAAAGATCCAAATGTGTCGGTTTCTAGAGCATAATAGCTATCAAGCATTGAAAAAAAAACTGTTTGAGATAATAGAGGAGCTTACAATTTTGCTGTCTCTGCCATTTTACCATGAGGATTGATCCCTCTTTTAGCCATCTCATCACCGAGGCTCATGATCGGGATTCCGTTAATGTAATCCATAACCAGAACCTTCCTGTGCGTATTATGAGTATACCTCTGATCAGTACTCATTAGTCAATAGAACCGAAAATTAAAGAATTTCGAATGAAAAGAGATTCCTGTCACAAAGACAGGAACCATAAATCTTAATACAGAATGCTGATATCAGAATTAAGTACCTGGTCACCAAATTTGGCAACACCCTGGGAACAAGAACAGGACTCTTTCTATTGTTATTATAAAGAAAACGTTGGATCTTTTCCATTGCATTGGCCTCCCTTTTAAAGTCGAATTCATACCCAATCTTCAAAATGAAAAACAAGCACTAATAGTGATTCGGGGGCTGTAAAATTCATAACCAGATATCCTCAAAAGATAGAAAGAATGATAAATACCTGCTTCTCAATTTCTTTTGTCATGGAGAACAAGTCAAATTTGATATCAGTTTTCTGCATGTATAATGCAAATATTTGCAAGTTTCTTATATCTACCATCATCAACTTCTCAACGCCGGGATGTTGGACCTAAACATGATATAGCACATTCAGAAACTAATTGAAAACAGGCTAGGAATATTTCAGTTTTCTCCTGATTTTTTCTCACCTTCACAACAACATCCCTCTTGTCACCCTTAACTCTTGCTCGGTGTACCTACATAGAAGCCAAAAAAAAATGTGAAAACACATATTTTGCTTGCATCTTTACTCATAATTTCTTTCTCGCACCAATTAAACCGCATGTGCATTCATTTCTGAGTCCAAAATAGTGTATGTCAGCACCATACAATCAAGAAATTCATATTAAAAAAAAAACGAAATAGCCGAGAAAAGATACGAGTTTTCCCTAGTAACTCTGTTGCGCTAAATGATTCATCTTAATTAGTACAATTTTTAATGTCCCTAGTAGCCTAAGCATGACAATGTCACTAGACTACTAGAGTTCCATGCTCAAAAATACACCACTAATATAATCTTAATCTGATTTTCTAATATAAGAATCTAGTACTGTAGAAAGGTTCTCAAACTATGAGTGATGAAGAATTTAGTACCTGAGCAATAGAAGCAGACCCAAGAGGCTTATCATCAAATGTTTCAAACACATCTTCGATGCTTTTACCTAACTCTTTCTCCAGGACAGATCTAACGACATCAAATGATGTGGCAGGAGCTTGATCACACAAAGTAACGAGTTTTCTGACCCACGCAGCTGGAGCCAAGTCAGGTTTCCCTAGAATTTGTGCAATCTATTGATGAAAAAATGAAAAAAAGAAAAAAACTGAACATGAGTAACTGTGAACAATGCAGCAGTAAATGTACATTCTTTCTCAGCTAACAAAAATAAAACATTTCATGGTAGAAGAAGATTTAAGATGAGAAAATCATAACCCCCAACGTGGAACTCATCTGAACATCAGAAACATAAACAACTGTCTCAACACACCAAAAAATGGCTACATAATGTAATAAAGCCAAACACTTGTAGTTAAACGACCAAGAAAATCCAAGTTTAAGTAAAAGAATAAGAAAACGAAAAATGGCGAATTGGTAACTAAACCCAAAAAAAAAAACCCCATAAGAAAATCAGATTACCTTAAGGAAGAAGCCGCCAAGGTCAGAGCACATAGAATAAATCTTGTGAGCAGCAAGTTCATGTTGGGTCTCCCACATTTCCTCCTGCTTCTTCACATCCTTGACGAAGTTCATTCGAAGTTGAAATACCTAAAAGAACCACATAGCAATGCAAATTCAAAATTGCAGGAATCATGAGAAAATGTATACGAAATGAAAAAAAATGAAGAAGAAAGGAGTACCATCAATCAAAGAGAAACCTTGTATCCAGTGTAGATATCAGTGGCACGAACCCAGAACTGAAAGGAGCGTTGCCAGGGTCGGAATCCATCAGAGAGTTTTTCCTGAATCTCATTGAAATCGATCGCATGCATTTTCCAACTTTTGAGAGAGTGATTGGGAAGTGATAAGAATGAGAGGATAAAGTTAGAGATTTGTGTGTGTATGGCGTCAAAATGGAGTTTTGTTAATTTAAAGGAAACAAAAGCCGTTCATCTTCGGATTTGATTCTTAATTAACCTCTCTGTAATATCTGAACCTCGTCACGGGAAATAAGGCAAATAATAGCGGGTAATTTATAATTTTATATGTGGGTACAGTAATAATCCACATATCTAAAGGTTTGTTAGTATACGCCAAAAGCTTAAGAAAAATAACTGGGATACTATA
Source organism: Cardamine occulta (assembly GCA_028015245.1). Classification (NCBI taxonomy): domain Eukaryota; kingdom Viridiplantae; phylum Streptophyta; class Magnoliopsida; order Brassicales; family Brassicaceae; genus Cardamine; species Cardamine occulta. The sequence continues at coordinate 13,897,569 of CM051387.1, forward strand.
AGAGACAAAAATATAAATCCTAAAAGTTATTTGGACATGTCACATATGGTGAAGAATCTCACCTAACACTTACCAGACCATCCATGGAAGAATTCTGCAAAATACCTGCTAACTCTCTCTTACAAGTTCAAGTAAGGACAAGTCTTTGCTGAATCAAATTTATCGTTTTATTATGTTGTGTTTTTTTTTTTTCTTTTTGTCGAGACACTATTCAGATTATACGCTCGGCATTTACCTTTGGATACGATGAAAACAAGAGATTCAAAGACAGGCGACGAAAACTAAAATCATCTTTGGAGATCAAACTTGCTCTTTGTTCATGGGAAATTCACCACTGACAAACCAACTAGAGTCAAAAGAGACCACAGACATTGATCTCAAAACCCAAATTTTTATAGTTTCTCAGACATTAAGATTCTAACGAGTTTCCAGAAGCAAAGCTTTAAGAAAGAGTGAAACAGAAACATGCAACATGCTCACAGATCGATCACACGAGAGAGCTTCTGGATCCTGTTTAGCAAGAAATCCCCTTGCTTGATTGTTGCCTGGTACAGCGCATTCTTCGCATCAGGACGGTTAGTCTCCAGAACACCTGCAACCTTGTCTATCTTGCAGTGAAGCTTCCCAGCAGCTATGAACCGTGACAGCTCCCTGGATAATAACAAACATTTGAAGCCGGTTAAAACTTTGTAACGTCATGTTATATGAAAGAGCTGGCAAACTTAAAGATACTAAAGAATGTAATTTGAGTGTTCGGTAGTGTGCTTACTGGTCAATGAAATCAACGGAAACGCCAAAGGCCTTTGCCATCGCTTCAACTGTCACACTCTTGTAAGATTCCAAAAACTGAGAGTACACCACCGTTCTGACTTCCCTCATGTAGAACCGGAAATGTGGGTACAAGTAACGATCAAACTTGATCTGCTCCGCCATTCCAGCTGAGAACATACCCCGGCAATGAAGTTATTAAAAAGCAGAGAAAAATCAAGCAGTATGCACACGGAAATACGACATCTGGTCCTTGTACTGAACTTACCAAATGCTGAGAAAAAGGCCTTGTACTGGCACTCATACAAGGAGTTCAGAAACTCAGAAAGGAACGGAATCTTCCCAAGCACGGTTAAGATCTCAGGTGCATCTACGACCTATTAAATATGTAGCACTTTACCATTGAATCACATCCTCTGGAAAGAAATTTCAACAAATACCAAGATTTACTAAAACGTTACCCCTAACTAAAATTTAGAAAACTCAAAGTAGAGGAGTGAGCTGTTGACAAAATACCTTTTGCTTAAGTGAAACTCTGTCCAAAGTTATGATGCTCGTCAGGACAGTATAGAATATGAAGGTCTCATATGGAAAAATTTCATATGTTGTGAAGGTTGATATAGAATCCAGAAATAAGCTGGCAGCCTTCTTAAAGTTTCTGGTGGACATGCAGTACAAACCTTCATAGACCTTTAGCCTGTTCTTCCTCTCCCAGTCACCACCCTCTTCGAACAATCTGGCAAGAGAAACAGAAAGTGTTAGATCACAGATTTCAGTAGCTGTTTCCAGGAAGAGTAGTCAAAAAATCCAAATCGACACTTACTTCTTTGCTTTGTCAATGCTCTTTGATACCAGGTCGAAGTCCATATAGAAAAAGGCAAGTTGCAACGTATAGAATACCAAATCCATTTTTTGCCCAACAGCAACAGTTTTCCCTTCAGTTAGTTTAAGCTGCTCCAAAGCTTTCTCCTAAGATTACAAATCAAAAAATTAATGGCCAAGGAAGTTCTCTGAAGTGCATAACTAAAACTTTGACATGCTCACATACCTTATCACTAATCCTGATGAAATACAGAGCCTTAGCAAGATGAGCTTCACGTACTTCACTTTCACCCAAATTTTCTTCTGCATCAGCAATCCTAAACAGAGGTGAAGGAAAAGAATATGTAAAAGAACATCTAAAGTAGCTTAAATTATGAAAACCCAACAAGAATCAGTAGTGAAATTGTTTGACTTATGATATACTAGATCAGAAGTTTGTACAAAATTAATGCTGATGCCAAGTCACCTTTATGTACAAAATTACCATAGATCAGAAATCAATGATAGAGCACAACATTATATTTTGGTTATCTCCGTGTGATTACTAAGACACCTTTATGCTAGAGTAAACAAACCTCCACCAAATCTTAAACTCAAGCTCTCAAAATCATTTCATGAGCTACACAGGAACATATAGATTCCCAAAAGGAAAATATAATTTTTACAATTGAAGCATCCAATTCGAGATCCAGTTGATTTAACAATGCTACAGTCTCTATCAATCCAAACCAAAAGATATTACGAGAACTCGGACTTTCAAGGCACTGTTGATTACATCCATAAACAATTTGTAAAATTTTAGCATCGGGGTAAACTGAATACGGAGCAAATTTTACAAAGGGAACAAGTAAACTTACTTCTCGTCGAGCTTTTTAAGCTCCTCCTCGTTATCGGCCTTCATAGAATCTAACAAGGTCTGATTCAACTCAAGCACCGAAGTGGCCGCTAGGGTTTCGTACAAGGGAGCCATACCTAAAGAATAACCAATGAAGAATCAGTAACAGAAAATCTCGAAGAAATCTGAAAGTAATTGTGATTGAAATAGAGGAAGGAAGCTGCTTAACCATCGGATTTGATGGAATCTAAGACTTCCGACTTGAGCTGGACTTTCTCGATGTCTTGGACATCGGGATGATTGAGGAGGAAGATTTTGTGGCCTAGAATTAGGTGAGGCTGCTGAGATCCTTCGGCGCCACCGTCCATAGCGAATCAGGAAAGCTTGACACGGATCTGAGAGAGAGCACAAAAAAAAAATGCAAGCGTGTTTGCTTGAGCAAGGAGGAAGAAGCGAACCAGATTTCGGGACCCGATGGGTTTTGAGTGATATATATTAAAAAAAACGTTTCGCATAATAACCTTTAAACCCTCTATCTTAATTTACATTTAATAATGATAAATTTATTTATTTTACATATCAATCTATATGTATTGTACAGATATCGTTATATATAAATCTAAATATTTGTACTTGATAACAAATAAACGATTAATTTATTATACTAAAGATGAACATTCGATTATTCGGTTTTTTTGGTTCGAGATATTCAGATTTCAGGTTTTTTGGATTTAAAAAATAGAATTCATCTAGTAATATATATAATTCGGTTCGGGTTTAGATTAAGTTTGGTTCAAATTTAGAAAAAAAAATTATAGTAAAAATAAACATAAACCAACTAATGTAGGTTTGTGAGAAAGTTTCTTGAAACTTATTCCTTTGTCTGGCTAAAATGTAGAAAAGAAAAAGCAAATTTTTTATTTACTCGTTAAATAAAACGGAATGATGAAAATAATAATAATGGAAATTTATATTTACTTTATCATTTTAGCTTCGAATTCTACTCTTACCATTACAGAAAAAATGTAACATGGTTACCTAACAACTTTTTTTTAGTCTTGATAAAATTATGCAACTACAATTATTTGCAAATGATTTCAGTAAATAGACGAAGTTTATAAATAGCGATAAACTTTGATTAATGCAGTTGTAAGTTTCAGTTCACCTGTCACGGAGAAACAGAAAAAAATAACTTACTTATATATGTCAGGAGAGAGAAGCAACACATTATTCTATTTCGAAAGAAGCAGAAGCTCAACATATATCATAATAAGGGATGTTCTACTGTCAAGCTCAATTCCAAGTAGATATGAGTGAAACCCTTTCCTAGATATCTTTCTCAAGCATCGCTCTAATTCTCATAGGAAGCCCGTAAAGTCGAATAAACCCAGCTGCATCGGCTTGGTTATAGATCTCACTCCCTTCAAAGGAAGATATGTCTTGTCTATATAGACTGTTCGGACTACTACGCCCTGTAACCGACACTGATCCTTTGTACAGCTTCAGTGTAACGGATCCTGTGGTTTTCTCAGTTAGCTTCTCCATGAAAGCGTCCATGGACTCCCGTAGACGATCAAACCATCTTCCCGCATAAACCATGTCTGCGTATCTCAGTGCTAGTGAGTCTTTTACCTGAATACTTTCTCTGTCTAGAGTGAGGGATTCTAGTTCCTGTGCAGCTACAAATAGGATGGTGCCGCCAGGAGTTTCATACACACCCCGTGATTTCATCCCCACCAGACGGTTCTCAACCATGTCAATCCGCCCAATGCCGTGCTTTCCTCCTATTGCGTTAAGCTCAGCGAGAAGTGTGGCTGGACTCAGAGCCTTCCTATTCAGGGACACGGGAATTCCAGATTCTATCCCTATCTCGATGTATCTGTTACGTGTTCAAGTATCAAAAGTCAGGATGCAAATTGTAATATACATAATAAATTTGATATGATCTAAACTGGTAAACCCCTTTATTCAGCAAAAACTATACAACATAGAGAGACTTGATTAACGAGACAACTCTACACTCTACATCCGATTTCCAATTTCAAACCATAGACAAATCCTGAAGACCCCAACTCATTCTGCCTAAACTTCCATTTAAGCTGTGAGCTCTATAGCTAACTGACTCAACTATAGTTGTTGAGATGTCAACACAGCTACAATCACTACAAAACAACCTGGACTCAAGAAATTCCAAACAGAGGTTTAGAGCAAGACATCTTACTCAGGCTGATCAGGAGCATCTTCGGGATCTACACTCATCATGTACATATCTTTCTTCGGCTCGTTTGCTGGATCTTCCAATATATCACCCTTTCAACAACAACAAAATTTGATATCAGAGAGGGAGACACATTTTCAGGAACTCAGCAACGTGAAAAACTGGATCATTTGTATCCGAAAAGGAAATGCAAACAAACATTTGACTTTTATTTTACCTCATGACTAAGGTGCCACAGGTTCCTGTCTCGGCTGTAAATAGATTTCTTTGTCACTGGGACGGGAACGTTATGCTTCTTCGCATATTCAATAGCATCTTCTCTGCCTTGGATTTCCCATTCTCTCCATGGTGCCACAACTTTGAGTTCAGGGTTTAACGCAAAGAAGGTGAGCTCAAACCGAACCTGGTCAATCAATCAGTAAAAAAAGTAAGACTTGATGTTTGTGTTTTGTTCGATGTAACGCTTTAGCAAGACATTCCAAGTACTTGCCTGGTCATTTCCTTTGCCAGTACACCCATGTGCAACGGCATCAGCTCCAACCTCTGCTGCTACATCAACCATGGCCTAATCATTTAGAGGTTGTATAAGAGATAAAAGGTCATTCAAAAGATGTATTCAGATATTAGGAATATTTGGGTTCCTTCAAAATTCATTCATATAAAACCTCTAGAAATGTTACCTTAGCAATGACAGGTCGAGCCATGGAGGTACCAAGCAAGTATTTTCGTTCATAGATGGCACCAGCTCTAAGACAAGGGAAAATGTAATCTTTCACAAACTCTTCTGTGAGATCCTTAACGACCAACTGAGAAGCACCACTAGCCTTAGCCTTTTGTTCTAAACCCTCCAACTCTTTTATGCCCTTCATTTCAAAACACTTAGGGGTTAAGAAGATCTAAGAAGAATACAAACACGAAACTTCCTTTCTTTCTTATAACTAAAACAGTCATCATTTGGCACTTTTGTGATGTACCTGGCCAACATCGGCGGTGAAACACACAACTTCACAGCCATAGTTCTCCCTATAAAAAAAATAGTTTCACATTAGTGAAATGGATTGATCAAACTTTAGCATTAGCTTCAAAGCTATCAAAACTAGTTTTATCATACACAGAAGAAGATTAATCAAAGTTATTCTTGTTAAAGGTGAGAAATAAACAGGATAAAAAGGAAAAAAAAACATACTTAAGCCATGGCACGATGACAGAGGTATCTAAACCTCCACTGTAGGCTAGAACGACCTTTTTCAGTTTTCCACGAAGTCCAGCTTCCTTTGAATCAGAGGCCAAAGCGGTTCCATCCCCCGAGAGAACAGCTCGAATAGCTGTGCATTATTCAAAATATAATAGTGTAAATAACATATAAGATGCTCCTAATACATGAAAATTTCAGAGAGAGAATAAATAATACGTGGGATGATTCAGAGTAATGCTAACTTCACCTTGATTCTTGCAGCTGCGGGATCCGGGAACATGACTGATAGCAACGGCATTGCCAACAAGCTGGCTTCGTCTCATAGATAACTGCAAATTCAGTAAAAACAAAGTAGAGAGTTTAAATGAAAAGTCGGAGAAACAACATGCATGATTGCTTTGTAAGCATCAATTATAATAGGAAGTACCTCTTGAAACGGGGAAGTGGTTCTTGGACAAGCTACATTTTGACATCTTAAGCTACCTGCAAAAACATATCAGAAATCAATTACATTCCGATTAAAATCTGTTGGAACATAACAGATATCAATAACTCGGAGTCCCATTTGAAGTGTTCTCGGATTAAAATAGACACTAAAAACGGGAAGTATCGGAAAAATAAACAATTTTATAATCGAACTAGAGCTATTGGTAAATATGAAAACAGCGAAATGAAACGGAGCAGAAAGTAACCATTGTGAGAGCTACGAAGGGCTAGAGCAGAGGACGAAGAAGAAGGAAAAGAAGTCGTCGAGATTTCAGCCATGGAAGATTATTTCTGGGGATTTTTGATTCTTGTCTGCGCTTGTGTTTCACAATCGGGTTTGGGGCTCTTTTAATATGCCAACAGTGTCCATGTCATCTAGGGTTTTGACTATTTTATTTTTCTGTATACAGAATTACATTTTTTTATTTGTTTTGTTCCAAATTTCAATATAAGAAAATGTGTTTTATATTCTTTCCATATTTGAAAAATTTTAACCCATTTTTTTTTTAAAGGTTGTATCTCTCAAATCTTACAGTTATTAAAACGAATAGATTTCGAAGGATATTAGAACACTACCATTTAAATATCGGTTTAGCATGTTTCAGACCACTGATAGGTTTAGTTACTATACCAAAAAAGAAAAGTGAAAGTTGCATTCCTTTTTTGGCTTTTGGTGCGTGTTATATACTGAAGATGAAATATTCCTACAAAATATTGAATGGCCAAAGCTGCCACTAACTCATAGATCTCTCAATCATCATGAAACTTCGAAAACACCCCTCTCTTTTAACAAAACTCTCTTCCTCTTCACTTCACTGTTAAAAGCAAACAAACACAAGCGAAGAAAATGAAGCAACTATTTCTTATTATAAGATATGATACCGCAATGTTGTATGAAAATGCAGCGTGAGATCTTAAACATTAATTGCGTTTTGCCTATCCGCAGGTGCAACACATTGCCAGAGGGAACAATAAGGCGGGATATCTGCTGGATTCAACCCCATAGCAGAAATGTTTCGGCCATACTCCTGGTAAGATATGAACCAATCATGTTACTTCTTTATAAACTTTATTTGACACTTGACACGACTGTATGAGGAGGGCTACCTGAATATCAAGGAACAACTGCATACACATCTTGTCTGTTTCCGATACATTTTGGTCAGAAACACCTGATGCTGCACCTGCTCGTCTCTGTGCATTTTGGCGTAATTTCTGTAGCGATGACTGTGTTTTTCTGGCCTATAACATATTACAATCAGTATCTCTACCACTGAAAAAATACGTGCCTTTATGACATAATATAATTAGAAAGATTTAGATGTGTTTTCTACGTTGATTTATAAATGTTAGATCTCAGTTTTTTAAAATATAGGGTCTCACTTGCTTATTATACTAATCAATAATCCTCAAAATGTGTTTAAAACAGAGTACTTACCACGCTAACAAGTTCAGCAGCTAATTCATAATACCGCCTAGTAATTTCAGTGACAGTGTGAAGGAGTAACTCCTCCCTTGTTTTGGAGGTCAAGTAATTTTTAGCCTTATCTCCCTCCAGAAAAGCCTATAAATAGAGTAGGTGAAATAATCCACACTTCAGAATCCATCAGTCAAGTAACTACGAACATTCTTAAAACCGCAACTCCAAAGCTGAATGAATACCTTTACAGGACGCAATAGCCCAATGACATATGGTGAGTGCCTAACAGGCAGTGGTTTATTAGTCATCCTATATGTTGCTGTTATTCCCTTGAGCTGCCTTAGGTCCTACATGAGAAGAAAGCATTTACCATTACAGAATTGTTATGTATGATACTTGGAGACTAACACTAAACTATCTGGCTATACAGCAACTTATACTCAAACGCTATTCTTGCAGATACTCACTAACACAGTAAAAAAATCTTGAACTAAACAAAATACTTATTCTTCTTCAGGGCTTTACCTCAACAGATTTATCAACAATGACTTCAACTATTGTCTTGGTAACTAAAGGTAGGACTTTCTCTAATGATTCTCCACCCTGTAACATGCTCATCCTCACCACATCAAGAACTTCAGTGGAGCATGAAGATAAATAGTGTGATATATGTTCAAGGTAATCACCACGAACTTCTGAGACTAGAAAATTTACATCATGAATAACCTGCAAGGAAGGAAACGTGTAAGTATTCCAATAAGATCAAACGATTGACCATATAGTATATGCAATAAGATTTCATGTATTTATGTGAATAGTTTCAAATTTACTTGTTTTTCCACATAATTTTTTGTCACTATCACCAAAAAAAAAGGAAACAGTTTTTAAGCTAGCCCACGGAACATAATTCAGCTAGTTTAGAGAACACAAAATCTCAAAAATTCCAAAATCAGAGGAGCTGAGAAACAATCCACATAAAAAGGGACTTACATATACAAAATCTTCTGCAGCAGCTGAAACTGCCCATTCACATCCAGGACTAGGGTTGACATTACTCTTTCTAGTATTCAGCGCAGATGACACCCAAATGCAATATCTACATGTTTTTAACAGATTATCAAAATGAGAACTGAAACAAGAAATGGTAAGCGTGGATAGTATTATAGTCAAATTTCACAAACCTCGAAAGAAGTTGCAAGGTCAACCGAAGAAATTTATCAGCAGCAGAGAAAACGAGAACATCTTCTTTCCAGCATGATTGCAGGCACTCCAAAAGAGTAACACTCTGTTCGAGCAACAAGTTGGGTGAACTACGTCGTTTATCCTGAATGAAAACCAGAGAAGCAGAAGTAAGAGCAGAATCCAAGGTTCCAGCTATCTCCTGAAACCTGAAATTATGTATTTTTTAGTTAGAGAAGCTAAGAAGCTACTAATCTGATGCCAAGTCAACAGATATCTATGATATTTCTCGAGTACCTCAGTGAAAAGTATACTCCCACATTCCATTGCTTCATGAATTCAATATATATCGCTTCACCTCGAAACTTAGTTACAGCAGACCTTGACGGACAATAACCTTCATAAAAAGTATATGGGACGGATCAACTGAAAAATATCCAAATAATTTCATCACCTAGTATTAAATTCAATTATATGCTTATATAAAACACATGAAGATCACCGCACAATGCATCTGATAAGCCATGCGATCAAACATGGAGGAAGATATAGATCAATTACTCTACCTTCAAGATATGCCAGGAAATCCAAGCTTGCTTTGTAATTTTGTAAGAACTCAGTAGGCCTTCCAGGAGAAAATACTCCTGGTTTGACTTTCTGGATTGCGGAAAGAACTTCTTTCAGGATTGAATTTGCCAAGAAGTTGAAGACATGCAAACCCGATTTGTCTGTTTCAGTAACAAGATATTAAGCAAAGTACAATGAGTGAGATATAAAACGACAACACTAAGAAGGAAACAATGTCCAATTGTAGTTAACGAACAAGATTGCTAATACATGACAATATGAAAGATAACAAGTCATGAAATCTAGGTTGCTGTATTAGTTGTGTAAATTCTTCTTAGAATGTTTAACAGGAAAATTTTGTTGCCAGAGAAAAATGGAACTTTCAAAAGGCGATTAGAGATTCACATTAAATATGATCACACATAGAGCGAATTTACCTGTTGAAGATATTTCTAGCAGCATTTTACAGTCCTTCGCAATAAAATGCTTGATCTGTTGGTAATCGTTTTCAAGTTCATCTCCCGGTGTTCCAGCAGTATCCAGTGATGTTTCAGGTGCAATAATTTTATGTATAAATGGAGCCACAATCGTTGTACGAAAAAATTCTTCTGCATTCTTGGTGTTATCAATAGCAGCGTACGCACGTAGGCAGTTGTAAAGGACGCTTGTGTCGCTGTTGTTTAGCCCGTCAATGAAGCAATGCCCCAGGCTAGCATCCAATAACACACTAGCGCTCTGAATCCTCTTATCCATGTTTTCAATGAAAGGCAGGTTCTGTACTGGCATAACAGAAAAAAGTAGTGAGCATCAGTCGTAAGAGTTTCAATTGTCTTCTGAGGCTAACAAGTATACAAGAGTTTTGTAGAACACCAGGGATTTCGCAAGATTTAACCAGTTAGCGTCTCACGTTATTTTTTTTGTCAACCATCTTCTCAAAGGCCAAAGTCAATGAATTCTCTTAGCAGCTCAGCCAATTCTCAGGCCTCATATATATAGCTAGTTTTAATCCCCAAGATACTATTCTTAAATGCAGTATCATCGAAGCCTCTTTCGTTATTATCCTATAAGAGGCAAAAATTTCTGCTATGTTTTTCATAACTTCGAAACTCAAGAATGGCTAGGACTGAAAAGCAAATTTCCTCCTATCAATTGTCACCACTCAAAACACTCCTTCGAAAACTTATCCAGATGTTCCTATTTTAGACTGTAAAAGGAGCATAAGTGCATTTCTAATGTAATCAATATTTTAGAGAAGGACAAGGAACTGGACTTCGCTAATGAAAAGAAGTTCAGCAATAAAACAAAAAAAAGTATGAACGGAGACCTGTGCATGAGCCATATAGAACTTGAGCCGATTCATTTCGCTAGCTATTCTTTCCAAAAGCATGCTCTGGGTTTCTCTCATTGTTGTGCCATCTTGCTGCGTGGAATTTTCATCATTCATAGAAATCCTTCTGATGGAATTAGCATCCTCGTTTTGCAAATCAGAAGGAGTACTTGGTAGAACTTTTATAAGCTTTTCAACCTACACTTACAATGAACAGACGTTATTAACGTCAAGCATTCACATTATCTAAAACCAAGAAACCAAAAGAGCATTGGAGAAACATCTCTGCTCAGAATAAACGGAACTACAATGCAAAATAATTAAGGATCATGCATAGATCACAACTGCATTGAGGATATTAAAGAAACTATCTATCTTCTAGAGTACACAAAGAAGATAAAAAAAACTTACCCAAATCCCCCTGATCTACATCTATAATCAAAGTATGTAATCAATGACCAGCAGAGGCAGACTCGAGATTCCAAGTGTAAAACTTTTGCTCAATGGAAAATTAAGATTGAGAAACCAAAATCATGTACCTTAGACACCACATGAAAAGTGTCGAGCAACAATTCCAGAACCTCCCTGGCAGCAGCAGCATCAGAACGCTGCTGCAATCCACTCCTTAGTGCGAAAAGTGCGGCCTCGACAGATCCACGAAACCCAGTGATCTTCTCACGGAGCTCAAGGAGCGGTGCGCGCATTCGGATTACAGCCGCATCGATATCGACGAGCTTAGTGCTCAAATTCACGAAATCGGCATAGTCTCGATTGATGAGATCAACAAGTTCGCGGTTCAGGGATGCAAGGTGGGACTGGAGCTCGGATCGGAGAGTGTCAAAGGGAACAAATGTACGGAGCTCTGAGATGTATGACTCGGAGTCGAAGCCTGGGGAAAGGAAGAGGGAAGGCTTGAACCATAGAGGATGAGAGTCATACGGATCGGAGAAGAAGTCTGTGGCGGATCTCGGCGCAGGCGACGGCGACGTCGCGACCAGATCTGACATTTTTCGCTTCGATGCTTCCTCTGTGTGGGAAAGCCTCAGTTATAAATCTGTGTGGACTGCTTGCCGAATCCAAATTATAGAGCTAAACTGTGCGTCGGCAGAGGTGCCTACTCATTTAAACCAAACCGGAGGATCAATAATTCGGTTCGGTCGACTCTTCCGATCTGTTAACTTGATCGAGACCCACTGTAATCTTTTTTTTTTTTTGTTTTCGATGATTTCCCTGTGTAATCTTTATGTAATAGAACTCACAGAAAAATGTCCAAAAATTTAATCTTATATTAAATTTGTCTAAGAAATATTATACAAACAATATTTGGAATATGATTTAGGGAAATATTATACAACTGCAAGACTGATTTGATATTATTCGGAATTTGGAATTCTGGAAAATCCTGCAAATATTTCCAGCTAATACGGTGTTAAGTGTTAAGTAGCAAACTCATTGTGCTCTCTCTAATCGCAATCAAAATCAATATCAAGGTGGAAATTTCTTGCAATTATCTTTGGTTTGGTAAACCGGCTATAACCTCAGTTAAGCTATAAAACCAATGATTGACCGATTGTAGAAGACTGATCGATAGGGATGTTAATTTAGGTAAACCCAACCCATATAAACCCATCCCATTTAATTTACAACCCATTTAAACCCATTTAATTTACAACCCATTTAAACCCACCTCATTTAATCACACCCCATTTAAACCCATTTAAATAAAACTAACCTATTTAAACCCATTAAACCCCATTTAAGCTATATGTTACAAAGTTTTGTTATTGTCAGTTTCTCTACCTCTGAAAAAAGAGACAACCATCACAAAACTAGAGAAAGGCATCGTGAATAGTAGATAGATGCAAATAAGCAGGAGAGGATTAGCTTTTCGTAACTGTTTGTCTGCTTCATGTGAAACAACAAGGTCAGTGTTAGTTTGTGGTTTGGGTGGCTGCAGCCCTGAGAAAACAGTTCAAAACACAATGTTAAGTAACCCGTCGTTGACTAAAAATAGCAAAAGCCCTGAGAAATTTTTTTACCAACGATTTTGAGTTTCTTAGGCTTTGGGATTGAGTTTAAGACCTTATCCTGAAACAAAAGGAGAACATCATCCTAGTGTAAGAAAAATTTCTGCATAACTAAGTCACAAAATGCAGTAAGATTTGAAGTGAAACCTTAGGAGCAAGAAACTCTTCAGATCCAACAAGCCGCTGCTGCCAACCTTGCATAGCACGAGTTGCAGAATCTCTTCGTACCTGCCTGATCCTGACGGACCTGAAGGTCCTGCACCTTGGTGGCTACTTGCCTACATCAAAGTCCTTATATCAGGGGAAGAAAAAAAAACGGAGGCACATGAATTTTCGTTTAAATAAATGCTGAAACATATCTCTTAAGCTGTCATTCCCACAATAGATTAACAAGTAGTAGATAGTTTTCTTTAATTTTCACAGAGCTAGATCGAGCTGATATCCTCATCCCAACTTCCAAATATACCAGACATTCCATATATTCAACAGAGACCAATATCCAAAAGCAAAAAAGAAACATTTTTAGGGGGAATTCTTACCCCTTTCTCGAGGCTGGGAAACAAAATGAATGCTGAACCAAAGAGGTTAAGGTCACCATTTATCCATAAGTGTTTTTCGTACTCCAAAAGTGCCTGCAATTGAAACAAAGACATCAATCATAATGTACCTATACCTATATGATAAGATAGAAACTGCAGAATCGAAGATAAACAAAGGTTCAAAATCGAAACATGATGAGTATCAGCGACAAAATCGATCCTGAAGATTTTGAAACCCAGATTCGATGAAGTTGTGAAGAATCAATCAAAATAACTTTATAAGTTGTTCAGATTCACAAGAACATCCGCCATTTTCATAGCAACCAAACAAAGAAGAAAGAAGAAAACCAAGTAAACAAAAGAGAGAGTGAGGAGTAAGATGTAAATCTTCCTTACCAAACGCAGTCTCAAATCAAATCAAACATCCATTGAAGCAAAAATCGAAGAGGAGGAAGAAGAAGGATTAGGGTTTTTTTTTTTTTTTTTTTTTTTGATTTGGGGTTTCTGATGGATTGATTTTCGATCTATTTGATTTAAAAAAAAAAAAATATAAATGGGTTAAATGGTTAACCCATTAACTTATGTTAAAACCCATTTAATAAAATGGGTTAAAATGGGTTAATCCATTTAAACCCATATAAATTTAATAGGTAAATGGGTTTATATGGGTTCAATTTTATCTAATGTACCCATTTATTAAATGGGTTTGCCAACCCAAATTAACATCCCTACTGAATCGATAAAGTTGCAAAGTGACTAAATCTCATCCCCACCAAGTCATTTGGAAGTTGGAACTAGTGAGTGACTGGTCAGGTATATGATAAACACAAAGATCGAAAACAACAAAACATCTCATTCAACTTAATTCATTTATTGTTTTCTCTATTCCCCTGAACAAAATTACATACAATATACATTCTGTTTCCAACCGAGAGCTCTTTTTTGAGACGAAAATTGAGTTATGGTTTCTATTTTCTAAAGTAGATTCAATCTTACATGAAGTAGCTTAATGGACTCTTCTTTCTAGATCCATCTTCCCCGTAGAGTTCGTTCCATTGTTGAAGCTCTGTCAGGTTCACAGACTCTGATGAGACACTTGCGCAAACCTGATTCAACACCAATGACAACGGTTTCACATCTTTGAGCCCAAGACCGATATGATATCAAACCAGCATAAGTAAATCTTACCCGCTCATGTGCGTATCTAAAATCCTCCATGTTTAAAGATCGGATATCAGCAATTCCACTTAGAGCTGGTGGAGCTTTACCTTCAGCCAGAGCAGCATCCCGCTCCTACCACAATATCCCATCATAAGCATATTTAATTCTACTAAGAAGTTTACGCAACCTAAAGTTTTCTTGGTTCAGTACAAAGAAAACATACACTTTTTTCCTTCTCCAATAGCTCCTTGATTGGACGGTGGGCAGCAGTAACACATAGATTCTGCACGCACCAACAAAGAATATATCGCATTACTTTGCATTTATTATCGTTTTGGCATACCATAACGAAGGTTAGAGGAATTAGTAGGGATTTACCTTAAGATCGCTTCCAGAATATCCATTAGTCATACTAGCAACTCCATCAGTATCCAAATCAGGGGACACATCTTCTTGTGCAAGTATAATTTTCAATATCTTTGCTCTATTTGGAGCATCTGGTAGTCCCACCATCAACCTGCATCAATACCACAAACTTTTCACAACATGTCAATTTGACAGAAAGCTTAGTTCAACAAGTAAGTGATTTATTTACCTACGGGGTAACCGTCTAATGACGGCCTCATCAAGGTCAAAAGGCCGGTTTGTGGCTGCAAGAACCAGAACACGTTCCGTTTCTTTCGTCCTAAGACCGTCCCAATTTATCATGAACTCATTTTTCATCTTCCGCATGACCTCATGTTCCCCTGGATTTTCTCTTCGGCCTAGCATGCTGTCCACCTAAAATGAAAGTAAAATATGGTAAGACTGTCAGTGCTCTGATTACAAGCAAGATTCACCCAGGAATTGACCATGAGAAATTACCTCGTCCACAAAGATAACGCTAGGGGAAATTTTACTGGCCAATGAAAAGACAGCTTTGACATATTTCTCACCCTCGCCAAACCACTGCAGTATTGAGAAGAACACAAGTTTGGACAGGAGATTCCATGTATAAATCGGTAAAGTCCAACTTTTCAGGTATTCCGTTACCTTAGATCCGATGCTTGACATTGAGATGTTGATGAAGTTAGCACCAGCTTCCGTTGCCACTGCCTTTGCAAGCATGGTCTTTCCAGTGCCAGGAGGTCCAAATAAGAGAATTCCTTTACAAGGCTGCATAGAAAAGAACAAGAGCAGACTGATTAGGAAGGCACCAACGCACAACGTTAACTAAATTTCAGAAGAGAAGAATTTCGAGGAAAGCCAAACTATCAGCTAGTATAACTAATATCATCATTACTCCACAAAAATCATGTACATGTAGACTGGCGCACACAAACTAAAGGTGATCTCTTAGTTTGTGATAAATTTGAGGTAGGACCAGGATCTAATAAAAAGTTATGGGAGTTTTCTGAAATCTAACGCGGAGAAGAGAACCACCTTTGTTAATTGCCCCTTGCAGAAAAGTTCAGGCCGTTGTAAAGGAAGCATAACCAATTCCTTTAAGGTGTCTTTGACATTCTCAAGTGCTCCAATGTCATCAAATGTAACACCAATGTCACTGGGCGGAATAACATCACTTAAAAGCCTCTTCTCAAAGTCATTTTCTGTCACAATGTCCTGAAGCAACAGAGAAAATTAACAGTTGTTACATGATAGGAGCCATAATGAAAATACGTAAAGAACAGTTCAATTTCTAAGACAATTTGCTAACCTTGAGAGACTTCTTTGAGCTCTTAGATTCATTTAGAAGAGCCCGTAAGAATCCTATTCCAAATTTTATGCTGCAAGGATCCAAAGTTCCCACTCAATACTGAAAAACAGATATTTAAGAGCAGTATTATTGCACATGGACAAGCTGCCAATTACCTATCAAGAGACAAAACAACCCTATTATCTGGATCAGCATCAGGATTACGCCTTACATGGTCACAAAGAGCCCATCCAATGATCTTTTCTGCACCTGAACCAGAAAGTCAAAGTCAACTTTTTTAGAAAAGCATTCCACTGTCAATTCTAGCCATCATGCCGAACTAAGGGAAAACATACTGTCACTTTGAAGTGTGAGATCCGTCATGAGATGCTGTAGCTTCACAGTTCCTTCATATTCCAGACCACATCGTCCCAACACCTGGATTGAGATGCAATTATGGATTCGTTCTTAAAACTTCAGTAAATCCCCTGTTTTAAAACAGGAAATGGAATTGTGCCTTACGAGAAAAAACAAATAACCTTGTACGCCAGAGAAAAAGTAACCTATTCTAGAAGGTATACTATCAATAGTTTAAACACAAGCAATCATGTTTTGAAAAAAGAGGAAAGATCTGGTATAGGCTTCTTAATAAATGCGCCTCCACAAAGTCTAACAGTCAAATTGCCACAGATTGAATTCAGCTTTAACTTTTGAAGCTAGATTTGCAAACTTAGAAAACCAAAGATATTTCGTTGGGATTGAACCATCATATGTAAAACTTATACTGTCCCTAGACAAAAACTGCTTCCATGACCTTTTTCTAATTACATATTAAGTCCAAGAAGAAAGTTAAATGCAAACCCATACCATATGCAAGTAATTGGAATTAGCCTTCCATCTCAGATCCTCACCATCACGATTCAACTGATACTTCAAGAATTTAAGTTTATCCTCATCCTGAGATTAATTAGCTCCATCATGTCTAAGGTTTATTTGACAGACAACATACGAGAATGCATGTCTAGTAGAACTTAGTAAAATACCTGTGGCATGTGAATAGTAATTTTATTCCTAAAGAGCTTTGTTAGAAGTTTCGTTGCTTTTGAGACTTCCTTGCCTCGCTCATGTAGTCGTCCAAAATCCTGGGAATATCAAGCAAATGTAACATTAGTCCCACTCTAGAAGAGAAGGAATAAAACTGGCTTGATCAAATATATTAGAGGCTTGTCTCAGAGGAAACACACAGTGCTGAAAGCCGGCTAGAAAACAGAACCGATGACATTTACGTAAACTCAAAATTGCAGTTACAAGAAGAGCACATCATGTATTTCCCAGTACCCTAGACACCAGATAAATTCCACAGTATGGCCAAAAGGTTAAGGCGTATATGAACATGAACTAATCTCACTGGTCCTAGGCAGGAAAACATAAAGGTAAAAAAGAAAGACAGAAGAAGAAACCTAAAAGCATGCAGTAATTGGTAACAATAATGGCCATTTGCCTCAAGAATGACTAATCTTGTTATGTCAAATATTCCTGCTTATGAAACAAACAAAGAAAAGAGGAGAGGACGTTGATTTACTGGAAAAGGTAAGTCAAGAAGAGCAGTTTGGAACTGGGTGAAAAATAGACCTCCAGGATGAGACTGCAAAAGAGATGAAAAGAAGTTATCACATTGCAGTGATAACCAATTTATATCAATCCTGAGGTTTATTTTATTTGCAACTTACATCTTTTACAATTATAAGAAGTTTACAGAGGTACATTTTTAAGATCTTCAAAGACTGACTACCCTATACAAATCTCATAGTGCTTGACACTTGCACACTTGCACACTTAAATGTTTGAATGGTTATTTATCAGGATGGAACAAGTAATAAATTCGTGAATACATAATATTAAGAGTCTACTTCAACATATGAAATTCGGAAAGTGCAGCAGCTAAAAAATGTGGCAATGATTTTAATGCCTCTAAAACGCATAAAGAAAAAAGAATCACAGTTCTTTGCCCTAGGACAAGTTTCTATTTACTAAATGATTTTAAAATTTCCAGAAGAGAATTAGTAGTAAGAAAAGCAATATAGCTTTTGCGAAATGAGGTCAATGCATGCAACTGGAGCAAAAGCATTGCACAGTAACTACCTTCTCCTTGTGGTTATCAGAGTGTGTCTGTGAACTGATCACAATTAAGTTTTCTGGGAGATGTTCAAGTCTGCTTTTAAATGCAGAGTACAAATCGGAATTTCCAACAACAAACTTCTCAGCATCTTTCAAAAATAGAATAAACGGACAAGTTTTGCTCTCAGCATGGACAACCTGGAAACAGATGAAGATAAAAGCACATGGAAAAATTTTAGACCAAGAAAAAATTCATTAATCTGCAATTGAAAGACAAATACCTCAAACAATGTGTTAACAAGCAATTTATCTAGTAGATCCTCAGAACCTGAGCTTTCAAACCGAAGATCAGTAGCTATAAAACAGAAACAAAAGAAACATTATGTAAGACAACAGCTGCCGAGGACCAGTAAGCTATGCACTACTGAACGTGAAGTACCATTGCAGAAGAACCCATGCCCCTTTTCACATAGATCACCAAGGTCAACTCCATCAGGTATGGACTTATCAAATCTAACACCCACTTTTTCTGCTGAAGGATTCTCATCAAATACTAAAATTACTTTCCCTTTTATCCCATAAGGTGGTCCCCTGAATAAGATTAAGTAAAAAGTGGATCATTAAGTTAAGAAGTGAATACATAAAGACAAAAGAAAAAATTCAGAAGATAAATCCTGTAAGCCTAACTCAAAGAAAATCCTGAAATTTAGATGTAAATATAAGATAGGAAACAGATTTAAAAAAGATATACATACGTCTTGGACGTAAATATAGTATTTCATCAATAAATCTTTGCATTCTAATAAAAGAAGACAGATTTAAATACATTCTTACATTTACGTCTTGGATGTAAATAAAAGATGGGAAACAGATTTTAAAAAGAAGACACATTCTTCACCGGAGGTTCGACAAATATAAAATCAAACTATGTAGAAGCCAATATCGGTCTTATCAGCTGCCTCAATCAGAACTATCATAAGAAACGAACCTTAAGGTAGATGGCCCAGGATACAACCCAGCACCTAAGAATCGTACCCTGTCACCTGCAAGTTTTTTTCCAATTAAGTTTCAGCAAACCAGAAATCTAAGAAGATCGAAGAAGAATCTTCTGTTGAAAACAATGTAAAAGGGCATGCCTTTCTTCAAACTATGTTTCGCTGGAGTTCCAAATGAACGAGGTAAATTCTCCGGCTCCAACTTAGGCTGTGAGTCTGGACCAGAAGAATCAGCAGGAGAAGGACTAGATGCATCTCCGTCACCTGCTGACAAATCCCAGCTTTTCCGCCGATCAGTGAGCTCAGGACTCCGCCTGGGAAGCTTACAAGATTTTTCAGAAGCAAGTCCATCCTTCATTGACTCAATTTCCTTTGCAGACAAAGCCTGTAGGAAATTGCAGAACGGATGCCCCAGTTAATTACTTACCCATAATCACGAAAAAAGACAAAATAAGTGTAGATGGAAAGCTTTACTTCTTGTAAACTAACAAGCATATTCTTTTAATCTAAAAACATCAACTCATCATTCTTATAATCTAGCCAACATTAAATCGTCACCAAATAAGCTTATATTTAAGAAGACGCATATAGTCTCTTACCCCTAAAATTGGATGGCTGTCAAATATTAGCAATTTCGCCTCGAAGTAATTAGCAAGTGCTTCAGCTAACGCCTCTTGGTACATCTCAGACCCTGAAATAATTCCAACCAAAAAGCAAAAATTATGTTGCCGCCTAAAAGAATAACAGGAACCACACAAGCAAGATACCACAAACCTGCGGGACCAGAAAGCAATATCCTCGGATTCAAAGTAGTCAAGTCAGAGGCATACTTGGCATATTGTTTTTGCTTCAGATGTATATGTGAAGCAGCTATCAAGACATTCTTAGTAGTCTCACTACAAAAATAAAACAGAAAGACCTTATCAGCATACACAAAACAAAGTTTCCAAAGCAAATAAATCAGGAGGGGAATTAAAATTCACAATAATTCATAGTTCAAAGAGAAAAAAAAACAAGAGCAAATTAGACCTAAAAAGTCTATGATGATAACAAAACAGATTCTTAATGAAAGATTCCCATGCACATATCTTAACTCTGAATAAATACCTGAGAAACATTAATCTGACTTGGTCCAATACCTCAAATAATAGGGGAAATTTTCGAATGAAACTTGCATGCTTTTGCCTTCAACAATACCAGCTTCAATGTCTTTTCTGAATATTGCAGATCGCAGACCATTGCCTGATGTTGAAGCTTGTTGTGAATTCGTTGTCAACTCGTTTTCCTCATCTAATATCTGATACCATATTTGTTAATATAATGCTAAATACTGTTCATGACACCAAGGTTGATTGAAACATAGAGTAATTACCTCCATTTTGGAATCTTGGTTGTGACTGCTGACTGCTCCACTTGTTGCAGCTTTATCACTTTTATAGTTAACAGGAAAATCTCCTTCCATGCCATCATATTCAAGCTCCGTGCCATCTTGGACCACAGAAGTAGCATGTCCCATACGCTCCAGTACCAAGCTTGCAAGATCTACAAAACGCTTAAAAGGTTTATCTTGGACCACAGAAGTATCAGGAATCTGAAGCCCACCAGCTTTTGCTGCAACTTCAGGCATTTGCTGAAATATCTGTATAGAAATTAAGGGGAGACTTATGTGTATCTCCATGGAGATATTCTTATCAAAACTGAAAGAAAGTTTTCTTCTTGCACATTTATACCAAAAAAAAGTGGGATCACATGAGGATACGAAAGCATAGATTCTGACTAAACCCAAAACCACTTCGTCGCCAGAGTGTAGCACAAGGCTGGCATTCTTCTTGACAACAGTTCCGTTTATCCGCACAGATCCCCTGCTACCTGTGATCTCTAGAACCGCTACACCATTGCCTTGGCTCTGAACATGTCAACAAACAATGAAAATACATACTGCATACACATACTTACGGAGTTCACAATAGCTCCACAAACAACTAAAAAGTAGAAAATTTACTAAGCACGAGAAAGAGGAAAGGAATAAGCAGGCATGGCATAAGCAATATTTTATAGTAAACGCAGATGTTTGAGCTTTAAAGGAAAAGATTACCTGATTTCTTCTGATCATGCACAGAAATGCACTGACTGTTTTGTCTTCTAATGTGAAGTTGCAGGTTTTACTAGAACCAATAGCGAAGTTCGATCTAGAAACGGCAAGGCTTGGATGCTGAAATTCATAAGTAGCTCAAATGCCAAGATATTGCATCCATAAAAGCATTAGAACATATAAAGACAGTGAAAGCCTCGAACTCCATAGAAGGTTAAATCAACCTGTGCAGACTGTGCAAGAAGTTTACACCATGGATTCTGAAAGGAACATTGCTTCGGTTTCTTATTCAATCTGGAGAAAGAACTAATTGGCTTCCCTGGCAAATTCGGTATTGAGCCTAGAAAGACAAAGAAGAATTGAATATCCAATTTCTAACAGAAAAAAACAAACGAGACGAGGATCAGAGAGTAAGAGTGATGGACCTTCGGCAACAGGAGGTTGCGCCGTCGTAGCCGCCGGGGAGGACTCAATCTTGGCGTCTCCGGAGATTGGAGCGTATTCTCCAGAATCTGCAGGAGGCACCGTGGATACTTCCTTGGTTGTCTCCTCCGGGACCGTCTGATCACCTTCTATTTCCGCCGGCTTCTCGACACAGGCGGCGCCGCCGTCATCTTCCAACTGAAATGAAAAGGAAAATCGCCAAAATTCAAACCAGAACCTCCAGATGAGACGGAAAGGGTATATGATGGAGAAGAAAGGTCTCCGATGAGAAACCTTAAGGCGTATGGGTGAAGGAGGTTTATCGTCGTCGGAAGAAGAAGACGGAGATCTCTTGCCGTTACAGTTGGGGCTGGTGGTATTGTTGTTGCCGGAGAGAGATCCATTCCGTCGCGTTGACACCATGACTCTTCTTGCGAGCTCACTTCTTTCTTTTCCGATTCTTCAAGAGTTTAAAGAATCAAAATGCGAGAGATGAAATTTTGAAAGAAATAAAGAAATCAAATGTATATGTAAATTGTGTATATATATACGCTTTTTCTCGGTGGGAAAAATAAGAGAGACACTTTTAGTTTTAGTGACATGTAAAAAGAAAATGATAACTACTGCCTAGATTACACATACATCAACCTTTTTTTTTAGTTATCCGATAAAAGTTTGTTTCTTTATACAAAAGTTTGTTTCTTTATAAAAAAGGTTGATAAACCTTATAACTCGTTTAGCCGTATCCGGTAACATCAACATTATGATTATTAGCTCTTGGAATCATGTTAAACACGTATTGATGCGTGAGAGCTACATGGAGTATGTCCACGATATATATACATTGTATGTGAGTTGGTGCTTTGCTTGCTTGGGAGCTACATGGAGCTTGGGAGCTAGAAAAGATTTCATGTCTTTATACATCTCCTTTGTTTGAAACATAATGGGCTATTAACTTTGATTATTAAATCATTTTCATTTAAACTCATGGTTAAGATTTTTTAAATCGGAAAGATGAGTGCAGACTATTTTATAGTGTGATTGTGTTAAATATGCAAGCATATATAGTTAGATACATTGTACTTACTACAATTAGAATGAATTCATTTTGACTTTATGAATAACTATTTATAGCTTATAGTGATCATAGTACTTACCACAATTAGCATGAATTTATTTTGACTTCATGAATAATACCAAACAATATATTTTCACAGTTTCACTCTTCTCTTCAATCGGACATCTCTACTTCGAGGGGCTTGTCTTGTTGGTTCTCATGTGAAATCGTAGATGCGAGATCTTCTATTTTCAAGGGAGAATGTCTGGCCATATATTGAAACATGATCTAGAAGATGTGTTTTTGTAAATACTAGAGTCAACTCATAAACATGATTCCCCAAAAGTAGATATGCAATATGTAAAGAATGAGAATACCAACCTTGGAATAGCTATCAGCAAAAGCTCGAGCTCGATTTGACACACCAATATATTGTAAATCCGCCTTCTCAAATCTACCATCCACACAGTTCAGCCCTCCATCACCAATGGCAAAGCGAATAAGTGCTCCTGAAGACAGTCCAGACTATAATCCAACATGGTTACCACCACATATTCAGCAAAGTAACACATTGAGAAAGCATCCTTAAGCTAATTTAAATTTAATCTATTACGGGTACATGGAGTCTAGACAAACGGAGCGTTGCTGGTCTTATAGTAGTTAAAAGGAAGAATAAAAGAAGGATCTGTTGGTCCTAGAAAGAAGAAATTACTAGACAAGATCACTACTATACTTCATAGACCTCGTCGGTCTTATAGTAGTTAAAAGAAAGAATAAAAGCACTCTAATATATCTTGAACATACCTGTTTTACAAAATCTGCGTTTAAGCAACTGAATGGTACTGGTGGATCATCTGATGTTACAAGTTTCCCTTCATCTTGCAACTCCAAGACAATCTGCATTTACAAGATACACAGAAAATATATGTTAAAACTTTGTCAATAAGAGTAAAACAATAAACACTATGTATGATATCCATGAGCTGTAAATGTATGTCAAATTCACTTACATGTTGTTGGTTTGGAACTTCTCCATTGTTATCTGTATCGATGACATACTGACTACACCTCTCATCCTTCCATATCAACACCAGAGGAGTATTTCCAGTATGATAGTGTGCATGTCTGCGAGTTTTCTATGAACTTTAGTGGGGAAAGAGGGGGGTGTGTTGTCATATAAAAGCTGGCCAGAAACAAATGCCAGGGAAAAAATGACTTTTATGATATTTGTCAAAGAAGAGCACTAGACCAATGAGACATTGACATCATCATAATACCACGAGTATGAAGCAACCAGTGATACTATATATTAACATTCATAAAACAGAGGACAAAAGATCTGTCCTCTTTCTAATATAATCATCATTCATTTAACCAATAGTTTTAATACTAATCGTTTAGTCTGAAAGAACTTGCTTAACGAAAGATTCCCCAGTTCTCGACCCTTTTGTCCAAATCAAAACCTTATACCATCATAACCAATACATTCCTTTAACTCTGCTTCAAACCTTCAGCTCTAACTAAACGGAGTTAAGGTCCATAACTGAGCTGGAAAAGCTACAATTAAGTGCAATAGGCTAGTTAAAATAGTTCTGTACTAGATTAAACCTTAAGGCAGAGGCACACAAAGTTTTTGCAAGTGCAGATAGCAGGAGAAGGAAATATGGTAACTGCAGGAAACTTAATGGCATCTTACAAAGCAGGCGAGATACAATGATACACTTACTTGTTATAGAACAATAATCCATCCTTGACATAAGGCAATGATCCTGTATAAGTTGAGTGTAGTCCGCTTTGGTCGCAGTTATAAAAAGGAACAGCACTGAACCTGAACTTGTGGTAAAAGGAAGGCGGATCACAAGCACCAGTCTCAGCAAGTTTTGATTGCAACCAAAAGAATCTGAACTCTGCTGTACATTCATAAAGCGAGTAACCCCTCCAACAAACCATATCAATCACATAATATGTCTGATCCGACTGCATAAAACAGTAACAAATCATCTCTTAATAAGATCAAGAATGAGGATAAACCAATAAAACAGAGAAAAAGAAGAATCTTTGACCTCATGAAAGATACAGTCTAGTATAGAATATGATTGCGCCGGTCCAGAAGTGCCTTTTTTCCTGGCACCACCAGGCAATGCAGAAGGGAAATGATGCAAGATGGATCCATTTCTTACTCTACTAACTGTAGTTCCATCAGATGAAACTACAAAGCATCTTTTTCCAGTTGGCCTTGCTAACACATACCTAAAACCCCAACCAATTCACATAATCAGACATTTATAAAGCAGTCGTCTCAGCTAATTTTGATGATAGCAAAGAAGAAGTACCAGTCTTGGCTAAGATTATCAGGGACGTCGATCATCCATTCAGGTAGCATTAGCTGCCTAGCGAACCATTTACGAGCTTCAGGTCCTCTGAGCCTGGAAGCTTGACGAATGTCAAAGCTACTCGATTCGGATTCGGATCCAGCGTCGAGCTCGGGCACGGCTTCAGATAGTATTTCCGGGTCGACATCAGGCGAAGAGGATTGGAGCGAGATTACGGAAGAGGCGAGGTTTCGGGCTCGTTGCTGAGCGTCACTGCGATTCTGAGACTGACGGAGAAGGGAAAGCTCTCGGCGTTTCTGTTGATCGGAGATAGGTCGTCGCTTGAAAGGACGGCGAAGATCATGCGGCGCCATTTTTGGAAGCAGAATGTTGTGTATTGGTCGGACCTATGTTGGCTCGGTAAAGGGTCTCTTGTAAAACCAAGCCGGTTTGGTTCAAGTTTGGATGGTGGAGTGCGGTTGAAATTTGAAAATTGAAACCAGGTCTGGGAAAAACTACAAAATCGAACCAAACCGGCTTGGTTTTGGTTAAATATTGACTAAACAATTCGGTTCCTAATTAAGTTTTTTTTTTACGTCCGGTTCCTAATTAAGTTATCTTAAATCATTGTATTATTCATAAAGTCAAAATAAATTCATTCTAATTTTGGTAAATAGTAATACTATGACCACTAGATGAAGTTTTCCCTTCTTATTCTTTGATTGTTTGAAGATCTAAAAGTGGTTTTTGGTTTTTAATTTGGCAAAAAACAATTTATTATACATTCAAGATTATAATAAAAAGTTTTTTTTATCTAAAAATTATGGAATATAGATTTTAATAGATTTTGTAAATTCTTTCACGATATCCAAAAAGCCCAAGTATATGTGGTATTTCAACAAATTGTCACTTTTTCTCTGATTCATGGTCTGTGCAAACATATGAGATTATTTCTTCCAAAAACACCAAAACCAAATAACATGTTTTGCTTGAAGATGATATGTGTATTGTAACGACCAAATATCTAGTTTAACAAAAAAATTTATACATTTGATATGAATCATTTGAGTTTTTGAAGTCTTCCGTCCCACTTGACAATGATTCAAAATGTCAACCAAATGTTGGTTAGACGAATGGAAGAAAAAAAATATAACAAATTGATGAAGTAATGGAGGTTTTGAGTGAAATGGAAGAAAAAAATAATGAAAAAAAAAAAGAAAAATTCTTAAATTTGGTTGATAAAACAAATTTCAAAAAATTATAAAATAAATAAAATAAAAATGGCTAATGCTGTAGTATTAGCTAAATATGTCTTAATAATCATATCAACATAACAAATGAAAACGCATAATCAAATTTACGTTTTCAATGTGTCAAAAAATTAAAAGTTTCATTAGATTTATGAACTAGTTTATATGTTTGTGTTTTATTGGAATTACCGTTGGTTACAACTTTCAACATTTTGGTTTGTTTAAATAGTTGAACTCTTTATACTTTGAAAGACAACATTTTGACCAATGGCTTATCTGTTAGAATGATATTTCATATAGCATGATGCTAAAATCCAGATTTATTTGACTTTTTGTTCATACAAAGACAACTTTAACAAACAAGTTTCTTAACATGTTGGAAATTTGTTAAGATCAAATTGTTGGATCGTTTCAATCTTCCAAGGGATTATTAAACCAAGTGAAAACCTAAATTTCATTACTTGCTTCCCAATGCTCATACACACATGCTCCTATAGAGAGATTTAAAAGTAGTTTGTTCAATGAAAATGAGAAGCGAATTGAAGAAATCAACAAATATTGTATTAAGAGAATTGCGTAAAACATTAAAAAATATCAAGAAGCTAACTGTTTTCAGGAAAACTATGTAAAAACTAATAATCATCCAGCTGATGTAGTGGGATCGCAGCTATCGTGAGTGCAAGCCAAAACATCTCTGTAATCTCTAGAGATGTTAAATGAGTCATACACTTGGCCAGTGCTGCTTTTCTTGTACTCAAACAGCAGATTTGAATGATCGGAAGCAGTCAACTTCAC
Organism: Cardamine occulta; assembly: GCA_028015245.1. Lineage (NCBI taxonomy): Eukaryota > Viridiplantae > Streptophyta > Magnoliopsida > Brassicales > Brassicaceae > Cardamine > Cardamine occulta. The sequence continues at coordinate 13,924,830 of CM051387.1, forward strand.
AAACCCATAGTCCAAGTCTCTGACCAAACTCCATTTGGGTATAAGTGAGCTAAAGGGAGACAAGTGACTTCCTCCACCACCAACAACAACATGAATGGTTCCTTTGAAGGTCCCTGAGTAGTGATCCTTGTCATTGTTCACACACTGACTCTGCAATAGCAAACAAAATGAAAAATAAGAGAAGAGCTCAGAGACAACACTACATCGATGAGTTTATGATGGGATCAAACCTCGTAAACGGGACACGTTCTCTCATAGTTATGGACATGGCCGTAGAAAGCAATGTCTACTTTGTACTTCTGCCACAGTTTCTGTAGGCTCTCTCTTCCCATAGGCTCTTCAAAGGTTCCTTCTTGGCCATACCAATCATTGGATGAATAACCAAGGACACGATGAGCTATAAAGATGAGCCAAGGCTGAGTTTTTCTGTCAACAGATGCAAGGCAACTTTCGATGAATTTGTATTGCTCTGTGCCTTCTCTCCAATCGTGTTCACTGTCCGCTACACAGAAGTGGAACATTCCGTAATCTGCTGCGTACCTGCCCCATTCAACCGCAATCTGTAAGATATATTGTTCTGGAACTTGCAAGAAAACGTCAAATGGTTTAACAACTTTACCAGAATTTAGCTCGGTTCTCAGCAGGAAAGTAGAACATAGTCTCTGCAGGAACACCACATTCTCCTCCAGAGTCTGAACGAGCAAAGAAAGATCCTGTGTCTGGCCAATCACGCTCGTGGTTGCCACTGAATTGAAACAGAAATAACTTAACACACTGCAAGAGTAGAGGAGAAGAACAATGATGAAGCTTTTCTTGTTGACTAACCTTGCGATCATGTAGGGAACAGTAGAAGCAATGGGCTCAACTTGAGCTGTGAACTGATCCCACTGGGATATATACCCATTTGAATAAGTGATATCTCCAATGTGGAAAACTATGTCAATGTCTTTCAAGTCCTTGATGACTTGGTCTGTTGTATTGAGGGAACCAGGCTGATAATCATTGAACTCATTCGAGCCATCCCGCTCACCCTGAAACATATTTCAATCATTTGAGATATTTGGTCTGAGAGTGCATTCAGATTGCAATGGCCTGAAAGAGACAATACCTTCCCCATGTCACCGAATATTATCACCCGTTGTAATGAGTCTTGTCCAGGATAAGGAGAGGACACGAAGGTGTAGTTCTTACTCCAAATAATAGATCCATTGATCAACTCATGGCCTAGCCTGTATGTGTATCTGAAACCAAATAGATTGTGAGTTACAAAACTATAATTAGTAGTTCTGGTTCAGAAGAAAAAAGAAGCACATTAAAGACTTCATACTTGCGGTTTGGCCAAAGTTCTTTCAAGAAAGAAGTATGGAAGAAACCCGGATCACGCCAACCAACAGAACGAGCAGGATCGCCTGTTTAAACATCACATGCAACCACAAACCAAATATGTGTAGGAAGATCCAGATGAATAGTTCAAGAAACTTCAGAGTTGTTTTCTCACGTATCATAACGAAAGATACAGAGAATAAACAGAACAGGACATACCACACATGCTGTTTCTGTTGAAAGTTATTGTTCCAGCTGGTGATCTTCTAGCTGGAAGTCCCTTTGAACTCCATTCAATGAATGGAGCAGCCTCATTTACATTGTACCCACTCGTCCATGTCACGGACATCTACCAAAAGATTAAAAAAAAAAGCATGTTTTAGTGAAAAATCCAGCATTTCAAAGTATGAATCTATTCTCGAGTGGATAACTTACTTCGTCCCAGTTCTTAGTTAATGCAAGACGCGGGTAGACAGGTGCTTTAGGATTGGCGAAAGCTACAGGATTCGAAAACCCGAGAAGTTTTGGCTGTGGAATTCAAAAGACCAATAAGTCCACTTGGTATATATTGCAGGTATACAATATACAAAACTGAGAAAAGTATAGTTAACCTACGCTTGAAAGCCCATTGGAAAACAGTGCAAAAGAGACATCAGCTCTCTGATTTATAATTTGAAACTTGAGAATCACGTTACCGGACTTCATATACTCGGGATGAGACTTGGCATACATGTACTGTCAAATAGGAAAAAAAAAGAGGAATGTTACCGGTCAAATGTAAGGTCACAGGTCAATAATATCTAACAAAACAAACCTTAATGGGAGATGAGCAAATGTAAGGAGCTTTCTCTTTGCCACCATTTGTTGGCCAACACTGAGACGAGCTAACAAGTAACAACAAAGACTAGTTAATAATGGACAAAAAGGCAAATTGTCCCATTATATTCACAAATCTAACAACACACAGATGTAGATGAGAAAAATACTCGAATTTTGCGGGAGAGAAAACTCCAACCCAATCGTCTGAAGTTGGCTTGGGGTTGGAGATAGCTACGCTTACCCATTCAGTATCTTCACCCTGTGCGTATATCAGAGTGACATCAAAACAAATTTATTTTAAAAGTTTGGTTCTTGAGATTTTCATCAAAAAAAAAGAAAAGAGTTTGGTTCTTGAGATACTTGGTGAAATCAAGAAGACAGATTCTCTCACTAGAACGGGTAAACTCAGACTATCAATACAAAATCATCTTTTAAAGAATATATCTATATACCAATCTCCAGAGGGAAAACAAGAATGGAACAAGAATAATAAAGGAAGAGAATTCTCGATATGAATGAATTTTGGAACCTGGGAACCAAGAAGCTGAGGGGAAGCGTGAATACTGGCAGGAATATCCAAAGCAAGACTTGTTTCGTAAATATTAATCTGAGCTAGTGGCTGATCTCCGCGTCCATTGGCGTGACTCAAAGATAAGCTCGAGCTCAGTAGTCCGATGAAACACAGAAGCAGAAGCAGAAGCAAAACTCTAGCCATCGGTTCTTTGTTTGTGGATCACAAACAAAGAACAGGACAGGAGAGGATATTTATTATAGTCTACGGAAATCTTTCAAGATTGATTGATCTCTATCCAAATATTCTCTTCTGGAATTCAACTCTACTGAATATTCCAACCGTTTTTGTTTTTTTAACAGTAATTATTTTTATTATTATTATGATAATAACAAAAAAAAAAACGGTTTGGCTTTTTTATAATAATTATTACTTGTATATATTTTCGGTTTAAAAACGGTTTTTGTTTTTAACAATCAAAAACCGTTTTTAACAAAAAAAAAACAGTAATACTTGTTTGAAATACAAACAAGGATATTCTCACTCGCAAATTTTAAACAATCAAATATACTAAAACAATAATATATCCTTGTTTATATTTCAAACAATCAAATATACTAAAACAATAATATATAATTTTTATACTACAATAATATATAATTCTATCCTTGTTTATATTTGAAACTATAAATACTATATTGATATTAAAATTGCATTAAATTAAATCTTTACGAGTTTAGAAAGTCTATAGAAGCAAAATGTATTCAATTCGATGAGATGAAGTAACACGGATCGTGCTGACTACTATGATCCAATTTTTTTTTTAAAGTAATATTTATGGATGAGTTTAAACTAAAAAAACAAGAATATGAATGATGGTCTAACACTGACGGTTTAACTCTCATAAAAAATATGACACTCGATCATCGGTAACACAGAAAAAATTGGCTATCCAACACTGACAGTTTAGTTATACCGAAATTCGTCTGTGGGTAACATATAAAGAACTGGTGGTCCAGCTCTCACATTGTTTGTTTGCCGGTAATACCGAAGGAACTGGTGGTCCAGCTCTCATGTTGCTCGGCCGCCAAAATTCTCTTAAATACGTTTTTTACTCGGTTTAATCCGGTTAAAATAAAATTAGTAAATATAACATCAATTGAATCTGACTTACTTTTCTTCCTCCTTTACTCGATCCTTACCACTGAATTTCAAATTTTCAAAAGATGTAAAAAAAAAAAATTCTTTGTTTCTCTCTCGATTCTTCAACAAAATTGACAAAGTTTTGTGCATTGACTTCAAGAGCTTCCATGAAATCGCTTGATAAGACCATAAATATACACCTAATAGATGATTCGTGAAGTTTTCTCACTATATACCTTGTCTCTTTCCTCGAAAATTTGGGAGAAATTGAGGATTTTGGTTTCATTTATTGTGATGATGTTAAATGTGGAGGACTAACACGTTTGGAGCAATTTTACACTTGAATTTTGACTTGTGTTTAAAAAGAATCTATAGGACCAAAATGTATTCAACTCAGATGAGATGAAGGAACGGATTGTGCTGATTACTATAATCCAATATAAACATAAAAATTAATATTTATGGATGTGTAAAAAAAAAAAAAAAGAAAACAGGAATATATTAGGGACATATTCCTAATATATCATTAGGGACATTTTACCACACAAAAAAAAAACATCATTAGAGACTCGTATAACCATCCAAATGATCCAATCATTTGTAGACAGTGGAGCCTAATGAAAAATGCGGGTTTTGTATTGGCTCACGTACATGCCAATTAGGCCCAAACTCCAAAACCCGATCCGGTCCTAAGAAAAAAAAACAAAGCTCGGATATAATAGATCCTGATGCACGAAAAATTAACTTTTCAGATTAAGGTTTAATCCGACCGAGCTCAGACCGGCTCTAAAACCAAAAAAAGGGAAAAATAAAAAGAATCTTCAATTGTTCAGTGTCAGACGAAGAACACGATGGAAGAGAAGAAGAAGAAGACGAAGAAATCATCAAAGAAGAGCGGGATCGAGTTCTGCAAAGTGTGCCGACTGCATCACGACCAAGGCTCGCGCCACAAGTTTTTCCCTCGCCACAAAGACCTCCTCTCTTCCTTCCTCGATCGATTCCGATCGAAAATAGCCGATGTCAGATTCTTCCTGAAGAACCCTAGCGTTCTACGGCCACAAGAGCAGTCCCAAAACCGTGTTTGGTGTGTCTTCTGCGACGAGGATATCATTGAGCTCGGTAGCTCCTTCGCCTGGTATGCCATTCCCTTTATATTTCCCCTCTCGATTTGTGTTTATTCGTTCGATTTGGGTCCATTGTTGTGCCAACATAGTAGCTATCTTACTTGAATTGAATGTGGAATCGGAGAAATAACTGTGCTAGAAATTGAAAACTGGGATTATATCTCATGAAAGGAGAACAAATAGATGTGTCTTCTGATGATGATAATTTTATTTTTGACCACACATTATTGTTTTGATACTTTAATCAGTGCTAAGGCAATCAATCACTTGGCAAGTTCCGATCATCTTAAGAATATTAAGCAATTTCTCTGGAAATATGGCCCGGCAATGGATTGCATAGACGATTTCCGATTTTCAGAAGCTGATGTAGCTAAGGTATATATTATGTACTTGAAGATTACCTAGGGCTCAACCTTTACGGTTTAAGAGTGTAGCCGTGTTATTCGTTGAAATGAAATCTCTAATGAAATTCTATCTATGCTAATTGCAGTGGAGAAAAAAATGCCAGTCTTTGGGAAATGAAGATGCATCCTCTTTTAAAGGGTCCTGTGGACAGCTTCCCGGGACATCTGATGATATCCACAATAAACTTGAGTTTGAAACTATGGATAGAATTGAAAAATTTCCTACACACCATTCAATTGATGTTATGCCTTTACTGTATAATACGAATGAGTATCAGATATCACATTTAGAGCTTCCTGAAGGTACACATTATGGTTCATATCTGAACATGGATGCTTCTAATCTCCCTCTAGGTACTGATCCGCTGAGTCATCTACCAGGTATTTTTTGTTTGATTCCGACCTCCATATTTATCAATATCTAAGTGTGAAACAAGTTTTATATAATAGTCTTTATGCATTCGTTTCTCTAGGGAATGGGCTTGGCAAACATTCTATTCCTTCTAAAAGCAAGGATCACTCGAGAAATGGTAAATATTGCATCCAACAGGTGGGTTTCAGTCATAGTAACATTGATATTGCTGTTATTGTAATTCTGATATATTTGATATAGTTTGTAACTACACTTCGGGATTTCTCATTGTTATATGCGCATTGCTTTTTTTTTGTATTGGATAATCCTTGAGATTATCTGACATGCATTACCGTTTTTGCTCCTTTCGTCACTTTTTAAGTTGATGTCATGATTCGAGTCACAGATTCTTAGCTACTTGTTATTTTGCTTCTGAATCTGGTGTATCTATATGATGCTACCTCTTAGTTTCATCATGAGGATTCCTTGGGTTAGAAATTTTGGTTGTAAAGATTATGGTCATTACTATTCCCAAGGTTCATGAATTTCTTATATGTGTTATATATGAGTAATTGACAAAAGAAATCTTCTATCTATGAGAGGTGTTTCAGGTGGAATTATTTTTAATTAAGTATGGACTGAGAAAATAACTTTTTGTGTTGTTTTTATTATCAAAGTTCCATCACTGTTTGGGTCTCTTTTGTCCATCTGTTCGATTACATCACAAATTCTCTCCGGAGATATCTGCTCATTGTCTGAGTTCAAACCTTTATATATGAGCCTATGACTGACGTTTTCTTCATCTAGAATTATCAGATGTGCCAGGATAAGAAACAAATTGAGGGCAGTTACAGTTCTCCAGGTAGAGACCTCTGCGTGTTAGTCAAATGTGATCTGTTTTGCGTTAATTTGATGATTAGTACTTCATCTTTTAGGTTTATGATTTTCACTGATGTAGTCAATCTGACATGCATTAGTTTTAATGGCATGGTTTTTCTCTTTGTTTTTGCTTGTCAGGTGTGGTGGGAATGACTAGCACTTCTTCCTCACATTCCAGCGATGCTAGTGGGAACGTTCACTCTGGAGCTCCTCCACCATGGCTTGATGGGAATGTCTCTAACGTACAACTGAACCAAACAGACATTACCAGCTTTCAGGCAAAGATAGCTGGAAAGGATCGTAAGCTGAATCCTAAGAGGGTTGGCGCTGCATGGGCTGAAAGAAGAAAGATGGAGATAGAGATGGAGAAGAGGGGACTTGCTGTGAATAGTAACACTGATGCAGACTGGCTTCCCAACTTTGGTCGTGTTTGGCAATCAGGCACTCGAAGAGAATCCAGAAGAGAATTTGAGAAGGAAAAACGGAAGTTAGTCAAAACTGAAAGCATCTCTACTGAATCAGAACCAGTCCAAATACAACCGTACATTAGCAAACGGGTGGTAGGTTTTGCCTTTACAATACTAAATTACAAGCGACTGGTACCTTGTTGTTTATTGTTTTCTAATCTTAAACCTATTTGTTTTGATTGGTAAATTCTTTTAACCACATGTCATGTGTGGTCCTTTTGTACTTAACATAAATGGATAAATATTGCTTTGTTGGTTATTGATTTTAATTTTACTTCGCGAAGGACTTTTCAGTGGCCTTATGTATATACATTAATTGTGATTGCAGCGAAGAGAGAGTGGTGAGTGATGGTTGTGGCAGACATCCATAATGGAAGCGAGTACGGATCAGACCCTTCATCTAGGAATTTTGTAATTCTCTTTTCCTGGAGATCCTACTCCAGTTTATCTTGTTTTTCATGTCAAGCTAATGAAATAATATATAGAGGTATGTGATCCTGGATACTCCTTTGAATTAGTGTAAAAAAATGTATACAGCTCTGGTTTCGGTTTGAGTGATTTTAAAGAGTGATAGTTTCACGTAGCTTATGCAGAAATTAAAATACATCATAGAGAATGCCTTTCTGTGACTGTCTGATCTCCCTTTGGGTTCTTTGTCTTAGGAAAAATGTATATCTTTCCATTTGATGTTTCTGCGGGAGACAAAAATGAAATAAATCTGTTGTGTGGTGCATAGATTATGGCCATTTCAATAAACTGTATCCATTTCTTGTTGGACACACATATTTGGAATGATATTTTTACAAAACTCTGATAGCTATTCTACAATAAATGGCTTTAATTGCAAATATGTTTCCCTATGCTGGTCGGAGATAAAGATGCAGTACAGTATCGAACTAAGGGAGCAAGAATGTTGCTCTTGGTTAGATGTAAATTTTTTGCTAATGTCTGACCAGAACTGTTTCTGGTGAGCAAAACCTGGATGCATTTGATTGACCTTTGATCCGAAATTTCCAGAAGTTTCCTTTAGCAGAAACCTGATTCTCCTGGCACAAGAACTCCCACGAGAGCCATTTCTCAGCGGTCCTGTGCACATCATGCACGAGAACATCTGTTGTTGAGTTACTACTTCCTTTTCTTGCTAACACAGCTGCAGTATATATAGTCCCCATCCTACCTGGCGCCTCTAAGTTATCCCCACGCGGTCCATCAACAACTATCACATCCCATTTGGTATTGTATACTTTCTGTGGCAAATCCTTCAGTTCCAGTTTGCAGTCTGATGTGCCTTGATGTAGATTATTCATCTTTGGTGCGCATGCGGGGTTGGCTCGTGCATGTCGAAGCAGATTGTAAGCATTTTTAACTTCCATCTGATGGTACTTCAAACTGTAGATTATTGTGTTGTTGGGATTTACTTTTGGTGTCATTATCTTTGCAGCTTCATCTTCTAGAATGATGTTAATGCCTCTAGTGTTGATTGAAGATAGCATGAGGTATTGAGGTGCGAAGCCGAACACAAGAACGTTGCTAGGGGATCTACGTGTAACGGTATCTGATAAGAACTTCAGTTCCTTTTCTGTAAGAACGCTCAGGCCCACATTATTAGCCTTGATTAGCTGACTGGACTCAGCCGGACTCAAACGAAATGTGGTTGAAGATGATGACTGAGACGCAGAGGATGAAGACTTGTATGAAATCCGGAGGAGTCGGAGAACAGAGAGGCTTGAGAGAACGAAGATAAGAAGAGGTATGAGTTTCCGCACAGTGAATTTTGGCATCTTAATCTTTGATTCTTTCTGGTGCTTGGAATTATCAGGGGAGGAAGGAGGTGAGAATCTAAGTAGAGGATTGAGAATAGGAAGTGAAGATTGATGAAGGTGTGGAGGCATTATTACTATTCTCACCTTCCTTTCAATACCGTCAGGTTCTGAAATGAAATATCATGTTTTTGGTTTTAAATGATCAGCATGAATGTGTTTGTCATCTTCGAGTGAATAACAAGGAAAGGTGATATTGCTTCTGTTCCAAGATTCTCTCTTTTCTTATTTTTTTGTTGTTGTCATGTCATTTGCTTGTTAGTTTGGATTTACCTAATATCATGATTACTCTATTTATCCTGTCATTGGAGTGGCATAAGAGATTTTGGTCTAAAGTCTAAACAAATAAACGTGTATAAATGTTATAGACTGATTGCGACATGGGTGAACAAGTTTGGTGAATTGGTTGTGTCTATGAAACTCATGGAGGGGTTTTTTTGTAATGTAAAAGGTAGTTCTATTCACGAGGCGTTTTTTAAAGCCATAGAAACTCTCATCAGGGATATAATGAAATAAGATGCAACAGTTCTGGAAATAGTAAATATTCTTCAACATTACCATTAATGTAATTTACTCATTAAGTACAGATAGCAGTTCAGTTGCTCAAGTACAAATATTCTTCAACTCCCATTAACGGTTTAGTTGTGCGAGAGGTTGCAAGTTATGTTAGAAAAGGAGTGAAATCAGTAGAAGCATAAAACACAGAAAACACAGAAATCTTGTCTAAAATCTCACTTTATTCCCCAATGATTGTGTCAATTGAGGTAGGCCCTTTGGGTTTTTAATTTGTAAGTTACGTCACCATAAAAGGAAATAGCTTCGTCCACATCCACCAAAACTTGCAATTTTTTATCGAAATAAACAGTGAAATATATCAAACAAAATGCAAATTACTAGAGACTGATCTCAAATGTGTGGTTAACTTGGTTGACAAATGTTTACTTTTCGAGTATCTGAACAAAAAAAACTGTAAAATGTCTTCTTGAAACAACAAAGCTGTAAACTACTCGTCCATCTTCCCTTGTTATCTACAAACAAAGCCAAACCAAAGGTTAGAAAGTAATTTCCAAATTTCAGGACATGGTAAGCCAGTTTTACTGAGCTCCCAATTCATCTCTATCATCCCTATTACTCAAGTTATTTAGATTCCCTTAAACATGCCAATACAATGTTCATAATCGAATCACAGAACAAATCACCTCTTAGATTACTTGGTTCGCTGTGCAAATGTTTGCATAACGAATTATACAAGGTGTGCAAATGCAATTAGTTATTTAGTATCTACAGTATTGAAAACTCCGAAGAAATTTAACTTTTACTATGTACACAGCATATTTCGATACTTATTATGCGATCAAAGAATTGCTATACAAAACGAAGCAGCTTAAACCAATTTATGAACTTGAAAAATCATCAACTAATCCATCATGCATGGCTATAAAACTTAAATAAAAAAAGGCAGAAATTGGTGAAGAGAATGTACCTAAGTAGCGCCAACGATGATGTTGTTGATAGGAATAAAGATGAGCTTCACAAAGAAGCCCACGAATCCCATTACTACGAACCCGATGGCTGTACGTACTGCCACTTTCGTGAATTCTACAAGATCAACAAATACAGAATCAGACAATCTTCATCATGGATCTCTCCATTCAACATATAGATCTTCCAATATACAAAAAAAAAACGATAGATCTAGCTGATCAGATGCTAAAAACACACAGATCGCTCATCATAACTATCTATAGACACCAATTTTAACATTAAAAAGGGGGAAATCCGTTGACCGAGCTCGTACAAATCCTAGAATAAGAGGGATGATAGAAGGAGGTGAATACCTTTGCGATCTGGCTTGTGACAACGCTTGACGAGGCGAATGCTGTCCTTCGCGAAGTCTCTAAGAGGATCAACGACGGAATCGATGGCGTCCATGGCGCTTTTTCACGACTTTATTTTGTCTTCTTCGTTTTTTTTTTTTTTTGGTTCAAAGAGAAAACAAATGGAGAGTCTTCGGAAAAATTAATTGAAGATATAGCGAGAGAGAGAGAGAGAAGGAGAACGTCACGTAGTTATTGAAGAGCCAATCACAGACCGATCCTCGATAGAGCTATGCCATGTCAACAAAGTCAAAGCTATAGACTATTGTGGGTTCACATTGCATTTTGACCCCAAGCCCACTTTAACAACTATGGCTAGTTGTTATTACTAGCGCTACAGATTACAAAACATAGTCCTAAATGATTTACAATTTTACATTTTAGTTGTCTATTCAAGGAAATATTTTGAATAACTTGGAATTTGATGACTTTTCAAATGATTTGATGATTTGCGTGAAGTTGTAATTTGTTATGTCCTCTATATTATAGTTGTGTGTATTTTTTATCACTAAACTTTTCAATATAACACTTTGAAAAGAAAAATACTTGGGTTGGCATGTTTAAGGGATATAGTAGAAATACTTTAAAATTCATGATTAAATGATATAGTAGAAATTTTCATTTTAAACAAAACTTTCCAAATGCTTTTTATTTTTTATTTTTTAACACAACACTCTTCTTATGCTTAAGTAGAATCTAACATTTGAAAGCTGTAAACACGCATCATTTAGCACCTCAATTGATCAGCCTCATACCTTTAGTTATTCTCAAAGGACAAACAAACGCATAATCAATGTCTCAATAGTAAGTTGTCTCGATAGTGAGAGTTGTAAAGCGATGTGAGTAAAACATTACTGCAAACATTTCCTATTTACTCCATGGATTCAAAAGTTGGAGCATACCAACCGAGTTGGTCGATGAGATTCTTGATCCTCTCTTCTTGTCCCTTGGAGTCTCCAAAGGCAGTGGTGAAAGGATACACAAAGGTAACCTTAGTAGCCATACACCTGTAAGCAACCACATCTTGCTTCACCAAAAACTCCATAACATCTCTGCTAAATCCTCCTCCTACCTCTGCCTCCAAATATCTCCCTGCATTTATGTGTTAATGTTATGATCCTTACTCAAAACCTTAACTTCTCCACAACTAAAAGTCATTAACACACTATGATGTTTGGTGACAATCATATTCTCCAGTTGATTAACAAATAATTACCATAAGGGGTATCTTCAAGAACCAGAAACTTGGGGTTCTTCTGAGTTCTCACAATTGCTTCTTTCAATTTCTGCGTTGAACGAACAGGAATTAGAAACGAGGAGACAAGTGTGGAAGATGGTGAAAAGGAGATGCATACCTGAATGGGATCTTGTGTATCAGTCTCTGGGATCGTCAATGGAAATGAGAAGGAAGATGAGGTAGGATTCGTCGATACACATCCCGGGTTCGTGGAAGGGCAAGGCCTAATTTTGCTACACAGATGAGAGAATCAGAGAAACCAAGATTAACTAGCATAAAAAAACAGCTAAGGAAAATGAGAGTGAGAAGAGAGGAACAAACCCATTGAGAAGACCGGTTTGGACGAACTTGGATTGGGTGAAAGGAGTAGTGAGAGGCTGAGAAGAGGAGAGAGAAGGAATGGCTAAGGCAGGGGAAGAAGAGGTAAGAGAGAGAGCGAGAGCCAAAGATATTAGGTTTGGTATGAGAGAGATCGGAGAAGAAGAAGGAGAGACTTCTTGTGTTTGGTTTTTCGGTGAACACAATAGCTTGGTTCCTTCTCTCGGCCGTTGCGGGAGGATAAGTTGCAAACTAGTGACCAAACTCATGTTTTTGGAGTTTATGGTGGTGGTTAGTCGTTACTCTCTTCTCCACCAAATATTATATATTCCATCCAATATGCAAATAATTTTTATTTTATTTTAAGATCAAATAGAGTTTCACTAAATTATTTAATAAATACCAAGAGAATTCCACTCTTTTTATTTTCATAATTCATTTAGAAATTTCGATAAAATACAAGCTGCAAAGTTCATGTAACTAATCATACATGTATATGTTTCATTGAATGTTTCAATAAATCAAATTTGACTTCAATAACTACCAATAGAAAAATACCAGCGAATCAAATTCAAGAGACAAAGATGAAACGACGTTCAATCGTCTTAAAAAATAATGTTTCTTTTAAAAAAAAAAATCACTCTATATATTTAGGCACTGTTTGAACACTTGAAGAATTGTGCAAGGGAAGAGGAGGATAAAAGATATTTCATTGGACAAGGAAACTCTATTTTCACGATTTCGCAGGTATGTTGTTTTCATTAAGATTACGTTTACATAAGATGTTAACAAAGATGAAAATTGAAAAGAAAAAAAAGAGAAGGGAAAAAGCTTTTGTAAATTTTGAGTATTTGTTTGAACCTCTTTAATTTTGTAAAATATGTATATTCTTACTAGATATTATTGAAAATAACCATATGTATGTTTTGTTTTAAGGATTGGTTTTAAACGGAAATAGACTGTTAAAGCACCGGTGACAATCCGACACTGTTCTCGTGCCATGGAAAGAGTCGCATGCCTAAACTAATCTCACTACTGGTTTTGTAGATAATGTTTTAATCATTTTATGGTCGGACCGGACCGATCCGGTCTGATTCAATCGGGTTCAAAAACATTAGCTAACTGTATATTTTAGAAAGGAAAAAAAAAATCCACCAGAGTCAGAGAACTTTGACCAAAATCGACCCAGTTAGACCTTGCGGACTAGGTTTTTCGCAAGCTCACAATTTTAAGATTATCCAGTAATATACACATGCAAATTCCAGTTTTTGAAAGCAAAGCTTTGTTGAATTGATCAGCTTGAATTTGCGAATGGACGGAGAAGAGCTCACCGAGCAGGAGACTGCCTTGTACGACCGCCAGATTAGGGTTTGGGGCGCTAATGCTCAAAGAAGGTTACTTTCTCATCTCATTCTTCTACTCAACGCTGAATCTATTTTTCACTTTTCAAAGTTTAAGTCTTTTAAGCCTTTGAGTCGTTTTGGTTCGAGTATTTAACTGTTACAATTGGCTATTATTATGAGAAGGCTTAATGGATTACTAGTTTAATTGCGGATTCAGATAATTAGTAAAAGAAAGGAATTTTTGTTGATGCTCCTTCATTCGATTCCTTCCTCTCGGCTTTAAGTTTTATTTTTATTTGTTTGTCTTAAAGAAAATTTCAGACTAGTGAACTTGTAACTTCTGAGCTTCCTTAGGTTGTCCTGAGATGATCATATATGTTCTGTTGCTGGGAAACTCCTGGGTTCACGTTTGAGCTGAAATGATCATTTATATCTTCGTTGTTTTCTGAAGCTTACTTTATTAATACGATTACAATATCATGTAGTTACTGTGTAAGCTTGGCATGATTTGATCTAGTCTGAGGTTGGTGTTTTGTTTGCAGATTGACCAAAGCTCATATCTTGGTATCTGGAATAAAGGGGACTGTTGCTGAGGTAGCTTTAACTTTATAATTTCTGCTGAGATGTCATGCTTTTCAGTTAATTAATCTAATGGTATCTTACTACACTATTTGTCTGTTGTGTCCATTCGATGTGTAGTTTTGCAAGAACATTGTACTGGCTGGAGTTGGTAGTGTGACTTTAATGGATGATCGTTTAGTGAAGGAGGAGGCCTTGAACGCTAACTTCTTGATTCCCCCTGATGAAAGTGCTTATAGTGGCAAAACTGTGGCTGAGATTTGTTGTGATTCACTCAAGGATTTCAACCCTATGGTCCTTGTTTCTGTAGAGAAAGGTTTCACTCTAATACCTCTCCTTTAACGTTTTAATAACATAGGAGTTTTAATAACATAGGACTGTTGTCTGATCATTCTTTCAAATCTTTCAGGTGATTTGTCAACATTTGGCACTGATTTTTTTGAGAAGTTTGATGTGGTGGTTATAGGCTATGGTTCTCGTGCTACCAAAGTATTGATACCAACTTTTATAGAGTTACCACTTGCTTTCATCTGTGGTTGCTCCATATATCTCTTCATAACTTTGTCTCTTCTTTTTTTGTTTGCAGAAATCTGTCAACGAAAAATGTAGGGAGTTATCGAAACGTGTGGCATTCTATACAGTCGATTGTAGAGATTCATGTGGTGAAATCTTTGTCGATCTTCAAAACTACACGTATACAAAGGTACGTGTATGATTTGATGTTGCATTTCTTCTGTCGATTATATGCTCTTTTGACGTTTCACTTTTCAACCTCTATGCTTTTACATTTCATTGGACATTTTAACTCCATCGATACCTCTCTAAGTACGCAATTTAATTTTCTTTTGTATTGACTTCTTGGCAATTTTCTTTCCACAGAAAAAGCTTGAAGAGACAGTGGAATGCGAACTTAATTTCCCGAGTTTTCAGGTACAATCATTATTTGTTGCTTCTAGTAATCCTTACATATCTGTATAAGAAGTAATAAAAATTAGATTTGTTGGTTTATTGCCACAGGAAGCTATATCAGTACCTTGGAAACCGATTCCTCGGAGAACAGCAAAGCTCTACTTTGCTATGAGAGGTGCTTATTAGTTACTACATCTTAATTCTTGATTACTTTTCCTAAACAAATGATTATTGAGGTCCCAAGGCAAATACATACAACAAAAATTGCTATACTAAGCTTTGGTGTTCTCATCAAATTTTTCAGTTATAGAAGTGTTTGAGGAGAATGAAGGGCGTAAACATGGACAATGTTCGCTACTCGATCTTGCCAGAGTCTTGGAAATCAAAAAGAAACTCTGCGAGGCAAACGTAAGCAGCATGTTTTCTGTTTGTTTGCGATAATTTATATACGTCATTCAACTCACTGAAAAAGCTGAATATTGCAACAGTCTGTGAGCGAGAACCATATACCAAATAGTCTCTTGGAGAGACTTATTTCTGGTAATATCGAATTCCCACCAGCTTGTGCCATTGTAGGAGGAATATTAGCACAGGTTCTTTCTCTGTCTTACTCTCTTTTCGCATTCGAATCTTCTCACTTGGAAATTTGTATGTAATTTTGACAAGAAATGTTTTGATGTTGCAGGAAGTAATCAAAGCTGTATCAGGCAAAGGAGACCCATTAAAGAACTTCTTCTTCTTTGATGGTCAAGATGGGAAAGGTGTGATCGAAGACATTTCCAACTCTTTTGCCTCTTAAACCAACCATTGAGACCTAAGCTTTTCATCTAACTTTTATCATCTAATGAGATTCTATTTATATTGTGAACGCATTAATGTGGAATTTGATTATTAGTGATTTATTTTTCTTTGAACCATTTGTAAAAGAAATGGTCAGTTGTGATTTTCCTTAGTAGAGAATCATATTTTCTGTTATTAATATTTGAATTGTTTAATTTCAAATTCAAAAGAGTAAATGATTGAGATCTCACAAGATTTTCCCTATTATAAACCAAAATCTGTTTTCATTCTTCTTGATTCGATATTTTAAAGTAAATTGTAAAAAGATCAAATGGAAGAAAGAGAGATCAATCGACACGAACGTTTGAAGCAGAAGTTGAGCGAGCTAGAGCAAGAATGGACTGCCATGAAAACAGGTAAAAAAAGCTCATGGATCACTGTAGAAGAAGCTCTAGAGTTTGTAGAAAACTCTCCCACAAAGCTAATGCTGTCTCTGCAACACGATGAAGCCTGTCCAGAGGAAGATATGGTACAAATAAGATCACCCTCCTTAATGAGAAAACTCTTTCACGACTCTGAGGATGATGATGAGACTAAAACGGCATTGTTTTCTCATTCATCTTGTTGGTCTTCGAATGTGATGAGAGCGAGTGATAGTAAAAAGAAGAAGAAGAAGATCGCAAGGATTGTCTCTGTTAGTACGGTGCTGCTTTTGTCATGTGTTTTGATCATCTTGATCAACGTCTTTGATCATCTCTCCATTAATAGACAGATCAATACTTTGGTTCCTACTTGATTTTATTTTTTGGTTTGAGAATGTTCACCAAACTCAGTAAAGCATAATGATTTTCGTTTTAAATGATAGATAATAGTAGTCATCAAAGGTTTGATGATATTTAATTATTTTCATTTTAGTTATTATTTAATTAGTTTGATTTTAGTTATTATTTGATTTTGGATATTATTGGATGACGATTTTTTTTATATTCTCGGGTTTTAGGATCGGTTCAAACACGGTAGGACTAAGTCGAAGTCTTGACTTTTTCGAGATCGGACAGGATCTGATTTTTGGACTTTGGTCCTTACTGAGGCCCAACCCAAAAATCTACATATTTAACTGGACTCCAGTGTATGGATTAGACGAGTTTTTGTGTGTTTACAATAATCAATGAAGCTACCTGCAAAATTTGAATTACCTCAGTGATGAAAAAAAAGTTTAGAATTACCTCAATTAGTAATTTAGCTTAGAACCGAAGACTTCAATAGTAAGAACAATTACTGTTCGTAACAACACCTCACCAAGAAAACAACTGAGACGTTGAACTAGTTCAAGCGCAGGCTTTCATCTCTACTGAAAAAATATTTCTGAAGAAGCCATAGACTCACTACGCAAGTCATCACAAATGTAATGGCCGGGACTAGGTTAAACATTCCAGAAGTGAATGTTGGCGAAGTGAGTTACATCCTTCTATAATACAAATTTTGCTCCAAGAGTAGTCTGCACAAATCTTTTCAGTAGAAAAATAGAATGATGATGACGGTTACGATTCACACTTACTCGAAAAAGCTCATGATAACCTATCAAAGATTTTGGCAGTCATAGGAGGTTTTGTATTCCTAAAGTTTTCAAACACTATTAAGTTTTCAACTTTAAAATTAATACATTATAACTATTTAAAGTGATTTCAGTAAAAAATTTTAAAATTAATAATGAATATTTAATTATTATATAGTAAATACATAAGACTTTATGGATATCTTATTAGACACTAGGTTTCAAATTCTGATGTTCTAAATTTGAAAACTTGATGTTCAGTATCATTTTGTTGATGAAGAAATTTTCGTGTTTTTTTATTACATCGGAAAGAAAAAAATATCTTGTGTAAAATCAATTAATTGGGTTTATCATTTAGATTTCTATGAAATCCAAAATAATCCCAACAGAAAAAGGCCCATGAAAAAGGCCCAGGTACAACCCACGCATAACGATAAAAACCCTAAAAATTAATTTTGTCGTCTCTCTTTTTTAGTCTCTAGGTTTCAGTTTCTTCTCTCTTGCTTGAACACTATCTGTGGAAAAGCTGAAAATGGTACAACTCTTACCCCTAATCTCATAAAATTTTCTTGAAATTATCTTCTAGTCAATCCACTGTTAGCTTCCTTCAATAATATCGTCGTAGTTTGTGTAGTTTAGTGTCTGTTTCAGCAGTAAGAACTAAGTAATAGATTCTCCATCTCTTTGCTCTAATTTTTGTGAAGATTTTTGGAAAAAGCTGTGTTAATGGATTATTTTTATTTTTTGGTAGCTACTGAAGGAATTATGTTAGTGTCATCTTAAAGTTTTTGCACCTGTGGTTGGTTATAATGTGTATCTAGCCTTGTGTGTTCCATTCTAGCCAACTTAGTTTTGTCTAGGAAAAATTGATTGGTACTTGTTCAGTCATTCATATTACATAATGCAAAAGTTTGTAACTATTGTCTCTGGTTATCACGCTTCCTGTCTAACTCTGAAAGCTACCATTAAAATTGGTTTTAGGCCCCCAAGAGAGGAGTCAAGGTGGCTGCCAAGAAGAAGCCGGTATGTGGTCTTATTTTGTTCCCTCGCTCTTTCTCAGAATATATTATTCCCTTTTCTCTTGACCTGTTCTTAGTTATGTGAAATTTTCATACTTTCAGGAGAAAGTAACAAACCCTCTCTTTGAGAGGCGTCCGAAGCAGTTTGGAATAGGAGGAGCATTGCCTCCCAAAAAGGATCTCACGAGATACATCAAATGGCCGAAGTCGATCCGTCTGCAGAGGCAAAAGCGTATCCTCAAGCAGAGGTTGAAGGTGCCACCAGCACTTAACCAGTTTACTAAGACACTTGACAAGAACTTAGGTCTTCATCTCTTTTCCTTTTGTTGCTTTGTTTCTAAATCACATTACTGTTGATGTTATCTCTTGTGATTATTACTCTTAAGCTAATTTGGCCAGTGTTTGTATAATTTCAGCAACTTCTTTGTGCAAGATTCTCCTCAAGTATAGGCCTGAGGACAAGGCTGCCAAAAAGGACCGGCTTCTCAAGAAGGCTCAGTCTGAGGCTGAGGGGAAACCTGTTGAATCGAAGAAGCCAATTGTTGTGAAGTATGGTCTTAACCATGTAACTTACCTCATTGAACAGGTCTCTTCCTTTCATGAGACTAATTCATTCATTTGTCACTCTGTAGGATGAATCTTGTCTGAAACCTATCTGCTTTATTTGATTGCAGAACAAGGCTCAATTGGTAGTGATTGCTCATGATGTGGATCCGATTGAGTTGGTCGTTTGGTTGCCTGCATTGTGCAGGAAAATGGAAGTTCCATATTGCATTATCAAGGGAAAATCACGATTGGGAGCGGTAACTATGATTTGCTTAAGCAGGCTTTACTGATATTCTTTCCCAAAAAAAAAACATGTAGGTGATTCCTTTTGTTGATGACTTGTTGCAGATTGTCCACCAGAAAACAGCATCTTGCTTGTGTTTGACCACAGTGAAGAACGAGGACAAGCTGGAATTCAGCAAAATCCTAGAGGCGATAAAGGTAAGAGTGATGATGATGGTTCAATTGTTAACGCGGGTATGAAAATGTGTTATATGTTTGCTCTGCGAAATGAATTCAAACGAGTTTGATTATTTGTATAGGCAAACTTCAATGACAAATATGACGAGTACCGTAAGAAGTGGGGAGGTGGGATTATGGGGTCCAAATCACAGGCCAAGACTAAGGCTAAGGAGAGGGTTATAGCCAAGGAGGCTGCTCAGAGGATGAATTAGACTGACCCTTTCTGTTTCGTTTTTGGAAGCTAATTTTGGTTATTTTGCATCTTAAGAGTTTAATTCCAAGTTGTATCTCTCTCATTTTATCATTTTTGTTTGAATTGCCTTTAGGCTTTATAAACTTGTTGAGAAGATTGAAAATGAATATCCGATTATCAAATGGAGAAAAGAATATTTCTTTCAACTTGTTAATGCCTTTTGGAGAAGAATCAAACCTATTAGATCCACAGTGCAACAGATGGCACCATTTTTCACCAAATAGTTTTATTTTATTTTTTAAAGGTAAAGTGATGATATAAAAATACTAATAAGAAAGAAAGCATTTCGTAAAAAAAAATTAAAGCAATAACAGAAGCACTCGCCGACATCTTTTAGGTCGGTGACATGTCTACGCGTACAAGTTAGAATCAGGTACTCACTCTCTCCTTTCGCCACGTGTCCCTAAACTTGGGATAGAACCGGAATAGAAAGAACTAAACCGACTAGAAGAAGACAGATTAAACCGGAACCGATGGACCAGACCGTAGTAGTCGACATCAGTGTTTAGTACGACGTTATTCAAATAAAATATTTATTTATGATTTTCCTATTAAACCGTACCCCCCAATCAAAAGGGGTGTGAAGTGTGAACCAACTGTAGCAAACCAAACATTTCTCCAAGATACCTTCTATAAAATCAGGCTCTTCCTTTCACATTTCTTGTCGTCTCTTGCTGAGTAAATTAAAGCGCCTCGAAATTTTCACAGAGTTGTCTCCCTCTCTCTCTCTTTCTTTTCGAGTTTTTGTAGCTTCAGAAATTTTCACTGAGGAAAGAAGAAAAAATGAGCAAATTTTGGACTTTTCTCACTGCTCTTCATTCAGGCGCTGGGTATTTCCTCTTCTTCTTCTTCATCCTAACATTTGTCTACATCAATTTTGTTTTTTTTTTATATATGTTGGTTTCTAATCAGAACAAGTTATTGGTATGTGCAGGCCCTTGGTGATGTTGCTGTATCCACTGTAAGTGTTTTAAAAAAAAATTCGAAATCTGTTATATTTGAAAAGAAAGAAGGAGAAAATCGTAATTGAATTTTTCTCTGTAGGTACGCATCGGTGGTAGCAATGGAGAGCGCAACGAAAGTAGACGATGAGCAGTGGCTAGCTTACTGGATCATATATTCATTCCTGACGCTCTCGGAGCTGATTCTGCAATCTCTTCTTGAGTGGATTCCGATTTGGTATTCCGTGAAACTCGTGTTCGTGGCTTGGTTGGTTCTGCCGCAGTTCCAAGGCGCCGCTTTTATCTACAACCGTTTTGTGAGAGCACAGTTCAAGAAAAATGGCCTTTTCAGCTCCTCCCACCACCACGCCAAGCCCACTAAGCCCAATCTCCTCAACTCCATTTTCCCTCACCGGGTATTTAATTTTTAAACGTTTTCGAAATCGGTCAAAGAAAGAAAACTTTTGTTAGTTTATGCATTTATTTTTTTATCCTAGGAAACGTAGATCGCCTAATTCTCTAACGTATCGACCTTAAGGATATAACAAGTGTATTAAGTGAATTGAATACTTAAAAAGTTTGTTTTAAATAAATTAATTTTTATTTGTGTTGATGGTATATAGGAGGGACACGAGGCTCACTCTCACTGATTCGGAAAAAAGGAGTAACAGAAGAAGTTTGATGACTAGTATTTGTAATGGTTATAGTGGTCCCATCCTGTCCTGTCTTTAACTACTTTTTACTTCGTTTTTATTTACGGAAAAATGGTGTTAGGAATAATGATGACTGATGAGGTTGTACCGTTTTAAATTAGAAATGGGTTTTGGCTTGTTGTATCGCTTAGTTTCCACGCGTATTTACCATTTGGTAATACAAGTGCCACTGTTATTTCGTTCAATGGCTTTTCTAATTTGAAATATTTGATGATAAGTATTAAAACTTGATCAAAACATATTAGTGTACTCAAGAATTCGGATTTCTTTACTTCTTATATCAGACGCAATTTAAATATCCAGCCCACAATCTTCACAATTGAATTAGTAATCAAGGGAAGAGACCTTCTCAATGAGCTAAGTCACATAGTTGAGAGCATACTTGACAACAGTTGTCATCTTCGATTCAACAGGTTTGCCCTCAGCCTTCTCCTTTTCCACGGCCTTGTCTTCAGGCCTATACTTGAGTAGAATCTTGAACAGACATAACACACACACAAAAACATAAAACAATTCTAAAAAGCCTATTTTTTGTGTGTTATGTGAGTTTGGTATATGGGCTGTCTAATGGAGTTCATAAAGTTAGTTGCGTGAATTAATATGATCGGGCTTATAATTTAGATGGCCCATCTACACAGCTCAACCCTAAAAAGGCCTATTTTGTTCATCCCGTTTCACTGACAATGGAAATTACAGTAAAACCTCTATAAATTAATAATATTAGGACCAAAAAATTTTATTAATTTATAGAAGTTATTAATTTATTGATAAATTAATTTATAGAAAGTTTTTTCAAATTTTTAAAAATGTTATATAAAAAGTAAAAAAATGAAAACAATACTTCAATATGTTTTAATGCAATTACACATTAGAAAATAATCATTGCATATATAATTTTTTAAAATAATTTTTGATACAATTTGAGAAGATAATATCATATATTTTTGATATTTTAAGAAAAATAGATATAAAATCCAACAAATTACAAATTTACGAGTAAATAAATAATATTAGAATTATATTTCACTAAACTATTTTATATATATGCAATAAATTTATATGATTATTAATTTATGTTATTAATATGATCATATATTTATATTGATATTTCAAAAAAATTATTATCTTATTATTTTATCGAAATGTGTCAATTATTATACTAGCCTAATTCGAGATCGAAATAATTTATTAATTTTAAAAGGTTATTAATTTATCAAATATAGAGGTGCTAATGTACTTTCGCTTTTTGGTCTCTGTTCTTCTTCCTTATTGAAAAGTTTTGCTTTTATTTTGGAAAATATTCGGTTAACGACTAGGTGGAACCTAAATTGCCAAACAGACAGAAAGAAAAGGAAGAGATTTGTTCGGTTCCGCTTGGAGTTTCGACTTCGATAAACACTTGTTTATCCAATATTTTGCTTTCGTCATCATCATTTGCGCAAAGAGTCCAACACTTTTCCCGATTTTGTCTTCTCTTTTCTTCTTCTATAAACCCTTCTTTTTTTTTTTGAATATTTAAAGACATTGTTTCGTTTCATCTTCCTCTAAGTTCTCTCTTCAATTCTTTATATTAATGGATGTGCACGTGAAGCAAGAGATTCCGCCACCTTCTACTTCTCCGGCTGGCTTCCCGGGAAGAGAATCTGTAACTGTAGTCGATCTCTGTAGCAGCGATGACGACTCCGACTTTGGAGATATCGCTGGTGGAAAATTTAATAATTCTGGAAACTCCGTCGGTGTGAAGAGAGCACGAGACACATTTGGAGCTTCCTCGGATGTAAATACGAATAATGGGAAGAAGGTAACAACGATTGAGCTAGCAGTTGAGTTGCCGGAAGGTTTTGGCCAATCTAATCCCCATGCTATTCCTGCCAATCCCTGCAATTTCTTTGTTCCTCCTCCGCCGCCGCCGCCGCCGCCGCCGTCCTTCTCCGGTAGAGTTGGCAGTTGTAAACAGTTTTGGAAAGCTGGGGATTATGAAGGAGCACCTGGCGGTAATTGGGATCTTTCTTCAGGTAAAAGAATTTACTTTGTTCTTTTAACAGTTACGAGAGTCTTCAATTGTTTGACAATGATTGATACCTATTTTACTCTGTGTCTCAGGTGGCTTAGATCATGTAAGAGTTCATCCCAAGTTCTTACATTCTAATGCAACCAGTCACAAATGGGCTCTTGGAGGTATTTTTTTATTTATTGATCAATGAGTTTGCCTCCACTTTTTTATGTGCTAATCTGTTTTTCTATGTTAACTTGTGCAGCTTTTGCAGAGCTTTTGGATAATGCTTTGGATGAGGTGGGTTTAAAGTTCTTAACTTGTTATGATATAGTATATCTGTGAAGAGCATTTAGCTTCTGCCTTGTAGACTTGTAGTAATGGATTCTCTTGATGTCAGTGTGCCAGTGGAGCTACTTATGTTAACGTAGACATGCTTGAAAACAAGAAATCAGGAAATAGGATGTTATTAGTTGAAGGTATACACTTTATTTAACATATCTTAGTGAATTCCTTCCCTGTTTTATTCATGTGGTTATTGGTTACGAGAATCCTTATCTAAAGTATAACACTTTTTTCCATATCACTTCATCCTTATGTTTGGATATGCAGATAATGGGGGTGGAATGGATCCTGAAAAAATGCGACACTGCATGTCTCTTGGATACTCTGCCAAAAGCAAACTTGCAAACACCATTGGACAATGTAATTATTCGTTGTCAAACCGAGTCATACTTTTTATCAAATGTTTGCAGGACGACGCTTAATTCATTTACTGCTTATAGATGGCAATGGATTTAAGACTAGTACAATGAGACTTGGAGCTGATGTCATTGTATTCTCGCGTTGCCCTGGAAAAGATGGAAAGAGGTTTGTTGTTTATTACCAATCTGTTACACCTTTCGACTATCATGTCTTTAATCATTTTTGTTGGATTTTACTTTCATTTCCGAATAATATGAACAATAGTTGAAGCTATAATTTTCTGTTATAGTTTATTTTACTTGATGTTGGTTTTAGCTCTACGCAGAGCATCGGGCTCCTATCATATACATTTCTGAGGAGCACAGGAAAGGAGGACATTGTTGTACCCATGGTAATCTTTTCACTGAGTGGTATTTTTTAGAGAACAACTCCATGGTCTGCCACTTGGTTTCTCTATTCCAAGTAGTGTTCTGATATGAAATTCCATTCAATTGCTTGTCTCAACATTATGATTCTTCCGATCTTCTGTATCCATTTTTAAATTTAGATTTTTATATTAGGGTTCTTAGTTTGCATGAAACTCCCAGACCACATGATTGCTTTTCAATTAATGCTCCATGTTGCTGTCTGTAAACTTGTATCCCGAAAATTGGGTACTACCCTACGTTTGGTTTCTAGGCTAAACTGAGGAAGGCATTACAATTTCTTGATGTAGAATATATTGCAACCTTGATTAGTTCCATTTGGATTTTGTGGCATAGCAGTTACGCATATAAATTTTTGTAATGGCAGAGAGTCGTGGTGTCCTTCTCTTTTAGTACCTTAGCTTGCATCTGAATGTGTAATTTTTTCCAGTATTGGATTTAACTGTCCACACGTCTCCTCTGCCATAGAAGATGTTTCATGCCCACAACATATATTTTTAAATTTAGATAAATATTGTATCCATTTTATCCTTATATCCTCTTGTAATGAGATTTAAAATGACAGCTTGACTATGAAAGAAAGGACCCTGAATGGAGTAAAATAATCCGGTCTTCCCTTGGTGATTGGCATAAAAATGTGGAAACAATACTTCAATGGTCGCCATTCTCTAGTGAAGAAGATCTTCTTCGTCAGGTATATCTTCCCTTTCTTCAAAGCAGTTGCTTATTCACTTATTCAATTATATCTTCGTTTACATTCTGATTATTTCAGTACATTCTGAGCTATTTGATCTTCTTTAGTTCTCTATCATTCATTTGATATCAGCTATTACCACCCCTTTACTGTCTCTATGAACAAATGTTATCACTAATTTGTTGCTTTGTTTGTTGTAGTTTGATCTGATGAAGAATCGTGGGACACGGATAATTATATATAACCTGTGGGAAGATGACCAAGGGATGTTAGAACTTGATTTTGATGCTGATCCCCATGTATGCGTTTTTATTGCTCAATGTATATGGATTATTGTGTGAGATGATGCATTCGCTTCTTAATGCATAGCTTATTGTTTATCTGCAGGATATCCAACTTAGAGGCGTCAATCGGGATGAGAAAAACATCAAAATGGCTTATCAGTTTCCTAATTCTAGGCACTTCCTCACATACAAACACTCACTGAGGGTATAAAATT